>JAYKKI010000002.1:8987500-9587500 GCA_039881145.1 Druceiella hillmani
AAGGTCAATATAACCCATAGACAACTCATGAGCCCAATTGCATGGAACACAGCATAAAGAGAAATCAGACCGGTACCGAATAATTTCAATGAGTAAGGAAATACGGGAAATAAATATTTTACATTCAGATTATCCAAATTCCATTTTTGAATAGAACATTTTAAAAAAAAGTCGTAAAAATACAAAGAATGGAATATGTTACGGCGCCATCTATTTAATTTCTAATTAAAATTTAGTTTCTTTAATAAAATATAAATTAAAAGAAAATGGTCGTCTTATAAAGGGTCTTGGGACCAGAAATAAAATTAATTGTGCACGAATGAAACTTATATAATTTCAAAGTTTCCCATTTTTAATATGAGGATTTTTTTATAAATTTACCAAAATAGATCGTAATCATATAGGTTTAGCACCACCTTACGCAATGTTTCAACTAGTAAGTAAATAGTAAGTAGAGCACTAGAAGCTCTACTTTACTATTATATTTAGTTATTTATTTACACACATTTATCGATATATTACAGTGTAACCTACCTGTAATGAAGGGAAACTAACGGCTTAACAACCTTTAAATAAGTATGTAAGAATACAAATATATATTAGGACTGCAAAAGGTAACAACGTCTCATTTCGACAAATCACACTCTGGTACAACCGCGATTAGATGGTTAAGCAGTTGAATACTGAGCAAGAAACAGGAGAGTTCCGATATAATTCGATTCTAGAGGGCGGATAGCAAAGAAGTGATGACTGGTGGGCGCAGGAAATCGTCAGGTACAAAGAATGAATGTTTACTGCAATAGATGGAAACCTAGTATACCCAGGAGGAAATTGGTAGGAAATAGAAAAGGAAACTAACCATACTGTCTTATGTACAGATATCGGAGGATTCTTTATTTTACACTGTCAGAGATCACTGAGCGGCATTTTCCAGGATTCAAGCATATATCATATGAAAACTACATGATGTGCGCATTGGAAGCTTTTTGGATGGCTAAAATCTTGTGAGTTATTTCCACAATTCAAGTATATGTCATATTCTAATAAATAATTATAAGCATTTCGTTACTGACTTGGAGATTTTTTAATACTTGAAAAAACTGAATATGGTTGTATAGATTTAGTGGCACCTAACATAATTTAGCGGAACGTAATATCGTTTAGTTTTCGAATGATCTTCTCTCCCATTCCACTTTTATTTCCACGCTGTCAGGTATAATTAGTGAACAATATTTCCCATGTCTCTTTTGAATTTATTTCTTTTTTCTCTTCATCAATAATCATTGTAGTAATAGTAATCACCCATCATATATTCTTATATAAAGCGTTTATGACAGATAACATAATGAAAACACTAAATTCTGGTAGCTAAATTGATTAAATTTTAACATTGAAATACTATATACCAGTATAATTATTTCAATTTAGTTATAAGACTAACCCTTAGATTATATATATATATATATATATATATATATATATATATATGTACATACTGAAAGCGGCACCGCAACTTATATATATATATATATATATATATATATATATAACATACATCAAGGTGACTAGTTTTGCCATCTGGGGACTGTGATCGATGAAGATATTGTGAAATCAATTCGAAATAAAAATCAAGATCTCTGCAATAACAACTACTCAACCATTTCATTACGCGCATTAAGCGTAAATCAAATCAGTAATGTGTCTCAGAATTCGTTAGCAGCAAAGTTACTCACATATTACCGGACTGTTCAAAAGATGGACGGCAGCACAAAAATAGCCTGTCACCCATAGGGTATTTTTGTGCTGCCGTCCATCATGACGTGAAAAATCTGACTGAACATAATATGAGTATGAAAAACCTGATTGAACATAATCTAATATTCCTAGAGGGTTCCTTTTAAGAAAGTTCTTTTTCAGTAAACATCCCTGATAAAATATATTTACAGTAAAACATGGTTCCATATCTAACTTTTTGTCTATCATATAAAATGTATAAAAAGAAAAATTTTGCTTTCCATATTTAAAGTTCGGCAAAAAAATTGCTTCTCTAATTGACGTCAAACTTTCACTATCATATAGTATATGTAATTAGATGAATAGGTATACATTACATAAGAAACGAGAATAATTTAAATGAGGGGACTCGAAATATAGAAGGTAAAATTCTCAATTAAAATCCTTAATCAATTACAAATATATTAAAATAATCTATGAGATATAGTACGTGAAAATATGCAAAGAATTTAACGATGTGCATTGCCAGTCATTACTATGTGTCTACTTTAATCCATGTTCTATTTATAAATCGGAATATAAATGTTTTTTTCAATAAAAGAAACTAGATCGTTACAACTAAATCACAATAATTTTCAAAATAACTGTAAACGACATTAAAATCTAAAAGGATAATTCTGAAATGGACATAGGTAATTATTATAGAATTTAAAATGGCAACTCAAGAGTTCCGTTGTTGGCCATGTCTAACAGTCTGTTCGTCCCTGTTTTTAACAATTTTAGACTTATGTTCATGGAATTTTGTGAGATGCTTCAAATGGTAATATCAATTAATATATACATATAATAAAATCGTAAAAAACTTTAATCATTCAATATTCTAAGTAAAACTCAGTGCCTCCTATTAAAGACACGCTACTAAGCCTAAAACCACAGTTTTTTTAGAATTTTAGTCTCTTTGTCTGTTTGTCGGTTTATCTGTTTTGTCTGTCTATTTCTTTGTCTGTGCGCACCTCCATCGTGGACGCTAATCTCAGTAACGGTTGAACCGATTAAATGCGGTTTTCAGTGATGTATTTATATTAGCTTGGACTAATATTTAGGTTTGGTTTCATTACAATCGGTTCACAAATGAAAAAGATACGTCAATCTTTATTTTACGTTCGTTGTGCACGCTAATATAAATATCGGCGGAACCAATTGGCAATCAATCAAATTCATCTATTAGCGTTATTAGTAAACTTTATGTTCATAGAGTTCTGAAAGAAAAAAACACAAATAATTCCTAATTTCTCTTACTCCGAATTCCACGCGACCAAAGCCGCGGGCACAGCTAGTTTGTAAAGAAATCTTAAAACAATTTTTTGCTGTACTTCCACATACATTTACAATGGAAGTGAATTTTATTTCGCTAATATCACTGAGACATCAATGGGTAGTTATTTTAATACGATATCGTGGTATTTCCTTTTTTTACATGTTTAAACCTATTTTCAATATTAAACTTTAAATTTAAATACAATGTAACCACCACCCCTAAATTTTGAACCATGTTTTTGAATATTCTGAAAATTCTGATTATTTGCATTATCAATATATATCAATTTTAAGAAATGTAGATAATTAGGATACCCTACTTTATTCATGTACTGACAAGCAATTTGACGGTTTTATCTATTATAAGTGTTTTTATGTTACAAGATTGGACCCAAGGATGGAACCCAATCTATGTCCAATTTACTCGTTTAGATTCCATTATAAATAATTAAATCGTCGAGTAAGTAAATTGTTAAATGTATTACCCACAATAAATCGTTTACTTAAAACGAAATACAGTTATGCTCCATTCTCTTTCAGTAAAGCGTGACAGATAGCTAGGAATTAATAAATAAATCGTGTATTAACTAATTGGAGTTTGTTAACAGAGTAAATTTATAATTCGAATGTCACACCTTAATTTCTTTTCTAATACTTATATCCTATGTTACGGCACTGCATGGGACATTTACAGGAAAAGTAAATCCGCCCCAAACGCAGCGAATATTTGACCCAAATTCACGTACGGTTAGATACGATGAAGAGGTTATCTGTATAAATACATAAAATTCGAATGTGGATACATAAAACTGAGCCGCATCGTAAACGTCGCAGTTAATTCGAAAGCCCCAATGTCGCCCTATCGACCGATAGCGTTTAAGACGCGGTTCCGATCTTCGCTAAAGTGGTTTGATAATTTGCTATCAATTTGACCTACTTGAAGTTTATCTGTCAGTTACAAAGACATTTTAATACATAACTATTTTGTATTGTTTCCTTGATATGGAATATTTTATTAGGTATTAATAACTGCGAACCGTAGAAGAGAGGAGCTCTACTGAACTATTAAATACAATTTAACCAACAGGCCAAGACAAAAAAATACACAAATCACAATATCATCAGCTAACAGCAGTGAGACCGAACACAGGAGAGGACTTCATCATATGTTTACTTGGATGTCTCTTGTATAATCGGACCATTTCATAAGAGATACTAAATTACACTATAAATTACTACACAATTAAGGTGGATTTAATGGACCTAAGTAGAATACTGGCAAACAGTTCAATTCTCCTAACTGCGTCTTTATAAGTCGAAATCCGCTAGTAAATGTCAAAATCGCCTATTATTTGGTGAACACAACTGATATAAAGTTTCATTAAAACCACCATTGACTAATTGTTCAACGTTCCAAATGGCGCGATCGTTCGCCTAAATATCAAAATCACCCACAATTTCTGTCCAGATCAATTTTCAAAACGTTAAAATTCTACGGCTCACGGTATTTTTCAATTTGGGAATTCGGCAACTAAGCAGCAAAATGCTATGTCCGTGTGGCCGAGTAATCTATAGGTGTTTTCCTGCGACTTAGCTCATGTCGAATACTAATGCGATGAAAACTATGTTTATATGTTTGTACTTAATCATGCCACTTTATATAAAACATATGGTAATTTTATATGATTTACATAAAATATAAAATAAATTTAATTCTTTAATCTATCTGATGTATAGACTAACTTTGTTTTTAATGTATTACTTATATATTGCGAGAATTGAAAACTTCCTGAAACCTCCCGTCGCCTTGTTAAAAAGTATACGCAGGAAATCACCCGAAAAAAGCTAGTATATGATAACATAATGGTAAAAACTTAATAGTATAAATCAGATAGTGGCAACACACTATTTCTGATGTTAATTTTATACTGAATAGGCTGTTATTGTTTTGATGTAAGTCACACTATTTTGTAAATGGCGCGAGCTGCGCGTGTGTGCCTTTATAACTTAAGTCACATAAAAAGTAGTTTATTTTCAGTGTTTAAATTATTTGTGAATTAAATTACTACAAGTATTGTACATACGATTAGTTATATAGTAACATTAGCTTCATTACCTTACTATCTGTGATTTTGCACGGTTTTGTTTTATCGTTCATTTCAGAGTTCACAATTAATTTCGCAAAAACGGAACCTTTATAATTCCAGTATATTTGTCTTTCCGTCTGAACGCCAGAGCATTATAGCTCTTTCAGATCAAGATTCATTGTGATGGAGTATTAGAAAAGACTTGTTCCATTACACGAACACTTAGAAATATTGAAGTTATTTTTAGGAACTAAAATTTCTCAAAAGTAAAAAAGAACCCTTATAGGATCACATCGTCGACCGCCTTACTATCTGTCAAGAACCTTTTCCTGAGAAATGCGTCAAGGTATCAAGTTGAAATTAACATCAAATACTTAAGTCTACGGTACCTAAAAACACGGTCGCATTTTTTGACACTCAAATAAACCAAAACCTATTTGGTACTTCCCGTTGACCTAGAATCATGAAATTTGGTAATAAGCGAGATCTCACAGCATAAGTAAAGAAAGAAATCGTTGATTTGTAGCTATATTACATAAAAAATGTTTTTCTTAAATATGTGGCTGTGAAAGATATAGTAGGAAACATATTTTCATTACAAATAATATTAAATGTGTTAATATTACCATTAAATATTTATAATTGCCTACATGTGTTTAGAAACCTCATAGTGCAACCGCTTGTGCTTGACACGTTTTTTTATATCTT
Source organism: Druceiella hillmani (assembly GCA_039881145.1). Lineage (NCBI taxonomy): Eukaryota > Metazoa > Arthropoda > Insecta > Lepidoptera > Hepialidae > Druceiella > Druceiella hillmani. The sequence goes on from JAYKKI010000002.1 coordinate 8,993,347, forward strand.
ACCATATATTTTGTGGTTTTCTAAGTTGTCTTGGAGATGAGTTTTTTTTGTAACGAACGTCGAGTGGAATATTGTTAAAAGATTTTATAAAATGCAATTAAAAATGTGTACGTATGTTTCCTGTCACGAAATTTTCTTTGCAAGATAAAAGTGTTTGATTTGCCCTAAGTGGTTTAAACTAAAGGTAAGCCTTTACTTTTTAACCTCGTATGTCAAAAATCTGAAAAAAAAAATAAAATTACGTTAAAACTCCCAAATTTCAATATAAAGTTATTTTGATCAACTTGTATTGATAAATTATAGAAAGTTATTGCGCTTAGTGAGATACAAACTTTAAATCCTCGTCGTCATTTAAACTAAAAAAATAAATTTATTGTAACGTACGTGGTTTAAAATTACGGTGAGCGCTTAATTTTTGACCACCTATGTCAAAAATTCGAAAAAAAATTAGAACGTACTCCAATTCAAAATTATTTTGGTCAATTTGTATTGATAAAGAGTTATAGACACCCAAGTCATTGAGGTTAGTAGGATAGAAACTTTATAGTTTCATAGTCACTTAGAACATGTATTTTTTTTTTAAATGTATATATTCTTTTTATACATTTCCTTTTTGATCATTCGTAAATTGTTAATGTTTATATATTCACCCGGCTTACTTTCTTATTTAGCCTTTCTAGAACAAAAAGTTAATTTGGTGCAACTAGGCACGTTAATTTGACCTATTTTCCAAACAATGTCATCATGCTATGTTAAAATATAAACAATTAAATGAAACTACGTGATGTAGTATTATTTCTACTTTCTTTAATTTCTTTACCACGACCTAGGTTTCGTTGTATTACAACATCTTCAGGTGGGATATTAAGATATTATAATCTTTGGTGGGATATTAGAACCTTTGCTAATATCCCACCTGAAGCTGTTGTAATACAACGAAACCTAGGTCGTGGTAAAGAAATTAAAGAAAGTAGAAATAATACTACATCATGTAGTTTCATTTAATTGTGAATAATGAATTTCTACAAAATTAACGCCAAATATATTCAATATTTAAAATATAAAGTTATTACGAAATTAGTATAACAAGCAAGTAGCTATACTCGGCGTAAAGTTATACAGTTAAACTAAATTATGATTTATATCTAACATAATCAAAACCATGTTTGAAACGATAACATATAGAATGAAATAAATATTCATATTATATTTTGATATGTTCCCCTTGATGTAAAATAAATGCGATCTCTTTTTCAGCGAAGAAGTTTATGTACTTTTTGTACTTCGAGTAAAGCTCCAGATTTCTGAATTTCAGAAGAAAAATAAAGTTATCTGTATAAAATATTATAAATACAAACGGACACCACGACATTAAAAATACCGTATAATAAAATAGAATAATAAATAAAAAATGAAGTACTCTTACACTGTCGGGCGAGCTATCCTTTTGTAAATCTTCAAAATGATACTTCGCTTCCTTAATCCACCAACATAGTTCTGCGGTTATTCGGTCAAACCAAAAAGACCGCAGAAGTCGCTCGACCTAGAAAGAAAAAATACCCCTACAGTGGGAACACCCGAATATATTCTCAGGAAAATGTACCTCACCCAAGTGTAACTGTTACGTTTTCTTAAACCACTATCTGTCTCCCGCTTTGCCCTCTCTTTTAACCCACGTCACGTAAACCGTGTTATCTTAGTACGCTTTCTATTTATACAATCTGTTTTTCAACGAGGATGCGTACCTATGTCTATATATGCCTGCTATAGATAACTGAATGTCGCGACATATTTATACAGGCCAATCTCAGATCAGACTGTGTCTGTTTATGGATTTGAGGGGAAGTTAAGAACCTTAGAGTGGTTATGTATGTGCATTAATAATAATACAAAAAATAGTGGTGTACGAGTGAGAGTCATGGATAATATTCCTTTTTTATTTTCGAATACCAACGTTAATTTAATTACTTGTACATCCGCAAAAAAATTTTAAACTTTGACTTTGGTTTGGACCGTAAATAAAAATTAAATTTTACGCATAATGTATTACTTTAATTTTAAATTTTTTTTATAAACCTGGCGGTCAGAAGACCGACGATAGTTTCCTTCCAATTTATTCAAGTTTATTTCCAATTTTTTCCTTTGACAATATCCGTAAATACGTCCAAATTTGTTTTCATATTTTGTCTGAAAAGTGTTTGTAGATGGTGTGGAACACACTTTCCTTTGAGAGAGATTTTTAACTTTTTCTTTATAAATTTATTATTCTTAATAAATTACTATTTATGTTTTAAATTAATTACGATTAATATCTTTCATTTATGTTCCAATCAAGCAATAATAAAATCAAACCAAATCTTGAATATATTTGGCGTTAATTTTGTAGAAATTCATTATTCACAATTAAATGAAACTACGTGATGTAGTATTATCTCTACTTTCTTTAAGTACTGTGCCACGACCTAGGTTTCGTTGTATTACATCATCTTCAGGTGGACTATTAGCAAAGATTCCTGAAAATGTTGTAATACAACGAAACCTAGGTCGTGGTAAAGAATTTAAAGAAAGTAGAAATAATACTACATCACGTAGTTTCATTTAATTGTGAAACCATATCTTTTCAGAGTGCTATGCATCTACATCTCTAGACTGTATATAATGGATAGAATTTAATTATTACAATTGTATTCATAACTTGCTTTGTCCGCGTCTTCATTCGCGTAAACCTTTAAAAATAGTATTAACTGTAATATTAATATACAATTAGTACCTATTAGAATAGTTATGAAAGTACCATTTTTTAGGATATTGTTGGAATGCCAAATTAGCATATCTTTTTTTTAGTTAGTCAATTGGGATGAATCCCAGATCCTTCATGTTATGTTACACAGGTCATGGTATATTACCCTAGATGCAATAGAATCCACAAGTGAAAATTTCAACGAATTTCCTTTAGCTGTTCTTGCATGATACGAAAACACTTAAATAGACGTATAAACAGCAAACAGCAAAATTGCAATGCCTATTTCGCCAATGTATGTATGTGTGGGAAACTTCATTGCAGTCGCCATCTATTGATGTATATAGGAACACTATGCTTTTATATGATATAATATTCAAGCAACTTGGCACTTCTTTATTATTGCTCTGCTCAAGCAATGCAAATACATTTTTTAAAATATTCAATTTGCATATCTTTTGATTGAGAAAACCAATTGTGATAAAATAAAGATTTAAGTTAACAAATGTATTTTCTTAAAAAGCAAATTACGTTCGTAGTTTTGAAACAATACTATGTGGAATAACATGTTATATTACCACGTCATATTGCTTTTTTTTCTAAAACTCAAATCACAAAAGCGAATCCATTGTAATTTTGTCATGCAGATCTGTCGGTCCTTACGTCATAAATAATAGCTCTTCCAGTTTAAGAAGTGATAGTCATGGAAAAACAAAAAGATGTACTTTATTTAAATGAACACATAAAATAAATGTATCTAAAAATAACAATTTAACTTTAAAAAAAGTCTCACCATTCATGGAATTTGACCATGAAAATGTTTTTTTTTTCTTTCGTGCTCCATCAGATGAGTGATCATTGAAGTGGTATTTTGAAATGAAATAGAAAATGTTAAATGATATTTTTTGTATGGCCTCTTCGCATCCCGGGGGGGGTGTACTTTTTACTTTTTAACTGCTTAATTATTTTTATTATACCTAAGAAATATATAATAGGCAACATATGTTTACTGTGAAAAATAATTAAAAATAATTATTACATGTTATTTATTTATTAATTTCATGAAAACCCCATACCCACGTTACAGATTTACCCAAAGCCATGAGCATATGGAAGAATATAAGGACATTAAACTCCGAATTCCAACTCCTCAGTCCTGATGTTGCAAGAGTACTGCCTCTTTAAATAGTGAGATTTGAGGATCTGCTGTTTTTAAAGTAATATTTTGGGTCTCAAGAGACTTTTTCATTGAATTTCGGATTCCCACTCCTCAGTCCTGATGGTGCAAAAGTACCGCCAGCCTAAACTGTGAGACTGAGGATTTGCTCTTTTTAAACAGTATTTTTGGTCTAATGTTAAGACTCTATGATTCCCACTTCTCAATCCTTTTTCTTCAGGGGTACAATCTGCCTCAGCGGTGAGCTTTCAGAATCTGTTATTTTTAAATTAGTATTATGGGTCTCAAACAGAGAATGCCATTGAACTACAGATTTCAGCTTTCCAGTCTTGATAATATAATAGTCTTGATAATATATCATAGATACCAAAAATGGATGAATAAAACATTTTTATGAAAAAAATGGAATCGATTTCAATAACCACTGAATAAAAAGTGCACTAAAAATATAAATTAATGAGATTTTGAGTACTCAGATGGAACTTATACGTACAATATCATTTCTGAACATAAATCAATTTCCAAAATATCACTAATGCCAGAGATTTTTGGAGTCGATGCCAAGTGAAATATAAGACTCTGTGTGGGTGTCAATCTTCTTATGAATGTCTGAGACTGTGTGAGTGTCAATCTACTTATTAATGAAACTGTGTGGGTGTCAATCTACTTATGAATGTCTTAGAGGGGAGGAGTAACGGGAACGTTTGTAAATGTCAGAAAGAAGAAGAGCATCGTTTTGGCACTTGGCACATTCCAAAAATCTCGTGTATTAGCAGTGTTTGGCAAATTTAAATAGGTTCGGAAATGGTATTATATCGCAAAAGTTCCAACTGAGTACTCGTATTACCATCATTTTATACCTTTCAGTGCGCTTGTTATTCGGTAGTTATTTATTCGGTAGAATTCAGTTTAATATTAATAAAAATCAATACGTAATAAAAGCGATATTTGATCAGGAGATTGTTCGTAGAAGAAACCCCAAAGACCTGGCAGGACATAGCTTTGTAAAAAAGACTTTTTGTCAGGAATTGCCACGGTCTCTATATTTACTCCATTAAAAGTAAGTTTTAATTGTAAGATTTTTGGTTCAACAGTAAAAACTGATTAAATGTGTGTGGAAATTAAAAGACAATTTAAATCCCTTAAAAAGTAATTAGGAATCTGTTATAATAATGTCATAGGAAGATTTTACTCCACAAAGACTGCACTGCGAAACAGTTAGGGAAATATTTTAATCATATTATGAGATGAGCATAGCTCTATTTATAACAAACCGGAAAAAAACTAAAGAAAGAAACTGAAACCAAAAATATCCTGACCAAAGCTTTCACCGATCAAACTTTCGCGTCAAATTCCGGTTCCTCAAGAAGCACCTGAGTCATCTTTGCTTCGGGGCGCACGTATTATTAATAATCGTGCTCCATCAACCAGAACAGCCTGCCCGCCGGAGGTCCGTTTCCTTTGTCTGGTCGGCGGTATTGAGCAGGAATGCCGTGGGGCAATATCGCGGCGACGGAGGCGTCGTCGCGGCTGAGTTCGTTGTCTTTGCGGACAATAAAATATAGGAGGGCGACGATGAGTATGCGACCGCCGCCCCGCATTGTCGCGCGGCGCATTCCCCGCACATCTGCAGATGTCATTATGGCTGCCCTTATTAGGTAATTCGGTTGATTGTGGAGGTACAGGAGTGTTCTTTTTATTCGACGTAATCAAGAGAAAAGACGTAATTACTTTTTAAAGCGAATTGAAGACATAATATAAGGTAAAACACTTATTAAAAGTTTTTAAGAACGTTTTTTTACAAATATCAGTGAAAGATATTTGTAAAAAAACGTTCTGTTATCAAATTTTGTCGAAATTAGTTTAGATACTAGACCGTACATGGTATACACACACGCACGTACTCACGCACTCACACACGTATGCACATACATACACACACGCACAAACACACGCGATCACGCACACGCCCACGCCGACACCCACGCACCTACCCACACAAACACACACACACACACACACACATGTATCAGATGTTTTTTATATTCGTTTTTATACCTATACAATGATGTTTTACTAAGTATGTATGTAATTAGCATGGTCCTCAAAAAACGAAGTAATTGCTCGTCCTTCAATACAATTATCTCTTTTATACACTTGCTTTTCTGACTCTCTGACTCTTTCTTTACAGCCCGCGTGGCAGGGCTGCCAGGAACCACTCTTTTTGTTCCTTCTATAAGAGATTAAAACGTATATTTAACATGACGTCATTGCTTCTACACGAATTGCTGACAATTACAATACTTTCCTCACTTCTGTTGTCGCCCTATAGTAAAAACCGCATACTTATCATTTTATGAATTCGTGAAACATAGGAGTGAAAGGGAAAGAGAGTTGTGTCACCCAATAGTACTTCTCACTAAATTAACTGTTTGTTAAGTAAGACTAACGTTTTTTCAGTTCAATTCTATTTTCTCGGTCGTAAAGATGGTGATTTCATTACTTTAAAACTGATTCGATAATATTATTACCTTTAAAATAATATTGTTTCATTTACGTGTTTAGGCTAATAAATGTTACGCATTATTGCGAATATTAGTACAATTTAAATATTAAATTGTTTTTAAAAAATTATTTACCAATAAACGTACTTTGTACGTGGAACATTTTCTCTTTCATATAAAGAATAGTCCTAGCAAATTTTCTTAAGTTTGGTACTTTTATACACCACTTAACGTGCCCAATAAAACTGTCGTATAGAATTCTGCAATTATAGAGTCTGCAGAAGTTGATTTTCGATCCATAAGGGGTTACTTTATAAATATCTGTCCTAACAGTATAGTTTTTTCAGTTTAGAAAAGATTGTGACAAAATATTAGAGGAAGGCGTAGTTCAATTACAAAATTATATAAAAATGATGAATTTTTGAATTTTTTGAAGTTTATTCCTACATATCTAACTTAAAGATGAAAGTGTATTTTTTCTCAATCAAACCCTAAGACTTTTTATTTTAAATTGCTGTAGAAAATATCTAGCAATATGATTTATAAGGGCATCTCGTTCGCTCGCTATATATAGCCATACGTAGTTTTAAAGAAAACTATTAAATAATCCATTTGTTTCAATATAAAACCATTGTTTTTGAAATAAATTAACCTTACGACAATATCAAATGTTAATTTAGACAATTTCTTTATCATTACCCTAAAGGTAAAACAAGGAATCTTGAAAGTTGGGAAATGAAATATTTTTCCTTCGGGATTAAATGGTCTTGTGATCTGCGACGAAATTAAGCTTCTCAAATGTTTTTCTTATTAGTAAATCATTAAAATATTATTTCGCTCGTATTCTGGAAAAATAAGTGAATAGTCGAATTAAAAACATCTATACTCTTTTCCCTTTTTACTTTTAATAATTAATTACACGATCGTTTTGTATAAAACTAATATCTAATGTTTAATAATTAACAATTATATAAATAATGCGCTATAGATATTTACAACTTAATCAACTTAATATATATAACTTAATAAAGTTGTAGTCGCTTTTTTATTAAATACTAGCTGTACCTACGAATTCGTTCGTATGTAATTAGAAAAAAAAGTTTATTTCTTTTTTTTTTCTTCTGGTATATGCTATTACAATACCAAATTTCATCAAAATCCGTCTATTAGATTTTGCGTGATACCTGCTCAGATGAACATTCAGACAGACAGACAATAATACAAACTTTTTCAGGCTTCTATTATCATACGGTAAATCAATCACTTTCTTTTTTTAATATCTTCAATGTAATGAATTTACTCTGTTACAATTTCATTACATTTATAGGTCAAACGAATAACTGGGTTCATCGCTAAACTAAGTAAAAATCACACAAATATTGCATATTTTTCTGATATTTAACCTTTTGCTTTTGATTAAATCAGACCAGAAGAACACCGCTGAATGATATTTTAATAGAAAAACAAACTAAACTCAACTTTCACAAATTACTTTTCACCGAAATCAGGCACGTATGAATTTTGTTTAAAAATATATAATTGCTATTTTTATACATAATTTTGAGCCTGTAAAAACAACAAACAAAATAAATAAAAAACGAGAGTCGTAAAAAACTAGTGAATAGACTGAGTTGAAAGCAGCTTAGGCAACTATCCAATAGTTTATAAGATTCATCTAGAGGCTCAGGATACCAGTGTTATAATAATGGTAATATTTGTCAATATTCAAATAGAATAAATGGAAAATATCTTCATTAATTTTTTTTATCCCATTTCGCTTAAGTATTTATGTTAACAATAACAATATTTAATATTCAAATAAAAACAAGTAATTATATAAATATACAAATATTGGACAAAAATTTGTTCATTTTCTATCAAATCGCACTTCACTATCATGATCATTTACTGCGTCAACTTAGGTCCGGTTTAATGATAAGACATATATTTTTATGTTCAAATATTTTATATGTAATATGGTGTAATCTGCTGTCTATTACATTTTCTCTACCGCTTCTGAGACCTGTAATTTTCATGTAAATGAAAAACATTAAATTTACTGTGCTACGCTTTCATTACTGGGCGGCGGCTAGAGCCCGGAGAAGATTATGGGTTTTATTTTATATAATATGACTACTTTACGCCTCATAAAAAAACTTTAAGGTTCTTTTTATATTCTGTAATATGTGAGGTTTATTTAAACTGAACTACTTTTCGGAATACACGTCTCGATTAATTTGATTGCCTAATAACGTGGGATATTTAAATTAATTTTAAAAGTATTCTGCTGTTACCACATTTACAAATATTTCATCCATTTCTGTCAAGCAATAAAATACAAAAATAAAATATAGAAGGCGCATCACCTTTTAAACGGTGAAGAAATAACTTGATTTATAAATACAATTACCCTGAAGCTACTTTAATTAACAGATTATCAGATTAATACTAAATCCTTAATTAAACATCGCATGTGGAACAATAATTAATGCGATAGCTCTGTTTGCAAATATTGTTATACTTTAATTAACATATATTGAACGATATGAATCAACAATAAGTGATAGTCGATTCAGAGTTGTAGGGATTTTCCTCTCCGATTTCAAGTTCAAAATTAGTTTATGTTTCAAGAAAAATTATATAAAAACCTTGATCTGTGATCTTAAATATGTAGTCTATGCAATGATCAAGGTTCAAGTAATGGAGTATCATGAGTATTAACTTTGTTGAAGTCATCTGAAGTTGACTACATTTTCTTTCTATTTTTTTCTTATTTCAGGTAATTATTTTTGAAATGGCATTCTATTACATTGATAAATTAACTTAATCACCATTATTATCATCAGTAGTTCTACAGCTTTATTAAATCGTTACGTTACGTGTTAGACTTTATTAAATCGTTACGTTACGTGCGTTAATTTTCCTTGTAATCTTACCTATAATTTTTCCCTATCCTAGCCATTAGAGTATTAATAACTTTTCTTCCATTACCTTGTACAATATATCCGACCTACTTTAGTCAATCACATTGGTTGGTAGATGTAATATTTTGTTTTCCGCTGAAGACAAGATGTGCCGAATCATTCAAATTATTTGACAAGTACCTGCTAGTACATATAATTCGAAATTATTTCTTCGCCATATTTCGTTAACATCAACAGTGCTAAACATTTGTCTTTCGGAAAATAACGTTTTTCATGGATCCATACATCAGCAAAAACATAATTATTTTAGTGATAGTACAGGTTTTTCAAAAACTTGGATATATTTTCACTTTTTTTCATAAAATACTTTTTTGAGGTACATTTAATTTGTGAAACACGTCGTAGGTTAATAAGCAAAACTATAATAATTTCGAAGTTACGTTTTATGTAGCAGAGAAATCATATGTATATAACATCAATAGATATTGGAATCCATACTTGAAAAATTATCTAGTCACGTTAAGTACGAAACGAGGCCATTTTTATACCAGACACGATAATAACATTTCCAAAAAAAAAATGTGAAACCAACAATCATCCCTTACATTATTTTTGTAATAAGTATAAGTATTAAAGTTCGAAATGTATTCCATTTTCTTATCCCACCATAACATATCTATAAACCGAAGTACTAAAACCTGTCTTTCGACCCAACACGACATTAATTAATAATTCACACCTAATATTCGATAAGTGAACGCTAATCAGCAGGCGGCGACACCGTCGTTCCGGGTCGATAAAGTGCCGCAATTACAGACAAAATAGAGCGCATTTAACAAGTGTCCCCCGAAGCATTAGACCAAATTATAAGCGGCCCGACCTGGGCCGCTCAACAAAAAGCATTCTATATTAAAATATTTTAAGTAGGCAATGAATATGCGAGCGCACGAACGTACCGGGTGGAGGGCGGGGGCGTGGTGCTACGGAGCGCGACTTTTGCTTTTAAATCGCGAGTTATTGGATGTGTCGCGCGATATTGTTTCGGCGTAGAGGTCCGTAGATAGCGGGGTTCGAGTCGAGAGCTAAATTGGAGGTTGCGTTTAGTTAATAGGACGACAATTCGTTTCAAGCGTTTTTGGGGTGAACAGTGTAAGGGTTCTTCGAATGTCAACTTCGTTTTCTGTTTAATATCCAGGTTTAATATTGAATATGAAATATGAGTATGGTAATTGTGGAAGAAATCACAATATGCTATGAAGTTAGGAAAACTTAATATCGTTTACATAGTCCTAAATAGACAAGAGTTTAATAAAAAAATATTCCGAATGAAAAATATATTTTTTATTTCTGTATGTGAATACACCTTTTATGAGCATATACAGTCAAGTAGAAATAAAATATATGAAGTTATTTCCTTACTTTAAAAAAAGACGTTAATACGCTACGAACTTTTCATATGCAATATATAATATTTCTATTAAACTATTCAGTTGGCATTTCGCCATCTCAGTTCATCAGCGTTAGTTCATTTGGTATCGAAATAAAATATTTCCAATTCATCCCCAAAACATGAGGTTGTATTGCAGCATGGGAGTTTAAAATTAGCTCTGCCAGATAACCCGAACTTATACTGGGTTCTGCTTTAATATGTTATTAATTTTAACGTTACTCCAGATTGAAAACTAATGGAAAGTTCAAAATTTCATGATTTCAAATTTACGCATATACACAAAAATACCTGATCTTGACTTGTTCTGTATTTAAATAATTTTTATAATTCTTTTTTTTTCCAATAATTAAAATCTTCTTTTAGTGTTATACATATAAGATTTAATTGCCATATTTTATATAAATATACTTGTTAAAATTTAATCAAGTCTTTTTGATTAAATTTTAACCATGTTATTTAAACGTAGAATATTTCCAGTCGGGAACAGGTGTTTAGTACGTAAGCGAACAAAATAAGTAAAACTAACAGATTATACTACTTAACTACAGAAACCCAGTAAGTAAACGAAATCAGTAAAACTAACAGATTATAAAAATAATGAAGTAGAACTTTTAAAAACTTGAAAGTTACGTGAAAAATAATTATACATTACAGCGTCGTGGTGAAATGTATATAACGTATATATAAAATACGAAGACCTCTCGCGAACAACGTCCGGCCGTGGTTTAATTAGGGAGCCGGTGGCAGAAAATTTTAAATGACTATCGTGTGGCAGACGCTGATAATGGTAAGTTTAAATTGTAAGTGAAATAAACCATGCAAACCATATTTACCATTTCGTTAATGCAGTGAATGTTATTTACCAATAGTCAGCCGCCTGTGTTTTTTTTCAAAAAACGTGTTTTAATTTTAGAAAAATGTGATAACTGCATGGAATAAACGTTTCTGTTGCTGCATTTTGGAGAATTTATTTTTAAATATCGCGATATATACAAATTTAAATTATTTCGTCGTTAGGCAGAATGCAATAATAATTATTAAGTTTAAACACTAGAAAAGATAAGAAAAACAATGTCTGCCAAATGTTGCCTTCCAAAATAGCGATCTCGCCAAAGTTATAAAAAATGTATTATTGTTATCATTGCGTTTGTTTTGAGTCAAATTCTTGGCTATGCCGTAAGAGAGTACACATTTCGTTTGTCTCTGTGTTGAATACTTGACTGTGTCCTAAGCGAGTACACCTTCACTTCATCTTATCGCGTTTGTCTCTGTGATGAATACTTGACAGTGTCGTAATAGAGTACACCTTGCCTTCATCTTATTGCGTTTGTCTCTGTGTGGAATACTTGACTGTATCGTAAGTAAGTAAACCTTCCCTTCATCTTACCGAGTTTGTATTGAATACTTGCCTATGTTGTAAGAGAGCACTTTTAAAAACAGCAAAAAGAAAAGACAGCTGATGTTTCCAGCACTGATTTTTTTATGGCAAACTTATTTTTTATGTTTTTACCAAGGTTATTACCGTTTAGCAATTGTAATGTTATGGTGATAATTATTTTTTTAAAGACATTGTATTTTTAATATTACATTTTGTCAGTCATGTTTTTTTTCTTTCTTTATATATATAATGTACAAATTAAGTACTGCACTGCAAGTTAGTCCAATTCAAACAATTACCATAAGTTTCATCTTTACAAAGAGACTTTATATCTTGATAATATATCACTTATCTCACTCCTATACAGCATACAACACTCATATTTCATTTTGTTCAGTGCGCAAATGAATAGACAAACAGAAATAATTCAAAAATGATCATTTTTTCTCTCTTTATGGTTTATTTATAGTCCCACGAATTTATTTTTTTAAATGTCTTTAATATGTCGATTTTTTACTTTTATTGCTTTATTATGTGTATATATTCTTCTGCCCCTGTTATTGAATGTGTATTTTGAGTGTGTATGTAAAATTTCGTAGTATTTATGTGAACACTAGCTGGAACCATATATTTCCTTTGTTGTAAGTATATAATGAATCTATTTTAATATAATGTATTTGACTCTATATTTATCTAGACACTATAATCTAAACGATGATGATTTCATGTCAATCTATTAAGCCGTTGTGCCAAAACATAAGATTTAAGCACAGCTTTATAAATGTATAGGTATATATATATATATATATATATACATATATATATAATTATATATATATATATATATATATTTATATATATATATATGTATATATATATATATATATATATATATGTATATATATATATATATATATATATATATATATATATATATACGGAAAGAGAGAGTACAAATATAAATGGTAAGCATGTTTCTTGTATATTATCACGCACAACGTAGCGTCATGAGAAAATATTTTAATAGCACGGCTGCCACTAATGAAATCTTAGAACAATATTCTATTTCGAATTAAGTATCATATACATGTAACGTACTAATATCAACTTTTTAAGATATTTATTTTCCATTCATTTTAAATTATATGTTTACAAGAGAGAAAAAAAGTGGATAGCAAATACCATACTGAATTTGTCGGTTACCAATTGGTTAGAAGATCTCGCTCATTTTTCATTATGTTAGTGAAAAATGGAGAGAAAATATAAATAAGAATATTATTAAGTTTTCATTTTAATTAACTTTTCAATAATTAGCATCTAAACGTACACATTTATTATTATTTTGAACATACATAAAATATCCACTACGGTTTCAAATATAGAAGAAGAGTATATATTCTGTATATTAATATTTGTTACAGACTTCTTCTGGGTTTAAATAATTTATCATCATATTGCTTTAATAAGTTAAAACAGATTCCTATATTTTATGCAAACATGATATGCATTATTGAACCAGCTATTTTTATGAAAGAAAATTTATAATGTGTCCGAGATTGATAATATTTGAAGTTATTTTAATTAAATTTCAATCAATAAATATAATTAACTGCTTATATAATGCATACCAGAAAATAACTGCTTAGATAATGTATATCAGAAAATTAGTCATCATGTACATAGAATGGTCAGATAATAATCATAAAACGTTATAATTAATTTTTCCACTCGATTTCTCGTTTTTCGATGTCATTTGTATGAGACCGAGATGCCTATCGCTTATTTTTCCTACTTTTGTGAACTATGATACAAAGAAAAATGACCTCATATATTTTTAAACTCCTTTGCAGCTATTGATGGACGTCTACCTTTGCTATTTTTGTTATTTATACAATGGCCATTACACAATATATAAGAGACAGATACGACGAAATTATTTAGAAGAGTTTTTTTAACAATTTTGAAATTAATTTTCGCAAAAATATGTCAGCGATTGGTGTCTTAGTTCATTATATATTTAACTTAGTTGGCAAGGATTTAAATTACAATATGTATCAACAGCCAGCAACCTTACATTATTTATCAACAACCAACACCCTTACATTATGTATCAGCAACCAAGAACTAACAAATCACACACAACGACAATAAAATCATTTACCGATTTGCCACCAGCTGCTTATCTATTTGCTTTGCCACGAAAGCATTGGGTCCCCTCTCTCAACAGAGCTCACATCCACCCCAATTCATCACAATACTCGCCGTGGAGTGTAACTCAATATTTTGAAATCGCAATAACTTTTAGGCTTTATCTATTACGTGTTTTATTTTAATGAATATTCGAAATCACAATAAAATTTCATTTATCAGTATTACATAGCAAAAGTATTATTTCATCACCACCTTATATTTATTATTTATTTGTCATATACACCAAAGAGTAACAGTAATCAGTGTGATATACAGAATAGTTCGGCACGGAGATAGTACGAACAGTTAATGTTCGCGAAGTTTTAGTTACATGTAAATATATGAAGACATAGAAGGGACAAAGTAAAGTTACCGAGATCATATTAAAGAACATATTTTTTTTACACTAAACTTTCTAAACTTAAGAGAACGAAAGTTGAATACCAATAATACAATCAGTAAGAGAAAAAGAATAGGCATTATGGGTAAAATATGGTATGTTTAACTAGATTTATTTATTATATTTTGTGTTAGGTAATATATTCTTGCATATTAAATCTATCAAACTTTGTTCAATGACTAATTCATGGACCTTTTAAATTGTGCAGATATATTATAAATAATGCCTCGTCCTTTTACTTTTACCATCATGTATAGTGTTTATTATATACACTTTTTATTATCATGTATACTGTTTGTTTATATTATTATCATGTATACTGTTTGTTTATATTAGAAAATTCACGTCAGTTACGTCGTTTATAGTTCACATCGGAACTAATAGTTTACATTCCCTAAAGTTAGGGTTGAATGGGAAAGATTGTTGTCACATTAGTAAATCTACAATATATACGTACAAATATAGGTGTTCCATGAAAAGTAAAACAAATGAAAATAATATTATAAACATACACATGTTAATGTTTCTTACAAAGTTTGCTTAGATAAGATATAGTCAAAATCAATAAAAATTTAAATTAAAGAAAAATCGGATTTTTGTGCTTACTTTGATTTTGAAAACTTAGTAAAATATTGAAAGTTGTTATACATTTTATTGAATTAAATAATACGACAAGAGTTATTCATAAGCATTCAACTTTCTAAATATGGAGTTTTCTTAATAGCCACCTACACAAAGTCGTGTTGCTCCATTCATAAAATCATAATTTTATAAATTGAAATTGTAGTAATACAAAGAATATCTAAGAATTATTTATAAAGTAAAATACCTATTTTATGAACATAGCTTTAGGGATTAAGCATAAATTAAAACCGAACCGAAGAAGTTTTGTAAAAATAAAAATTTTATTCAGCACAATTTATTAAATAATTTTAACTAAGGCTTTTGGCAAAATATATAAGGCTTTACTATCAATTAGTGCGATGAAAATCACTGAACTTTATTTACTATTACACTGGACTGGCTTTGCACAAAGTCGTAATGAAGCAATTTGATACGCACCATTTTGACGTTGATTATAGTTGGAGTCCACAATAGTGAGCATCCACGCGCTAATGTTAGAGATGAGACAGTGTGATAAAATAAGTCGATAAAAACGTCAATAGAATAAAGTTGTGTACAGCCTACCAAGTTTTCAACGATTTATTTATACAATTTACCTAATAAATAGCCGATAATCATTGTTGATAAATGAAAGTTGTCTATGTGCTGTTTATGAATATATGGCAGTAAAGAAATATTACGCTACAGAGATACGGATACACGTAAACTAATTAATCATAATATTTAATTTTCTTCCGATTCACACGAATGATAAATACTTCAATATATCCGGCATATTGTTGAAATGTGCCGGATATTCGTTCGCCTTAGAGTCCAGTATAGCAAGGATAACTGTAAAGATTCTCAGAAATGGTCTTAAAGCGATGGTGACTATTTTTCTTAAATTTTTTAATTTTATTTTAGAATAGCGACTCCGAGAGACCATTGTAGCGTTTTTTCGTTTACTACTAATAAAAATCGTAAGCAAGAATTTTTTTATTATATCTATACAAAATAATAGAAAATATCGAATGTATCGATAAGAAATTATTTGTATTGCAACGAATTGCGTATATACAACGAATTGCGATATGCTTCGATATGATATATCGACACAAAAGAAATTTTTGGGGGCATCTCTAATTAAATTTCAATTTAATTCCCGGGACGTTCGTGGCGGCACTTCAAATAGGCACAAAATATAGCTGTCATTTTATATAGCACAGCAAGTCCAGCGTACTAGTATAATAGAAGTCAATAGATGAAAATAAAATTATCCTATTAGAACTTTTAATTTTAATTCAATTAAATTTGCAATTAATAAGAATAAAAAGATGTTATAAGAGCCATCTATTAATTAATTAATAAACATTTTAGCGATGTTCCCTTAGCGTATTGTAATCAATGAAAATTATTCACAATACCTAAATATAGTCTAATGTAATTTGTAAAAGTATTTCAGTAATTCCGTAAAAATTTTTTCTTCGCTAAAGCGTGCATAAGTCACATATATCCAAAGCTGCATTTAAATGTAAATATTATTATTTTGTTTCAACGTAAAGCCCTTTTCGTGAAATTTGTTTTGGTATTTTTTGCATTTATTTTGGTATTTTCATTATGTACAGTGACTTCATTTAGGCACTACATCTCAACAAGAATTTATCATTTATATCGGCGACAAATTTCCTATTTTTATTAGAAAATTTAATGATATATCGACAATAACCGCCAAATTTAAGTATTTATTTTCAGTGCACACGTACTTTTCCATAGTTAGCTGATAAATATCTAAAAAATGTATTTTATGCATATAACACATGATCAAAGAAAACTACTACACAAACTTTATCACATCATAATAATAGTCAGTTATTTCTGTTAAAAATTCGTCCAATTCTAGGCTTATTTTATATAAATTAATTGATTTTTTCTTCTTCATTGTAACCATGTTCGCAACTAGTTGATGTATGCCTCATAAGTTATACTGTAAATCAAAGAAGTGCTAAAATATTATGGGTAAGAAATTCCAGGTATTTTAAATAACTAGGCTATTTGTCTTTGGTAAAATAACCTTTTTAAGCAAAGTAGTCTTAATACAGTTTTTAAACTTACTAATAGATAAACTTTTTGGTATTCCTTTACAAAAAGTACATGAATGTGATCTCCGTGAATGAGGTCCTGACTTATGAAAACGTAGAGACAAAATATAATTAGAATTAAAATGTTGCACAAAAATAAAGTATACACCAGTACATTAAATTTAAAGAAAACAAAAAATATTGTAAGTCGCTTTCCTAGGTTTTCTGAAATTGATATCAATGAATAATCAACCTTTTACTTTGATTGTAATCATGTTTAAAAGCTATGAGAATTAACAAAAAAGTTTTGACTGGTTCGTTAAAAATAATTTTTTTGTAGAATCTTTATCTTTTCAAATCAAAACGTAAACTTGCCAAATTAAAAGTTCCGCATATATTAGTATATTATAATGAAAAAAACATCTATTTTTCAACTAAGTACCATGTTTGATTGTTAATAAGCTCTCCGTGAGACATCTCCAAATAGAAAATAACCAATTTTCGCGGTTTTTTTTACAAACTATAATAAATGTTCGGTATGTTTTTTTATTTTTTCCGATAGAAAAATTTAAAAGAAATCCTTTAGTCCCGAGTGTTTTACAAGAAAACCTCAAGAAATAAAATATTAGATGTTTGGTTTAACAAGCTTGCTGTGTTCGTACTCTGAACACCTGTCATTTATTATTTTCCTGAATGAGACAGTAACTAGATTGAACTAAACCAAAGTTCACTTCCATTATATCCCGTTCAGCAATATCTCACGCCGCAACCCGTTTCACTTGTCTCGTCCCGCGCGAACGCTGCATTCATCCCCCGACCGCACGCGGCGCGCGATGCACTGCACCGCGATCTGCCCTCGCTCAATTATGCCGTTATTATGTAAATCCGTCCAGTAATTACCTCGTCCTATTCAATTTGTTTGATTTATACCATTGAAGAGGCGCCCTGTACCGCTTTTATTAACGTCCCACTGCTGCTTAGCGTTTCGTATCTGACAATGGCGTTGCTAATTTTGGTCATCATTTCCGGTAAATAATTGCTTAAATCCCTAAGTAGATTGGAGTATTGAGGGAGGAATACTCAAGTTTAATAAAGAAGCAACAGAGCCGTATTGCTTAGCTGGAGGTCTGTTTGAAATAAGGTTTATAATATGTACGCGTAAAAGTAGCATTGTTTAAACACAAGACTACGAGCTAAAATATTATTTAGGCAACTTATAAACCGTCAGTTTTTTCCGATGATTTCTGAAATAATACAGAAATTTTTTGGACATTGTTTGTAGGGTATATAAGAATGGGAAATTTATTCTTCGGTTCAGTTGAAAAACTAATTTTGGCGAATGAAGAACAGTGTATAAAAATTTCACGAGTGCTCTAGCTTCATAAAATTGTTAGCATACTAAACGCGCGTAGGGTATTTTGCCGTCAGGAGTTATGTACATTACTGGACTGATGACGAATTTACCCGGCATGAAGCGATTTCTTCTGTATATCTCATAAATGGACCGATGACGAGTTTACCCGGTATGAAGCGATCTCTTCTCTGTGGCTGTATATCTCGTCATTGGTATATTTTAGTGAGAGTCAGAGCACCGTCAGATAAGTAAGGTGCTGCGTAATCTCCATACACGCATTGTTATTGCTTATCAGATTATATGATACGAAACACAAATCTAAAATATTCTGTAACAATTTTGAAAAAAAGATGAGTTGAAAAGGAAGTATCATGTTTTCATAATACTTATATACAATAAACAGTTACATTGAAACGCTTAAATACAAATATTACGAAATAAAAAATCCAAGAAAGTAAGTAAACAGAATTCATAATATACTACAATAATTTTCTATTTCTATTACATAAAATTATCCAAATATACATATGATAATACCCCAACGTATCAAACTTGTTATATGCCCTCGCGTATTGAGTACATCTAACAATACCACTTTTCCGGAAACTTATTATCAATCGAAGATTCATAAATTACATCCGAATTCAAGAAATGTTTTCACTCTAAATACAAGAACTTAAACTGAATTAGCTCGAAAGTGTATATCGGAGAAATTCCAATATTATCGAGTATGAACACAAGAAGTATCCAATTGCGAGTACCTAAGTAAAAAAGGAATTAATTACACATTTTCTATTAGATTATTGTATTTTGAGACCTATTTGAGTACAAATGTTATATACCTTATAGGGAGAGGAAACAAAACTTTACATCAACTCTTATTTTTTGGCTTAGTTGTTTCGAAGATAGAGGGAGAGAAAAGTATCTATTTTCGCGTATTTTTTTGAATGTCCTCTTAAGTTACATATTTAAAATTATGATAAAAATATTTTTGTATTTCTCATTACAAGACCTTTCAAACAATATCCAGCACGATACATACATTTTTTTTTAAAATTAAGACTTTTATTAACCCCCACTTAATTTGAATACGGTCATTTTGAAAATGTTAGCAAGTGCAATATGTGGGATAATATAGTTTACTGTGCCAAATGTCAAGTTTCTATATTGCATTGGTTTTGAGAAAATTGTTTGGAAAAATATTGAAAAACATATATAAATTACTTAGTAGGCATAAAAACATAATGTATATTTCAAATATATAACATCTGTAATCAACCGCATAGTTTTCCTTAAACCTTCGGAGGGCCTCATAAAATCCCTTATTTTTTTATAATGTTAGATTGAGTAGTTTCGAGAATATGAAGGAGGGATTTTTTAAATATTTTTCAGTATATCTCTGAAGAGTATAATACCTAAAAATGAAAAAAAAATTATTTATGAGACATAACAAGTTGTTTCAAACGACACTAATCTTTTCAAACGATATCGGCACTATAAATGGAAGTAAAACAAATTCAAATACTTAATTTAGATCCCTTAAAATTTCTAAATTGATATTATTATGTTTCAACTACTGCAATACATGCGGGTTAAAATATGTTTTATTATTATACCAATTTTCAAATTTTTACTTCAAAATATTACTAAGAGATAATGGCTAGAACTCAGGCTCAGGGTTCCGTTTGTCCTTTTGAGGTACAGGACCCTATAAAGAAGCACAACTGAGCAACAAACGGAAAATAAATCAATCACTATAAGGAAGAGCCGTCAACTAATTAAATAAATGGCAATAAGGAAACTTGACGTCGACACCAATCACCCTTACCTCGCGCTCGACGTAAAAATAGATAGCAACATGATCTGGCCCTACCCCGAAGCACGTCGCGATCAATCTTCAACTTCGCGGCGCGAATCTAATATCGGCCGCGACTCCGCGAGCTCGAGATTGGACGAGTACATTATTCGTAAGACAGAGATTTCAGATGGAACAACATCAACTTGATGTCGGGACCTCACTCAGTTTTAATAAGCCCTCAACCCCTTTCCGGCGTCCAATTAATGCGGCGGATATCATGTGAGGCCAATATTTTCTTAGATTCATCCCCGACGGCGTACAGGGTCTACTTGTACTAGTTGTGCCTTTATATATACGAATATGTAGTAAGTATGTTGTTATGCAAACTTTACACGTGTAGTTTCATAATTAAGCGGAGAAGTTGGTGTTGGAAATTCGAGATATACTTGGTTCAAGGGCAACTAGTTGTACGGAGTTAAAAGCCTGTATTAGAATTTTATACTTAGAAGCGTATAAACATAACTTCAATTTTCGTCCTACTAAGGTTTCCTACCTCAAAATTACCCTTACGACGAGACGCCCATAGAAACCCATTTCGATATCTATCTGTTTATCTGTCACAAGAATGTTAAATTGAAACTGATAACCAAGATATCATAATGTTTTCATATTTACTACTTTATATTTTAATAAAAGTTGGAAAACTTTATAAAAATGTACATTTACTTTCATTTTCAAAATAATTTAATAAAAATAATTGGAAAGTCGATTACAAAATTATTGCTGCAAAACTATAATTAATAAGTCACGATTTTTTTAACTTATATATAATTTGTTAGAAAAAAACACATAGCTTAAGTTACGTATAATATGTGATTGTCTAATATTTTTCTGATAAATCGATTTCTTTTAAAAGAAAAATGGTTCTGCTTTTCGTAAATTATATCTTTTTAAATATTTTTTTAAATTTTAATTTAAATATTATGTTTAAAACTACCCCCTGTTAGATTCCAACGACTCTGTTAATAGTGTAGACACAACAGCTGTAAAAAGTTCAGTGCCTCAATTGATTAGAAGTTCAGCCTTATCATAAAAAAATCTTTCTTTCAGGGTCAATGCAGCTAACGGCACTGCGATATTATGGAAAAAATTGAAGTATTGGAATTCTATAGATTGTACAACTAGACATAACCTATAAACGCTTTTCTAGTTCTTCATTTCTAAAGCAATAAAAATTAAAATTTATTATTTCCTCGGCTTTCGTTCTCGGGAAATATGAATATATCTCTGATATAACCCAACTGTTCAGAGTTACGTGATAGGCGTATTTTAATTCTGTTTATTCTTAAAACACCTTTTCTATGGTTTTAAATAAACTTACAAATATAGTGCGACTTATATGACAAAATCGCAATTTTCAAGTTTAACTGTTCATGGCAAATACCATTAGATTTTTATGCAAATATCAAAATGAAGTACTAATTTTTCTAAACCCCGAACATCAATTTTTCAACATGCCTAATATGTACAACGTATCATTTTTTTTAGGTGTACTGTTACAAAAATATCACACTAAAAACCAAAAAATTCAACGAATTTCATACAACTTCGATTAAGAAGTACACCGAAAGTGAACCATTCACAAGTTCTTGAACCATATCTATGAAAGTAAGTGTAACAACTTAACGTTTTAGATATTTAAACATTCCCTTAAATAAGAACAATGCGGAAAACAAATTGAGAATGCGAATATTGACCGTATTACTCTCCCTAAATTACAAGAATAATACTTATCTTTTCCTGATTTTTTTAAAGATATTTTATTCTAAATTCCCAGCCCTAATATCTGTATATTAATACTTCAAGAAAAGCGACTAACATGTATCAATAATTAATATTAAATTAAATTAAATTTAAATTTAAATTACTACTATTAATTAAATTTAAAAAAAGAAAATTGAAAAGAAGGAAATTCAATAGTCGGACGATGAACATACGAAATAGGAAATATTATCTCAGAGTCGGTTGAATAATCAACACATGGATAAAATTCAGTTTTTTCTTTGGATTCAGGTCAACAAAAACGGTTTAGTCGTCATGAGCGAAACGAAATTTCACGCTCCTCGACACTTGTGTAAATGTTTAATAAGGTAACTGAATATTTGCTGACAAAATGTTATGCAATGGTCTGTTGATGATGGAAAGACATTAGCTAAATTGCTTTTTCGTGGCTTTCTGTATTTTAAAATTATTTCTCGCCATAAGCACTTGTTGAAATAAAAACATTTTCAAGGTAAATCAAATAGATGAAACCTTATTTTAGAGTTCTTTTAAATATTCTCCTACTTATTGTCAAGTTAAATCAAATAAACGGAACCTTATTTTAAAGTTCTTTTAAATATTCTCCTACTTATTGTCAAGTTAAATCAAATAGACAGAACCTGATTTTAGAGTAAATTTATATATTCTCCTATTTTTTGTGTCAAATCTAAAAAGACAACAAACTGAAATTTATAAATTGAATAAATGTTGTATATACATACAGTTTCATACTTTATATGAAACTGTATGTATTCTTTGTACGTATTCTAATTTTTACACTTGTCTTAACTTCTAAACATATTCAAAGGCAGATAACTAAGAGATTTGCAGGATACTTGAATCATACTTTTAAATATAAAACATTATTTTTGCTCCTTCTTCACTAATTATTTGCGCTAATTTTAAATACTAAAAGATATGTATCAACGCATAACTTTTAATATTTTAATAACTTATATTTTTCTCTTTTCAATGGTTGAAAATAATTCGATTATTGTTATTAACGTAGTTCACGTCAATATAAAATAAAAACTATTTAACATAGCTTGCAAAATTAAAGTAACTACATACTCGTATATTCACACCCCTAATATTCCGGTGGGCACCGGTTGGGCATTATTTACGCCCGTATGCACCACACATAGTCAAGACTCTCAGTCGAATTTGCCGATAATTAAAAACCTATTTTGCATATGCAATTGAACCATGCAATAGATCACGGTCGGTAAAGTAGACTCTTGTTCCGACTCAACTGACAGTTAACGAGAAATAGAAATACGTTTTTAACTGTTAGTAAGTCTGACTGACAGTCCCGAAATGTGGTGCATATGGGTCTTAGGGGCATATAATATGTGTGGACTTCGCATAAAGGTCAAAATTTCGAATCATTGTATCTCTTTCTCAGAAGAAAATAAAATCCTTTTAAATCTTTATTTTTTATATCAGTTTTTCCGAGAAGTCTCATTTCGAACCAAAAAATTGTTTGTTAAATTGTTTATACAAATTTAAAAAAATAGAAAGTGCACTAACACTGCCTAAAATTATATCGTAACCTACGATTGATATAATCTTATAACAAATAGTAAGAGCCATTTGCCGTTCTTGATACTAAAGTACTTTGAAATGAAAAAAATTACGTTTTTCATTTATCTTACAAATGAAAAAAATTTATGGAGGTATTTTATTTAAAAATAACAAATTAATAACCTAGTTAACGGATTCCGAAAAAAGGTCTGCGAACTCGACCCAGGTAGCAAAAGCAAACCTTTTGGCATCGCGACGTTCCATATCTCACACTGTCCACGTGTACGATTTAATCACGGCGACACGACTGACTGGTTGCTTCTATATACCTAACAAGTCCTACAAAAAGGTTTGCTCTTTCTACCTGTCTCAAGGTCACATACACCTTTTTATTCTAAATGTATGTTTTACTCTAAATTAATTAGTTCCATAAATTTGATTTTTTTTATTCGTTACTGAAGTAATGTAGATTCACAGTTTCTTGTTTTAAACTTTTCCAGTTAGCAAATCCGCAGCTAATCACATGTAAATCCTATCGGATTACGTTCTGAATAATTAATTCTGCAATGCCATACCCAGTTTTAAAGATTACAATTTAACTGTTAGGAAATAAATGATAATGAAATGCTTTCTCTACATTAAAAAAGATTAAATTTTTCTCCATATTAAAATTGGATTTCTCAGAAAATGTCATATGAAGTAAATTAATAATTTGTGTATTTTCCAGTGAAAAAAATAATACGATTCAAAATATTAATTTATGTGAATGTGCCACCAGTAATGTTCACATTTGTGACAGTTAGAAACCGATAGCATAATGATAAAAACTGTTTCAATTCGACATCAATGAACAGCCCCTTGTGAATAGCGTGTATGGATCTTGAGGAATTTACGTTTATCTCATCACTCTAACCTGTTTACGTAGGACTAGCGCTAGTTGCCGTGTTACTTATAATTAACGCGTACGCGGTAAGGTTGTTACAGGAAACTGTTGTTATGGGTACAGAAAACTGTTGTTATCGCTCTCGTTATTTTTAGATAAATTAATGTCTAATTCAACCAGATTTCAAATATTACCATCAGATTCTTACCTTTATATTTAACTAGCGAAGAAATACAAAAACACACACATCCTTTGGCACTTAATAAAATAATGGTCACATAAAAGAAATCTGTCAAAGACGAGCGAAATTCGCACTACGAGGGTTCCGTACACAATTTGGCATTTACAAACATTTAATGGTAAGTAATGTCGTTATTAAAATATTTACAACATTTTTATATTGTTATATGAAAATATATTGGCTACTTTATCTTCTGCAGGCGCATATTGAAATATTCTTTTATATGATATAACTACAAATTAACAATTTTCGGATTTTTTCTTTACTTTGCTTCTTGCCAAATTTTATCATTCATGGTCAATGGGAATATATATAGTTTATGATTTATTTTCGAATGTCAAAATATACGGCCAAAATGGCCATATTTTAAAAGATTATTCTTGATTGCGTTGACTTAGAAGCTCCAAGGGACTGTAGACCTAAGTATTTATATTAATTTCAACTCAATACCTTCACACGTTTCTGAGGAAAAGGATCATGACAGACCTATAGACGGGCAACGAAGTCATCCTAAAAGGCTTTCTTTTTTTCCGTCTGAGGTACTGAACCCTAAAATACTGTTCATTTCCCATATATCCAATCCACAATCGATCCGAATCATGGTCTGCAGATGGCGTGGCTATAGTTAGTAGTATCATGTCATGTAGTGTTCAGTTGCTCAAACAAACGCAATATTATTTTTTGTACTTGGTAAGAGAATTTGACAAATCGTAAAATCCCTGTAACTTCATTATATCCTTCCATCTGTCCTTCCGTATATCACAGCATCATAGTTCATTCAGTGTAAAGCTGATTGTGAAATCGTATCAGAAAAGGCATTTGAATTATGTAAATATGTGAAAGTAAACAAAATATTTTTTTTAACTTTCAAACATTGAACTTAATTCAGGAATTAGTTTTTAAAACTTTTGACGCCGTAGATTTATGTGCCTTGTTTTGATTGTATGAACAGTACTTTAAAATTTACTACCACAACTATGTAATTCTATATTTTTATTCGTCTGAATTTTAGCAGCAAAAAAAGACTCTTTTTACTTCCTGAGTGGTAAAATTCCATTATAATTCACCATTATAAACGAATATTTCTAATGTCCTCATAAGATTACTCTACTTGTATGAGCAATACTATTCGATGTACCACAAATGTTGATGAAATTAACCAGAATAAATTGTTGTCCTTATACAAAAAGCTTATAATAATACGATGGTTATTTTCACTACACAGTAAGAAATAAATATTTATATATAATATAGGTCAATTTCGGG
This sequence comes from Druceiella hillmani, assembly GCA_039881145.1. Classification (NCBI taxonomy): domain Eukaryota; kingdom Metazoa; phylum Arthropoda; class Insecta; order Lepidoptera; family Hepialidae; genus Druceiella; species Druceiella hillmani. Next base: position 9,019,678 of record JAYKKI010000002.1, read on the forward strand.
AAAACACCTATAGTGGAGATCTCGATTTTTTAATTTGGAGATGACTTCATTATATCTTCATCGATCATGGGCCCCGAACATTAAATCGATAACCGCTAGGAAAGTTTACGTAACGAAGTTTGTGGACGCTCTAAAAGTTACTTTTCTTTATTCGATCAAGATGAAACTAGACAAAAATAGCGTTCATCAAAATCTGCGGTTACGTCCGTAGGTGGGCCACATAGTCCCATTCTTTAAAGAAAACTGTAATTTGAGGGGAAAAAATCGCTAAAAATTTATCATACCACCAAAGTATACAAAAAACGTGTTGTTAACAAAATAAATATCACACCTTCTGCCAAAAGTTATTCTTCTATCGTTTATTAGAATAAATAAAAACGCCCTAAACTATATTTCAACCTATACATATATGGTATCTGCATCAAAACGTCATTTAGTGTTGATAAATATTTGACAATCAGTATATTCGACTGTATATTTTAGTTCATTCGTTAACGACAATCGTGTTAATTAATTAATCAGTATTTATTTTTTCTCATATATTATAGGTAGATACGCAATCGCAAAAATACTTAGTTCAGATGAATGAGTTTCTACTGATATTGTATTTTAGTGTTATTTTTGCATTTTTTTTTAATTTTTCTAAAATCAGAGTCTATTCAAAACTGGATTTTTCGATAACTTAAATGCTTAATATCTGTTCCTGTTTCTCGGTATTATTTTTCTTAGGAGCAGAAAAATTTAGGTAGTGAAAAACTCTATTAATTATAATATTTCGATTAGCATCAGTTTTACATTAAACCGAACAGACAAATTCCAAGTATTGAACAGATAATTCCAAGTATAAATGCCACGATCTTGAAACACTGTTATTGTTCCGAAAGCAAATTTTTAACATATATAAAGAACGAAAGCAAAATGATTTAGTGAATTATTCCTCGTCTCTACAATTGTCTGTTTATTTTTGCATCGCCATAATGAAGTTGGGAGTACCCTAAATAACTTTAAACCAACACACGGTAAACCCTTCCGTGCCTTTGTTAATCTTACCTTGGGCAGAATAATAACGCTTTTAAAGCGACCGTTATGCTGCTGTATAGCATTAGTTTTTATTAACTTATTATTTATTAGGATACCCCGCCTCAAAAGATAAAAACGAAACCATTGGGTGAGATTACATTGTGTTTTCGTCTCTGTGTTTACATGTTTCTATCTATTTGCCACAACACCTTGAAACTTGGACATAGATGTTTTTATTATAACACTGAAGTTCTAATTTTAAATATTCGTTGGCTACTACTAAAATCTTTTTTTAAGACATTTTTAAAATATTTTAAAAACTTCTCGAATATCTTTGAGAGGATATATAAAGAACGCGGTATTTGACGTATTATTCAGTTGACAATTAAGTTTTTGCAAGTAAAGAAGAAACAAAATGCGTAAATTTTACTAAGAGGGCTTAAAGAGCAAGAAACGGATAAAAGGGGACACAATTAAGCATAAGACTAAGGATTAAAAGGAATTTTTTTTCTGTCACATTGGGAAAAGAAGTGGTAATATTATATTTGTCTACTGCATAAGCTTATATTGATGAAGGGAGAATATACCATATTTATTAATTGTCAACTTAATTGAAACAACTTAATTTAAAAGTTATGTACTACCTTTGAAAAGAAATAATCAAGCTGTTCTTTTTTTTATTATTTATTAAAATCTTTGAACCTTGTGTCACAAAGACTTCCATCTGCCTATCGAAGACAGGCTGTCTAAGATATTTTTCTGCCCATATACAGTTAAAAATTACTCACACATTGCAGAGCAGACCTTCATTCTTCTGCATATTTTAAGGTCTCTGATTTACAAACAGGAAAAACTATCTCAGATGTCGGTCTTGTTCCAGTGCTGTCTAAACTCTGGAAAAAGATATTCTCGTTAGACTAAAATAATGAGTGGACCAGTGCAAAGTTATCTTACAACAGTTCGGTTCAAGAAATCCCATTCCATAATTGTGCAAGGTCACCGAATGTCCTTTAAGGTCAGCAATATCACAGACAACTACTACTCGATGGAGTTTTCGGACATATGCCAAACATTCAACCAGGTGTAAAAAAACTTATCGAGAACTCGCACTACAAGGGTTCTGTACGCATTTAGGTACTTATAAACATTTAAAGTTACAAAGTATTTCTTTTAAGCTGTTTATAAATATTAATTTTACACAACGTATATCTAATGCCTAATATATTTTTCACAGGCTCAAAAGACATAAGATCAAAATTGCATAAGATTGAAGCTGATACAATACAGGACTTATCTGCAGTCCAATATTTTCACATCGAACTTATTCATTGTCGATGATGTTCCGGCTACTACTTATTATGATAACATCAGATACCTCGTCGTCGATGGAAACGACTACACAGTTAGCGTCAAGTTTTAGCGACTGAAGGATAGAACTAAAAACAGCTCCAGAAATGGTGTATACTCGTACGTGCTTGGGCATTAAGGTCCAACCGTATCACCTTCACTTTACGGAACTATAACTGTTCTCGAAACTTGGCAATGACACATTTGAGCATACACTTGGATAAACATATGACTTGAAGAAGCCACATAAAATACAAGAAGGACTCTATTAATCAGAAGCAGAAAATCCTTTACTGGATAATGAGGATAACTCTGTATTTTCAGTGGATAACTAGGTCTTATTACACAATTTGATTAAACCTATCTGGAAGCATGGCATTCATTCATATGAATTTAACCGGCAAAAGCAATGTGTTTGTCTCCTGAATATACGGAACACCATATTATGGGGACTTGTGAAAATACCGTGGTTTACCAGAAACTCAGAAATTTCAAATCGAGCAACTTTGCTGTCACCCATTAATCTTGTCGCTATGTAATTGAACAGCTAAGCAGAGGCCACTAATTGCAAAGGGAATCTGAGGCTCTGGTCTTTATACTTCCTACAGTCTATGTACCAGAACAGATATTATAGTCTAATGACTGACAGCAAATAACTATTAAAAAAATATAATTGAATACCTGCAATAAGTACCACGTGAATCGGATATGATATCAAAAATATTAAAAAGTGCTAATTGCAAATTTTGTCATAAATGTACTTCTTAAACTCACTGATAAAAAAGCATTCCCATCTTTAAGCTTGACTGATTAAAACCTGGATCACACAATGAATTCATGAAACTTTTCAAAAATTGCTCATGGTAGCCCCACGCCTCTTGCTACGCACCCCTAGAAACCAAAGCGCTCTCAAAACTGAATAAGCGGAACATTCGAAACGTCGCGCATCGCGACATATGCCGGGGGCGGCATCGAGTTAGGGGTTAGGGGCTTCCCGTATGGCTGCATGGATCGTGTTTGTGCACATTACCTACCCCAGCGCGATGAGTATTATAGGAAGAAATCCCTCGATATTATGCGCCGAATTGTCTCTAAGCCCCGCGGGTTAGATATTATTATTTGTAACGAGAATATAAGCAATTATACGTAATGTTTACTTAGTTAAGTCTGCGTTATTGTTACAGGCGTCCGCTTTACGTAGATATAATAATGGTTATTTTACTTTTTCGTGCAATAAATCTATAATAAAATATTTGTAATGACATTTTTTTACTATTTAATGGTATTTAATCTCTTGATGTTATCTTAAGGGTTTCCTGATAAGTCAAGTTGACAAGATTTTTCCTGCGGGTTTCAACATAAAATAATATCAGATTTTTGATGAAATATTACTTATCAACAGCTTCACAACAAAATGCTAATCCTAAGCACTTCGCAAATGTAAAACCTGGTTTCTTCAAAAATTATATATTATAACCCAGTTAAGTGCAATGAAACAGTAAAGGTATTTTATGAGATTATTACGCATGAAAAATTTTCTTTCCATTTAACCGAAGGAAAAAATGTATCCAGAAATTTCGAAATCGATAAACGCGTTAAAATTTTATCTTATACAGTAAATACGGTTATATTCCCTTGACCCAGTACCATATGTTTCATGTAATATTAATATTATTTCATTATTGTCTAATGAAATATTCAAATGTGTATTTGAATATTGAATTACACAATAATGTGTATATTGATGTAATATTTAAGTCCACGTAACTACATCTTTTAAGGCCACGCAATTCTTTTATATCAACTGATATATTATATTTTCCCCTAAACAAATTTAAAGTCCCGCAGCCAATTTCTCTGGTACCAAATTCATTACAGTTCTGCTAGTCCTTCTATTTTTTTTTTCCTATATGACAAATAGCCCAGAGAACTAGACTACATACTGCGTGTACTACAGTGTGCACTGCATCGCATCGGCGTACTTAATATAACAGCCATCTTGTTAGTTTAAAAGATCTTAAGCTATGAGAACGTGTCCCATATTTTGGTAAAACATTTATATCAAGATTTAGAGGAAACAATTTATTACCACTTTCTTCCAAAAGCCGTGGAAACGTCGCGATACGTCCAAAAAATATTTCCCGATTCTTGCAGTTCCCAGCAACAATACAACACACGCATACCATTATCAAGCAGGGAACAACTCAAATCAAATACCGAACATTCCGGCAAATCGATTAAAAACTTAACTCGCAGCATCCAGCCGCCAGTCAGAAGCGATTATCCGTCAGCAGACGCACCGCCGCCTCGCCCGCTCCGTATTAATTAAAACTCGAGGCCGGCAAGACGCCCGCCTCAGATCGGCCTATTGACGACGCGGGGCTTCCCCCTCTCACGGCCATCTCTCCCGCGCCCTTATTGATTGAGAATTTATGGGAGGCTCGTCGTCACTCACTCGCCGGCCCTCGCTCACATTCGCGCCTCTGCCGCCGCTATCAATCTCGTCTCGCCTCACTGCCGGCCGCGAGGGTTACCACCGTCGCCTCGCCGACCGGCTGGTGTGTCGCCTGTAAATTCCAAGTAATTGGTAAGTGAGACAGAAACCCAGTCAACAAATATAAGATCCTGTATACAATCGTATTTCAGTATAAAAGCTACAAACTGAAAATTACATTAAATACCTTAGATGCGAATCATGATGAAGTTCGTAATGTCTTAATTAATATTTTTATACAAAATATTGAAGACAAATTAAAAGACACTTCATTAATTATAATAATGAGGTCAGTTTCTGTTACAAGTTCCTCAATTTTATAATATATAACAAAGTAAGAAAAATTTAAATCATGTACAACCAAATCGAGAAGGAACAAATAAAAAAAAGGCTAAACAGAAAAGGGAAAATAGAGAAAATAATCAAAATATATTTTGTGAGTGCATCTAGCATTCATTAAAGTAATTTTAGTTAGATGTATAAAATCAAAAAGCCAGAAAAAATTTTAACATATTCACGAGTGACAAAAAATTATCCAAAATATTTTCGGTAAATAACTACTAAACAATTATTAGTTGAAAAAATCCCTTATTAATTTTAATATCCAAAGACACGACATTCAAAATATTCATACATTATAAAAAAAAATTAAGAATGTTTTACTTATTTTAATGCATATGGCAAATTACATTTATACCGTAATAACTATGAATCTTTTCCTAATATTATAGTATTTCTTTTGTAATTTCGAAATCTGTATGTTTACTCTTGTAATAACACTTTTTTATATATTCCAATTAATAACTATGGTAACCTATATTATTAAGTCTTTTCCGCTTAAGCCAAGTCTCTTAAATTTAATATTTTCCGGTAACATAATTAAATGTACGCATTTAGACACGTTATCAGGCTGCCACACATAAGATATTATTTATTAGTTATAAAGAATGTGTAATATTTAAATCAACATAACATAATATTTATCGTATCTATAAATATAACTCATAGCATACCTGAGATCTAATACCATCCTCAAGCCACGTGATGGAAAAACAAACACTACGGTCGGCGTCGCATGTAGCCAGTAACATGGAAACTTCCCATTTCGTAACTTTCACTTTTCCAACTGTTTTATTATAAAATACGTCATAAACATATTTCAATAAATAATTGCGAAAGCTGTGTATAACTGTGTTTCAAATACAGAAATAACTTTTGGTATTAAAAGTTAATGTTGTGATTCAGAAACATTTACTCGCGGAATATTCGAATATCTACCGTCGAAAAGCAGCTTTTTCAAATCTATGAACTGTTTACTCACAATTATTTTAGGATATGCTACCATAAATAGCAGCTTACGTAACAACAGAGGTTATTATACTTTAGCACTAAATCTAAGTAAGCTTTAACCGCTTAATCGATTCGCTGAAAACTTTAAGCTCATGGCTTAACTCGTTAGTAGATTTTATTTGATTATGTAGCAAATTAAAATAAAAACACATTTTACATTGGTATGTTAGTTTTTAATTGTCGTACATCAAAAGTAGAAAAAAAATGGGTATGGCTGTGTCATGGACACGGCCGTGTGTTGTACGTGAATACGTGTATGTAACGGGTTATATTTTTTAAATAAAATCTTTTTATTTATATATTTTGGATAAAAGCAAGGAAACAAATAATTATTGTGTTACAATAGCGTATAGGCCGACATTATATATTTTTGATAATATTTTTTTTATTCTAACACCTTATTATATTCACTGTCACTACTTTAAACTAATGTTCTATATACAATCGTTAGATTTTGACGACATCTGACGATTAAAACTTAAACGAACATCGTAGCTTTTCCAAATCAAAAGTTATACTAATTGCAATATAACCTCAAAATGGCAGCGCTTCCCCCTCCACCGCGCGCGATGCGTCACTGTTCTCGCTTATCGTAATGAATTCTTTGAACTTTTAGCTATCCAGTGGTATAATTTAATTTTGATGTAGAGGATAGATTCGAAACCGTAACGTCAAACTGTATCACCCGATTTTGTTATCATTAGGTTTTTTGGATTGCCTCCGTATGGGTGCAAATTTAAAGACGTATTCACGTCAAAACGAAACCCTTAAGAAATCATTCACGTCTTAGTCTGCGCGTCCGTGTGTGACAGCAATTACAGCAGCTTTTATAATAAACGTTTTATGTAGAAACTTAAACTATAGAAATTATAGAGAGGTTAAATGGACTATATTGTGTGAGGTATCAATTAAAAAAGCGACTTACAAAAATTCTAAAACTGTTTGTTTTTACTTTTTTTATCTAAGGTGGTTCTAAAGATATTGTTGAAAAAATCTACAGAAACATGTCAGCTCCTATCCATCTCCAAAGTTATAAATTCACCACCTGTGTTACTAAAAGTTTACCGGAAAACTATAGCGATGAATATAAATCGCACTGTTTTAAAGAAACTTACGATAATTTATGTTTATAAATAACATAATAATTTAAGTTAATATATTTACGTGGAAGAAATAATATTATTCTTAGTGAATAGTTTAATATAAATATAATCTGCCATTAAATGTTTATATGTGCCTACGTATCCACGAAATCGTCGTGGTAAGAGTTCTATTCGTACTTAACAGATTTTCATTATTTAAGTTTACTGATAAATATTTTATCAATTTTCCTAAAATTTCCTTGAAACAATGATAACCTTATTACTTTTAATGACCAATACAGCGTTACCACAAAGTTTCTAGATATTTTGACTATCTGAGATTGAGACAAGTCCACGAGTAGCTCTAATGGTATAGTTTTCAAATTAGTAAACAGCAAGTTCACACTTTGGATATATATTTTGATATGCAATAAGCCTATGTACCGTTGAATATCAAAACAATGGTTTATATATATATATATATATATATATATATATACATATATATATATATATATATATATATATATATATACACATATATATGTATATATATATATATATATATATATATATATATATATATATATATATACGTATAGTTTTGTGGATCTTGTCCATGGTGGGTATTAAAACTGTGGAAAGGAATGTATATATTAAAACATTATTTCATTTTATTTTATGGGAAATTACCCTGTACGAAGTAGTGGAAAGCCACAGTGTAGTTAGGAAAATACAAGAAAACTGTAGTTATCGATCGGTTGATGTATACGGTATACATTAGACGGTAGTAGATAAGTGGTATAATTACCAAGTAATTAAGCCTAATCGATACTGAAGTATAAATTTCCTCGTCTTAATTAGTGCCATGAATTTTCCTTACGAATTAAATTTTCAGGAATTACTTTAGAGGTTTCGATTCTTCCACTTCGATAACACGTATTTTCCATAAAATGTTTATTTAATTTCGGGGTTCTGATATCTGAGATCAATAACCTCATCAATCTCCTTTTTTGATATCTCAAGGTAAAAACTATTATATCTATTGAAGTACAAGTCTTACTGGATGTATAGTATTAAAACACAGGTACAAAGTGCGAATAACTTTTAATTAAGGTTTTAATTTCTGTTATCCATTCCGTTTAACGTGAATAGATAACATTAAGTATGAATAATTGTCAATTGGTTTACACACAAAATGTTACCCTGTTGATTATTCACAATTAAATGAAACTACGTGATATAGTATTATTTCTATTTTCTTTAAGTTCTTTACCACAACCTAGGTTACGTTGTATTACAACATCTTCAGGTGGGCTATTAGCAAAGATTGCTACTGTTGTAAGTGAAGTATACTGTTGATTATTTATGAAATAAAGAGGCACATGCACGAGCATATTTGTACTTCTAACATTTTTATGTTATAAATAAAAAAAAAATGTTGAAATTACATTTTATTCACAAACAAAATCTATATTTTTAAATATATACATTGCATTATCACATTATGCCGTCTTCTTGACGAAAAGCATAGTGCATATAGTTAATCTAACTATAGGTTATTGTTTCTCACAACAATATATTTGAATGTAATAAAAAGAGAAAACGTAAGCTCCAATTAATTGGTCCATTTTGTACGTTTATGCATAAAAAGTTATTTAAGGAACTGCTTAAACAGTATTTTAACTAATATAAACAGTATACCAACAGTAATTGGTTCTTTTTAAGAGGTTTATCACTAACAAAAACGAATATAATGAGGTTGCAGTTGTTATAAAGAGGATGAAACAGTATGTGGTAACAAATATCAAAACTTTAATTAAAAATTATTCGCACTTTATGCTGTTAGCGCTTAATTATTTTCACTGTTTTATTAGAATATACTTAGTATTTTTATTTATCTATTTATTATTTATATACGGTTTTATATTTAAGAAAAATCATAGTGTTGTTGCTTTGTCAATCGCACTAAAATAAAAAAAAAATAAATTTAGAAGGTTATTAAGTCAAATCTATAAAATTTTAATACAGTAATTTCCAATATTAAATAAAACAATGCTAGCGTTGCTCATGTGAAAAGCTTGATTGTGAAGAATAGGTCTTAGGGCAGCAAGATTTAAAAAATGTAGCATATCGATATGATATTGTAGGGTGAGAGCTTGCAAAGATTTAAACAGATTTAGAGTTAGGGTATATATAAATAAAATAAGGTCTGGGTGAAAACTATATCAGTGTCATCTGAATTACGTAAAACATTAACGTCATCACACATGGATCTGGTAATTTCTTCAGAATCAGTTAACAGTTGTTAATTGAACGTTTAGGCTTAACATTAATATTTGAACAATGATGGCATTATGTTATATATGGAATACTGCTGTAGTAAGGTACTTGACATAAATAAGGCCTATGGTCTAATAGGACCTGTGTACTCAAAAAGTAAGAAGAATAACATCAACTTCGACAATAAGGTAATTGTTACAAATAAAGCTTACCTAATTTAATGCTTATATTTCAATGAATATTAAAACAAACAACCAAAAACATAGTTAATTATCATCTTTTTGGATGTATAGACCTTATTAGGGCATAGATCTTCTTTTGTATCAAGTACCATATTTGATATTGCGTCATACACGCAAATTATTTTACCTCACAGCTTACTTATTCAGAGACTGTAAAATCCTTGCTTTATTCAATTGTTAAATCTTCTCATATTAATTATATCTAAAGAATACTAGGTGGAATATAAAAGAATATACGAAAAGGCTAAATATGAATAAGCAATTAGTTTATTAGCCAATATCTTCCAATTGATTCTCTGTAACAGCTCATAAAATACTGTTGTAAATCATTTTAAAATAACAAATGTTTAAAACTCCCTACATCAAAAGATAAAAACCAAAACAGTAACTTCGTGGTCTTACTATTTATGTATCCTAGCTTTACAAGTTATCTATAACAGTTTTAATATTTGCCAACAACAGACTTGAAATTAATTGAAATCTGAAATAAAAGTATTGAAAATGGTATGTTGAAAGCGAATATTAAGAAAGAAATGTAGCGTAATTGAGAATAAGAGACATTTTTTGAACTTTCTGTGAAATTAATTAAAAAATTGTCCCTTAATTTTGATGAATATCATACAGATGTAATAGCTGTATATATTTATTTACGAAAGGTTGAAAAAAGCTGAAAATTTGTCGAAAATGTATTTTGAAATTATCGTATTTAATGTAAAATTTTGAAAATAAATCAAACAAATAAAACGTAAAATTTGTTACACGAAAAATATCGTAACATTTTTTTATATATCCCAAAAAAATATTTTTAAGCATATTTTCATTATTATGTTCATATACAGATAAAGGATAATATGTTAGTTTATATTTTTAAATCACTTTTTACAAAACAAAATGAGACATCATCGCATTATGATACTATTGTATTAAATAGCCTATTTGTGAATCATTTTATGATAAATTCTACTAGAATAAAAATCATTAAAAATCAAATTAATACAAAAACACGTACCTAGACTAAAGTACCAACCCTAAAGCGATTACAACTTCCAAAATTAACGTCTGTCTACATTATACTACCATTTTGTCACAATAGACACGAAAGGGTTGCCCCGGACAGAGCAGGAGCGCAAATCGAAACAGAGAGAGAGAAAATAATGCAATTAATGGTTTAGTATGCAAAAGATGTAGGGGCCAACGCGCCAGTTTATTTCGAACGCAAATCACTATTGTCAAGTGAACCACAAATAACGTCAGGCTCCAGACAGACAACTGCCGAGCGTTAATGAGTCTTGGGACTGAGGGCAAAAGAAATTTTATCGTCCAAGGCTCTGGTGGCGCTTAAGACTGTCGCGCCGTCTCAGCGTTTGTCCATAAATTGATGGAGAGGTTTTAAGGGACAATTAAGGCTTAAATCGTTTCGGTCGCGCCGCCCGTGGAGACGGCCCTCGATTTAGTCTGAATGTCTACACTAATTGAAAATGCCCGGCGGCTCAGTTTTATACGGCGCCGCCCAATGAAGGGAAACAGGCAATTTCTACTCGTCTGGTATTACGATCCAATAGCCCAGGTCATTTAAAAGAAAGAAAAACGGATGAGGGGCCGGTCTGTATACACATTACCTTTTGTGTGTCATCATGTCCACTACCTTTTTAGATAAACAAAAAAATAGTATCAATTAGTTTTGGATAAATGAATTATTTTTAAGTTCAAGTTAGTTTTCATTTCGCGTCAAATCGAAATATAATATTCCTCAGCGAAGGTTTTGTCTTCACGGGGTGTGGTGCCGAGAGAATATTTCCTCGACGTCTGGAATATACCAGTTAATATAAAATATTCCATCGCAATTAAAAGATTTAATATTTAAATTATACATAAAAACACTTGGAATAAAATCTTTGGTTATTACATATACTTCTAAAAAAATAAATAAAATTTGTGCAAGCTACAGACGCTCTCAGACTGCAATAAAATATTCAAAGGAACGACATAATTAGATCTTTACATATAGGAAACACAAACATATATAATCGCTGAAGCCTGCAATACTTCAGCGATTATATAGCAAGTTTTATTTTTAACCACAGATAAATGAAATATTTGTGTGCCAATCATCAAATCTGACCGCCGTTGACTACCTATTTTACCGTCTTTAGTAGAAAAATGCAATACTCATTATATATGTTAATTAAATTTTAGCGTCCATATTAGTTTTTCATACAAGTTTTTCTAAAGAATTCAAGAGGAATTGGTTGCAGCTGATAAACGGCATTAGATCAAAAAATTCTGCAATAGTTTTAACTAAATGTTGTTACATTTTAAATGTAACATAATTAACTAAATGTAACATAATTTTAACCACATTTTAAATTTCAAGAGGAAACTGATTTTACATCGCCATAATTTTACTATTTGCTTCCCACTAAAACTAAACAAATTTATTGTAAACTCATCCAGTCTAAATGAGTTGAGTTCAATCTAATTGTTTTAATTTGGGCCTGGAGATATTTTAAGAAGCGAAAGCTTCCAGTGACAATTATAAAATGACTCATGTCATATAAAGGAAGATGATAGCAATAAAAAGATAATTGTATTGCAATCAAAATAAGCTTTCAGTATATAAGGTAAATGTAAATATTATTTATTACCGTATAAATATATTACCTAGTATATATTTCCCGAACCTAAGATAATTAAAAAAAAATGTTTTTTCTAAACGATATAAAATATCAAAATTAAGTTTATTTGCCGTCGTAAACCTAAAATGGGCTTGTTATATGGATTTCTCAGCTTTTTACGTCATATACTTTAGAAAATAGAAGATCTCAATTTTCATACATTTTCATCTACTAATCCAAATAATAAATGAAAAATTAAAAAAATATTTTCTCTCTCTCTCTCTTTCTCTCCTTGACACGCTTCTCACATATATCCATGAGTGAATTAATTTTTTTTAATCATTGCTTTAGTACGCCCTAGAGACGTGTTTTTATTATGCCCTAAAGACGCAATTATTTTACATAATTTGTACAAATTTTATGCATATAGTATTTATAGTTTAGGGACAGCGTCAGACAAATGGACAACCGAACGAAAGCCATAGGATTCCCATCGGTCGTTTCAGATACGAAACCCTAAAAATTAAGACGAGAAAATTAATGTATCATTTAACATCTCGAAATATTTAATTTAGAACCATTGTCATAATAAAACATTGGAAACAAAAGGGATTAAAAAGTAGAAACACCCAAAATTACCAGACGTTAATATTTGTAGCCTTTTCAAAACAGATTTAAAATACATTTTCCTGCTACTGAACAGATTTAAAATACATTTTCCTGCTGACAGTTCATTTTTTTGGGATTAGAAAAGTAAATAAGTTTTGAAAATTATATTCCAATTCATGAGTAATAAGATAACGGGTTCAGAAAATATAATATATATATATATATATATATATATATATATATATATATATATATATATATATATATATATATATATACTGCGGCGAAAGATGTAACGGAGGTACAAATATCGAGAAACATCTAATTCATATCAATTATTGCCAGCGATACAAGGAACACATTGGCATAGTTAAACAAATATGATATGTGTACTTTACCAAAGTATATTTTTGATTTAATGACTTAGAAAAATGTGAATGTATTTGACACAACATATCCTCTATAAATGAATTACAAATATTGCATTTTTAAAAGTTGGTTGATTATTTTTTATAGTATATCCTTAGGGTGATGTAAATGAAATTTATTTAAATTTTAGCAATAACTGCAATAAATTAGATAATTTCTAAAACATTCCTTTAATCGCCGATAGTAATAGCTTAATATTATTAACTCACTGAATGTTACTACTATTCGCTTTGCAAACTAAAAATAAGTGGATTTCTATCATAGTCCACTTATTTAATAACTACTCATTTAATTTCAGTTTACGAAGATTTATTCCCATTTTATCAATAATCCTTAAGGTGATGTAAGTGAAAATGTTTTCACTTTTTGCAATAACTGCAATATCTATAATAATAATGTAATAATAAAGTCAAATAGATTTATTCTTCAAACGACAGATAATAGTTGCTTAATATTATTAGCTCACTGAATGTTACTATTCGCTTCATAAACTAAAACTAAGTAAGTTTCTACTAAAGTTCACTTATTTCATAAATATTCATTTAGTTTCAGTTTAAGAAGATATAATATCTTCATTTTATCGATTGTATATCCGTAAGGTGAAGCAAATAAAAATGATTTAGCCTTTAGCAATAACTACGATAAGTCAAGCAGGGTTGTTATTAAAACACACCGTTAATCACCGATAATAATTGTATAATATTATTAGCTCAGTGAATGTTACTATTCGCTTCATAAACTGAAAGTATTTATCAGGGTCGACTTATAAGTCAGTACTCATTTAGCTTAAATTTTGTGAAGTTGTAGTTATATTCCTATTTTAAGAACAATGTATCCTTAATGTAAGTTAAATTAAATTGAATTTATTTTTAGCAATAATTGCAATAAGTCAAACAGAATTATTACTAAAACAAAAAAAACGCTGATTACAAACGCCTCTAATGCTTGATAAAAATTGCTTAATATTATTAGTTCACTGAATATTACTATTCGCTTCGTGAACTGAAAATAAGTGAGTGCTTACAAAAGTCAACTTACTTAATCTAGTGTCTATATCGGAATATTGAGGTATAATAATATTCCGATATAGACACTAAGATGAGAAAAATTAAATTAATTTGACTTTTAGCAATAACTGCAATAATTAAAATAGGGTTATTTTTAAAGCACGCTTGTGATCCCCGATAATAATTGCTAAATATTATTGGCACACTGTTTTAGCTTCGTGAACGAAAACTAAGTGAATATTTATCAAAGTCGTTTTATTACTTAAATACTGACTTAGTTTCAGTTTAAGAAGCAAATAGTAGTAAACCGAAAATAACAGCTCAATATTATTAGCTCAGTGAATCAAAGTGCTGATTCGATCTGATTATGTTTATTCCACAGAATCGGAATAACAACCCTGTTGCACATGAAAAAGAAATCTGACGCCCACCTCGTCCTCGTTAATATAGTTAATCTAAGGAGTTAATTTGTTGACATTCCTGCAATTATTTCAATCATTTTATTGTTCAAATAAACTAATTTAGGTTTTCCTTTGACTTGATTAAAATGCCAAGAAACATGTCAACAAACCCCTACACTAGCCCCCCTTTCCGACACTCATGCCAGTTCCGTAAAAAAACAAATTAGTTTAGCTAGCCTCACCTTTATGTTAGTAACAAAGGGTTAGTATTTGTGAATTGTATTTTAAAGGTACTTGAATTAAAAAACGTTTTACAACCGCCGCAAGCAAATAAACAATATTTGTAAAGTCCGCACTGGCCAGTGACACCCGTGAGATCGGGCAGCTCCCCTCGCGATAACATTACCATATACGTCGACGGGCATTTTTATTGCTCCTTTCACACTAATCCACACCTACCAGACTACGAACTCGGTACCTAGCAGCCTTGTTGCTAGACGTTAAATCAACGGAGAAATGTGAGAACAACCATGTACAATTCTACGATTCTAGAATAAATGGAATTGTACTTGTGAAGGTTGTAACAAAAACGCGTCTATTAGAGGTGACTTTCTATATCGAGCTGAGTATATATGAAATGATGCTGTAAAAAAATTTAAATTTTTATAGGAACGTTCCAGAATTTTCTGAATATGTTCGTTATTATTTTCTACTCAGTTTGATGCATAGAATCACTGGTATGAGTAATGAACACGTTTTTCTTATACCTGTATACACGGGTGTAAAAACGAACGTGTCTATCATTCATCCAGGTAATTATGTATATCCAACTGAGCACATTGAACGCGTTTTGTTTCAAAAAAATTATGATCGTGTTTCGTTGAAATCAAAATTTTCACAGTGATTTATTTTTCAGAAAAGGTTAAACATTTTCGTATTTATTACTCAATATGTTGCCTGAATATTTATTACTCAATATGATGCTTGTTTGAATCATAGACACATTTTGTATTGTAAAATATTAATTTTACGTGGATACACCTTTTTTTTATACGTTTCATGTTTCCAGTAAATATAAAAAGACGGGTACGGATCATATGATCCAATTTATATTAAATCAACGATAATGCTGTTTGACTTTGAATATAATATAAAATCAATTTTAAAACAAATTGTTTTCATACTGTTGTTATTATTTAAAATTAATAGGGAATATGCATGTGATTTAAATTTGGTTCAAATATTTTTTTCCAGTTATTTATTAACCGGACATTATACCTAAACTAATTTTTTTTAATTAATTTCTTTTTAATTGAATAAATTAATAAATAAGAAATGCAAATTATGCAAATAACGTAGCACTATCTGTTAGAACAAAACGTTACGTCAGAAGCTATGTAAACGAACTCGTATTGTCGACATTGGTATGGAATTTGTTATGTTTGATATGAAAAAATAATGGTCTTATAATTTAGTGCATTTTAATATAGCATTAAGGTTGAGAATCGATTAAAATGAGGACTGGAAGTGGTTTTATGAAAGCACAATCGGATAGTCTGCCGAGAAGGCATGACATCAATGACATCAAATATTGCTTAAAATCCAGAGTTTACATCCGCTGAAGTCAAATGAGTGAAAGCTATAAAGTAATTGTTTTATCACATTCATGCATTATATACGTTTTCATGCGAAAATACCTACACTCATTAATAGATAGTGATAAACATAACCTATAATCTTTTAAAAATATGGCCGCATCCTGTCTATATTTTATTAATTAATATATAAAGTTTTTATATATGCAGTAAGTTTAATAGATTTCAATGAAGTCAACTTTTATGTATTTTGGCAACGTTACGTTATTTTCTTAATGTAAAAACAAAACGAAAGAAACGAAAGTCGTATCAAACGTTTTTAAACTATTTTATGTACTACACAGTTATCTATTGATTGTGTGATTGATATTCAATACAAAACTCATTTATGATTAACTGAAATCATACTAGCTATCCAAATAAGACATACTTACTTTAAAGTGATCTTAACAATAATGCAAACAAGTTGTGGAGATACTTCATCTCTTCTGATAACCTTGCATCATAGATTTAAAGTATTTTTGCATATTCTGCGACAAGAAAAAACACTTTGTCAGGTGCACTTCTAATAGTACTTTTGCACCTAGACATAATACAATACCTATAAAGTAGTTTTCGAATTATCAGCTATTATACTGAACATATTTTTAAAGTAACGAGAAATCCTACATAAACAAAAGCTAGGCATAGCTTGTGACGTCATCTACGGCGCGCGAAAATGGTGGCGTTTATTTAATTTCGTTAAATTTATTGACAATTTTAAATATATTTTTTTTAATTTAATTGAAACATATCCAAGAATATTTATATTTTTTACTATATTATAACTACGTAAAGAGTGAATTAAAAGTACAAAAAATTATGTGCATATTCTCTATTAAATATAACACCAAACTACCAAAAGTAGCTCTTTTGGTGATTATTTGACATTCATAATTGTAGTGACGTTTTCTTTTATCTTGGGTAGGTCACAATGCTTATATTTATTTTATTGTCTGGTGTTATTACACGTTGTTTTCATCCTTACTTCATAGTTTCATTACTCCAAATGCTTTTCACAGAGTCATTTTCATTATTTTTAATTGTGGTTTTCTCTGCAAAAGTAACTATGACTCTTAACTTTTATGTGCACACACAGCTTTCCAGGGGCGATCATTTGGATACTCGTATATATCTGTATTTTCCACCTACATTTTTAGTCATTATTTAAACAGAAGAACTTTTTTTTCAATTTTGAACGCACGTATGTGGGTTTCGTTCTCCGTCTTCTGAAAATATCACTGAAAACAATGTGATATTAATAGATGGAATTTTGAGGAATATTAATCTTGAAACAGCTCCAGGTTACGAGGGCAGTAAACCAATAATATTAATCAAACCGTCTGGACCTACCTTCTAAATATGTAGATAAATCAAAGAACAATTTATGACAGCTTGGAAACTTTCATGACACAATTTTTATATCATACTCAAAACTGTAATGAGTACGTAGTACACCATCGGTTTATTTGTTCAAATTGGTCGATTTATTTAGAGAAACCTAAAAAAGTAATGCAAGGCTTTAGGTGATAGGCATCATAATTATAAAAAAAATATTATAATTAGATGTTGGCTAAAATTTAGGGAGCCATTATTTTTTAAAAACTACATACAGAGATCAATTTAAAGATGTAATGAAGTACGTATATATTCGTAGGTATTTCGACGTAGATTTGCTAAAGTCAAAAGAAATAAGTTTGTATTCATTTCGCAAGTAAACTTTAGACCAAGATTTATCACAAGTATGTTAAGATCAGGGTTCTTCAGACCATATTGCTTTAGGTCAAGAGAAAAAGACGAAAGGCAACTAAAAAGTTGAACGCACTTTCATTCAATATGTAGCTAATAAACTAGACAAAATTTGGAATCAATTTTTAGTTCTGTATTAACGTAAAATTTAAATAGCTATTAATTACCTTCCCATATATCGGAGAATATGTAACTCGTCTGGAAAATCAAGGACTTGTAGAATAAGTTGCTACACGACTCATGGCCTTGTTTGAATAAAAGCTGGAATATTACAATATGCATATTTTTTAAAATCAAAATCTCTAAAATAGAACTTGCTTTCAAAATATTTAACTGTTATCGGTACCATGAAGAATGGAAGGAATGGAATTCGACGTTGCGTAAAAAATCTAAGTTTAAATTTACTTGAAACCAAACTTGAAAAAGAAAAATATTAAGTGCCTATTGAAAATCTATAAAGCAAAACGAAGCAGGAAAATTTGTTTGTTAGCGACAGTATTTTACATGATATTGTGCAAATAGACACTGATAATGCCAAGGAAAATGCTGAAACGTTATAGTTTTACAATAATACTAAATGGTGGTTAGTTAAGTCACAACCTCTGAATGCAGATTCAAGAAACACGCATCATCCAAACTAATTTTATTTTTCCCACGAAATTAAATGAAATAAACATGTAATTTTTGTAAAAATCTTTATGCGAGAGCTGGTATCAATCAATAAATTTTCTTTGTCGTCATTGTAAATATATAGTATGTTTTTTTTATATAAACGCAAATTATTGTATGAAAAACTTTAAGTTCTTTCTTTTCATTTAATATGTATGGATTTAGGGATTATTTACTAGGAATCTAATTGGAGACTAACCGTTTTTGGAGACCAAGCAATTCTCCCATTTTTCCAGCGTTAAAAAAATGTAATCACGCTTAGCTTACGGAAATAGTTTGTGAAGAAAATCAGGTTTTTAACATTATTAATAGCAGCAAGCTCAAAGGCTGAAAGTGAAAAAAAAAATTCACCCCCATTTCCCCCTGGAGTAGTAGCAATAAAACCAAGCGTCATGTTTTCCTTTGAACAACTTTGGCTTTTCCGTGCTATCTCCCAGCAATTTATGTTGTAGTGAAGGGAATTTAGTGAATGATATTTGGTTAATAGAGGGAATTATACATAGTTTCGGCAATAAGACAAAAAAACATTGGATATTCCGCGGACGTTTTGATCGTTTTCTCTCGTTTTTTATATCTTTCTTCTATTTTATCCATGAATATTTCTTTTATGCAAATATTTTGTTTTTCTACCGAATTTCACGAAAACGTCTTGAAGTACCATGCTTCATTCTTCGTATCAACATGAGCGGTAAATGAACCGAGACATCACTATCAGCACTATCACCATACCGAATCTTTCCGAAAAATATATTAATATATTTTTTCGTGTACATATATATATATATATATATATATATATATATATATATATATATATATATATATATATTTCTAGGTCGAATTTCAAAATCGAATGTCAAATTATAAAGTTAATAATAATTTGTTTAAGCCTTAATTTTTTAAAGTCTTCTTGATTATTTTGGCTAACCTGTTATAATTTTTCAATAAACTGCAAACGGTAGGGAAGTTTTTTAATCAAGAACAAAAAGTAGAGTTGGACATATGAAACATTCGGCCTTAAGCCGAATACTAAATGTTCGTCGGTATCGAATATTCAAACTTTTCCGAAATTATTCGGTCAAATTTTCTGTATAGATGCATGTAATAAAGCATTGTCACTATAAAGTTTTACATTGTATGACAAGGCCTAGGTAACTGATGACCCTTGTTAAAACTACGTCACAAACTGCAGAAATATTTAATACTCTAAGTAATATTTTTTATACTCATATTTAGGATAATCCCCTATTTGTATTAAAAGAATTATGACCATTGGACCTAGAGAACGTGTACATTTTTCTGGCATTGCTGTAAAAATATCGTCTATAAAAAACGGACCGAATATGTCGAAAACCGAATAGTTGTACATTATTCGTTGCAATTCTAATTAAGACTAAACCCGATTCAACTGACTCGAGCCCACAACAAACTAGTTTTAACTTAAATATCAGTCGTGCGTATAATCTACGTAGATACATTTCAGTGACCCACTGGTAAATTAATCATTTTGTTTTTAACTGTGTTACATCTGCACTATTTTTATGCTGCAAAGTTAAGGAATAAATTAAATCCCTCTACAAGACATTCACCTTCCATTAAAGTATTCAAAAATGATCTGAAAAAAATCATACCTCCCCTTACTTTACGTCCCACATTCCATTTTGGTTCCTTATATCCCCTGACTAAACGTCCCACATTCCATTTGGTTTCTTATATTATTAATCCTTTTCCTTTCTTTTCTTACCCCTTAATCTTGATCCAAAACCTCTCCCAACATTTCATAGTAGATTATTGAGATGTCTCGTTGACTCTTTTTTTATTCAGATCATACTTTATTTTATTCAGATCGACTTTATTTTATTCAGATCATAGAACTGAATATTATTTTACATAGAAACTGAGGGTAGTGTTTATATGGGAAGCGCTTGTCGAAATATAATATTGAGAAACAGTTCACCGAAATATTTTGCCTATGAGTTATCCAAGAAAATGCTAATAACATTTTTCTTAGTCAATTCTGGTTTTTCATTTTATCTTTACACTCCATTTTCATATCTATTATAGATAACGTGTCATGAAATATAAGTTATAGGAAACAATAAGCATTCATTTCAAGTGTGTTAACAACAATCTACAATTAAACTTTTTTGATTTGACGTAAATATTTAACATTCGAAGTAAATGAAACGTAGTTTTTATTTTTGTTCTTATAAAACGAATGTTCTAGAAAATTCAAATTACAAAAAACCTAAATTTTTAAAAGAATTTGACAATGTTTATTTATGTTATTGTCGTATAAAATGAGATAGTAGTGGGGCAAAATTTGCCATTATCGTTTGTGTTCATTACGACTATCCTCTATACTTCCTCTACTATCCTCTTACTCTCTCGACTATCCTCTATACTTACTGAATAATGAAGAAAAAGGAATTAACAATTTCAGTTTCACTGCATATTTTCTCCTGCCAAACTATTATAAGATCGTCTTCTTCCACAATGTCGTATTACACCATTTTAAAGCCTTATTTAAATAAAATAGAGTGTAAATGCCTAATTTAAACTTTACAATATTATCGAGTAACAAGAAACTAGATAAGTTCCTTTTACATATTAAAGACTCTTCGTTCGCCTCTATCTCAGGGTGCGCTGAATCGATTTCGTTGCGGTTACCGCCAGCCAAGAAGGGTATCCGGGTAAGGAAATAGTTTGATGCTGTATATAACAAAGTTATCTTTAAGTTTGGTAAAATTAAAACTTTTGTATGTACCTGTAAAGTCGATTGTACAATTTTTGAGAGCGATTTTTAATGAAACTAATCTTAATTTTTTCAAAATGTTGATATAATATCATTTTACATTGACTTAATTTTTTAGACAAATCCCCCGACGGATTTTTTTAATAAAATAAAAGTGTGGTGAAAGAACTACTTATTCTCTAATTTTAATTTTTCAATTTTTGAGAGCGATTTTTACCAAAACTAAACCGTAAATTATTTCTAAATTTTAAAATATGTAAATATTTATAGTTTAAATAATATATCAAACATTCAGCGAATTTTGTCTACAACGCGTTTTACACGACAACTACTTTAACCTTGAAGAGTGAATAAAATGAAAGAGAATATAAGATAATAAAATAATATAGTCGCCGATGTATACACTGCTTTATAAATTACAGATCTTTTAATGATTAAGGATGGTATCATTTTTTAATTTTTTTTATGGATCAAATATTTTCAGTAAAAATTCCTGCGGCCTTGTTTTTTACAAATGCCTAAGCAAAAAATATGGTACCAAGAATTTGGGATAATCGTCGTATTAATATAAGGGGCAAAATACTCCTATAAATCTAAGGCAAAGGTTATAATCTATAAAAAACAATTTGATTACTCTTTTCAACATGTAACATTAGTAATAATATAGTCTACACATCTAGCGACTAGACTTGTATTTCCTTAAGTTAATCAAAATTTCTCAGATTAAATTTTTTTCTTCATAGTTTTATCCGTGGCTTGTAGATAAATAAAATATATAACAAACTATCACCTATTCTAGGGCTGCTCCCGTAGAATTCTTCATTAACTTGAACATTCAGATAGAAAAATTGAGTAAGTTCCATGCTCAAATAAAAACATTGGTAAATACTGCATGAGAAAAAGTAATACTCGAGACAGTGCAAGATATTTCGAACGCAGATTGCTTTTTATCTCTTTAATATCAATAAAAAATGACGAAGATTCTGATGACATATTAAATAATAATATGAAACTGGAAGCCTTGCATTAAAATGATAGTGAAGTTTCAATAGATAATTGGTCAATGTATGAGACAAGTTTTGAATCAGCAAGAAAACATAACTTGGTAATCTGTAACAAACAAGTATGTGGATATTTTCATAATCATCTAATAGATAAAATCGATAAGATAGTTTTGTATCAGCAAGAAAACATGACTTGGTAAACTGCAACAAGTATGTGAATATTTTCATAATCATCTAATAGATAAAATCGATAAGATAGTTTTGTATCAGCAAGAAAACATGACTTGGTAAACTGCAACAAGTATGTGAATATTTTCATAATCATCTAATAGATAAAATCGATGAGATAGTTTTGTATCAGCAAGAAAACATGACTTGGTAATCTGCAACAAACAAGTATATGGATATTTTCATAATCATCTAATAGATAAAATCGATAAGATAGTTTTGTATCAGCAAGAAAACATGGCTTGGTAAACTGTAACAAGTATGTGAATATTTTCATAATCATCTAATAGATAAAATCGATAAGATAGTTTTGTATCAGCAAGAAAACATGACTTGGTAATTTGCAACAAACAAGTATATGGATATTTTCATAATCATCTAATAGATAAAATCGATGAGATAGTTTTTTATCCGCAAGAAAACATGACTTGGTAAACTGCAACAAGTATGTTGATATTTTCATAATCATCTAATAGATAAAATCAAATAATATAGTTTTGTATCAGCAAGAAAACATGACTTGGTAAACTGCAACAAGTATGTTGATATTTTCATAATCATCTAATAGATAAAATCGATAAGATAGTTTTGTATCAGCAAGAAAACATGACTTGGTAAACTGCAACAAGTATGTTGATATTTTCATAATCATCTAATAGATAAAATCGATAAGATAGTTTTGTATCAGCAAGAAAACATGACTTGGTAAACTGCAACAAGTATGTTGATATTTTCATAATCATCTAATAGATAAAAACCAGGTAAATATTCACTTTATTATATGAGAGCTATGTTGGTTATATTATGAAAGTGGAATAAGATGTAAAATCTAGAAATCAAAAATAAATTATTAAAAATATGTGCAATAAAACATTGAACAAAATAGATTTATTTACAGTTGCGAATAAAATTACCTTTTTTTCTATTTAAAACATACGTCTACTTTTCAAATCATAGTGCCTGTTGAGTGCATGAAATAATCAGTTAAAATCAGTTTATTAACTGCCATAATAAAAAAACGATGCATGTTATATATCATTTCGGCCATTGTGAACACAAATCAATCTTGAATATATTTGGCGTTCATTTTGTAGAAATTCATTGTTCACAATTAGCAGAAATCTTTGCTAACAGCACACCTGAAGATGTAATACAACGAAGCCTAGGTCGTGGTAAAGAACTTAAAGAAAGTAGAAATAACACTACATCACGTTTAACTGTGGACAAATCAATCTTTTGAATTCGAACATTATCAGTTCTCTGTTACTTTATGGTAGACTTGGTTCTTCTACTTAAGCAATTTATAGAAATAAAATCAAATACTTAAATTTATATCCTTTTTCTCAATTGAAAAAGATGTGTTTTTTGCCTTTACTGTGAATCATATTCACTAAACTTCTTGTTGTTTCCTTTTTTGCTCTGTTTCAGATTAAATACTTTTTGTGACATGTTTTTTAAGATGTGAAAAAATTGGAAAAATCTAATTAATAAACTAATTTTAATAAATATGATCCTACTACGAAACTAATTATTAAGAAAAGCTTAGCGTATAAATTATTTTCTTAGTAAAAACATTAGTTAAATTACAGTTTAGTGCTAAGACGTTGAATAAGTTAGAAACATATAAAAACATATATATTTACATATAAGACAAATATACAAATACAATGATTAAAGTGGAATGAATATAAAAAAAAACATTGTATATAGTTAATATTATGAATCGACTCTTAGCCACTAAAATACTCCACTAACTTAACTGTAAAATCGGGAATAGAACAAGGGAACAAGTCGAGATGGGGCAACGCCTTTAATACCAAGTTAAACATATTAAGTACGTAGTCAATAAGGAATCTCAAACTGCAATTTGTATGTGTAAGCAGAATACAAAATAGTCGGTGCATAACAGCCCGGTAATAAAAACGATATCAATCCCAAAACAGAAAGATTGTAAATGTAAACTATTGACATGTTAAATAAATGCAAGGCAATATAAAACTCTATTCTCAGTTGCAGAGAACAATATCCTGCTTAAAGTGAAAAACAAATAACTCATAGACTACATTTTTAAAATTTTAAAACTATACTTAATTTTTTGTACTGTCATCAGTTCATGAGATGTTGATGATTAAGGATGAAAGGATGACTTTTCATTTAACGGTCGATATCTCAACGGCAAATCGTCGTACAGAGACCTTCAAGAAATAGAAATTAAAACTAAAGGATCAACCTTTTTATTTTGGTGTTGATTAAATCCGAACAATGTTTTCTGAGTCCAGGCTGAATTAAAAACATGCAAAAAAAACATTTCTCGTGATTTTTTTATTGCGCATTTAGGTTCGGGTAGTCGAAAAATAATTTTAATGAAAAATTAATTAAAAAAAATTAAGAAACATTGATTCCCGAATCCGATGTATATATGTATTACTTAAAAAACTATATACATAAATACATGCATATATATATATATATATATATATATATATATATATATATATATATATATATAAATATATACACACACATATATATATATATATATTAGGTAGTCTACTTTCCTAATAATAGTTCTTTAAATATTTGTAGACAACTATTAGAAGAATTATTATCAGGAAAGTAGACTAAAGGAGAAGAAAGTATACCATTATTGCTTCCGAAAATCAAATTTGTTCTGTCAAATATTTCATTAATTTTTAAAGCAACGGAAAAGTAATTAGAAAGGTTTTTTTTTAAAGTAAAGAGTTTTAAAGATAAAACAGGAAAGCACAAAGTAATTTATATAAGATAATTTAATAGTATTTTGTATAACCTATGAAGTGTACTATGACAGACTTGTTAAAAACTCGTGTTTCCTTATGTGAATGCCTCATGCCTAAAATTAAAAACAAGGACTATATATTAACGCCATAAATTTTAAAACAAAACAAAAATTAATAATTTTTTTAAAATTTTTCTAATACAACGACCTTAATTACCTTTTATGGAGACCAAATAATCAAATTCGTTTCCAATTTACTTCGCACAAGGATATTATTTTAAGGTTGAACACAGTTGATATCATAAAATTCTTGGTTATCTTCATAGTAAATCCGAGTATCCTAAAAGCAGTCTTAAAAATGTAATCGTGAAATGAAAGTCCATGCTAATTTGGCACAGACATTAAATAATTGAAGCAAACTTGTGCAATTACTAATCAGCAGTGCTTTTAAAGTTATAACTTTCTACTCACTGCAAGTATTATTAAGGTATAATTGTTAAAGCACTAACATCTAAGTTTGGTTGCTCAATTTCAGTACAAAATTTATCACCATCTCTATACCATTTATGTCCGCGTAAATTAATTTCGGTGTAGATTAATTATAATTAAAAATGGGTGTGTGTTAACTGATAACGTAAATAGAAAAATCAATATGAATATGAAGTAAAATTAATATAACGGAATATAATTTGTTTAATTAATGTGTAATATAATCCACTTGACAAACGTTTTATTACAAATGTTACCATATTTACAACATTTTAGGAAGAGAGAATCCAAAAAACTGCTGAGTGTTTTTTTAAATGTAATTGTTCAGAAGTTTATTTAAATCGAGTCAATTATGTGTCACTATTTCTTATACTGTCATTCAAATATTTTGACAGACCTATTCGTTTTCAATATCTTATCTATATAAATTCTCAATATCTTATCTATATTTAAAAGTACATGTGAGAATATGTGACTCCAGGTCTATAATGCTGGCCAAATGAAGAGATTAAAGGACTTCACGAAGGAACTATAAAAGAACATGTAGAGCGGATGGTGAGCATTAAAAACGATGAAAATGTTTATTTATTTATTTATGAACTTTAATATCTACACTTGATACATATGGCGGACTTATTGTTACGAGAGCACTCTCTTATAGCTAACCAGATCACCAGTCTAGCCCCGCTCGACGAATGGTCAAGAGTCGAACCCGAATTCAGGTCAAACTGAAGCGAATGCGAAAGCGAAATCGAAACTGAAATCGCTGAAGGCAAAGGCGAAGGGGAAGAAAATCTAATGCTAAATTTAATACCATGAAACAAGTAATTTCATATTCCTATGGGAAACTCGAAATACACCGAGCAACGCTCGGTCACCCGGTACTTATAAATAAACTACCTGTTTGTTATGTTTATCTTTCTTTATGTCTTCGTCCAGTAAATTTACTTTGCATACGCACTAGTTTACTATTAATACGACAGACATCATATTATAAATAAACTACCTATGAAGAATATTTAAAATTTAGTATATTTAAATGTAGCTTTTGTTAAGTTTATCTTTCTTTATATCTTCGTCCACTAAATTTACTTTGCATACGCACTAGTTTACTATTAGTACGACAGACATATTATAAATAAACTACCTATGAAGAAGATTTAAAATTTAGTAAATTTAAATGTAGCTTTTGTTATGTTTCTTTCTTTATATCTTCGTCCACTAAATTTACTTTGCATACGCACTAGTTTACTATTAATACGACAGACATCATATTATAAATAAACTACCTATGAAGAAGATTTAAAATTTAGTATATTTAAATGTAGCTTTTGTTATGTTTCTTTCTTTATATCTTCGTCCACTAAATTTACTTTGCATACGCACTAGTTTACTATTAATACGACAGACATCATATTATAAATAAACTACCTATGAAGAAGATTTAAAATTTAGTATATTTAAATGTAGCTTTTGTTATGTTTATCTTTCCTTATATCTTCGTCCACTAAATTTACTTTGCATACGCACTAGTTTACTATTAATACGACAGACATCATATTATAAATAAACTACCTATGAAGAAGATTTAAAATTTAGTATATTTAAATGTAGCTTTTGTTATGTTTATCTTTCCTTATATCTTCGTCCACTAAATTTACTTTGCATACGCACTAGTTTACTATTAGTACGACAAACATCATATTATAAATAAACTACCTATGAAGAAGATTTAAAATTTAGTATATTTAAATGTAGCTTTTGTTATGTTTATCTTCCTTCATATCTTCGTCCACTAAATTTACTTTGCATACGCACTAGTTTACTATTAATACGACAGACATCATATTATAAATAAACTACCTAAGAAGAAGATTTAAAATTTAGTATATTTAAATGTAGCTTTTGTTATGTTTATCTTTCCTTATATCTTCGTCCACTAAATTTACTTTGCATACGCACTAGTTTACTATTAGTACGACAGACATCATATTATAAATAAACTACCTATGAAGAAGATTTAAAATTTAGTATATTTAAATGTAGCTTTTGTTATGTTTATCTTCCTTCATATCTTCGTCCACTAAATTTACTTTGCATACGCACTAGTTTACTATTAATACGACAGACATCATATTATAAATAAACTACCTACGAAGAAGATATAAAATTTAGCCTATTAGAAAAAAGAGGTACTTCTAACCTCTTTTTTCTTTCTTTATATTTTCGTCCATTAAATTTACTTTGCATATGCCTTTGTGAAACGATGTTTTACTATAAAGGTTATCCGTTAATAAAAAAAGGGATTTACCCACTTTATGAGTAATTTTTTTTTCGTTCAATAGTGGATATTGGGCTTATCGTATCAAGATCGTACAAAATTCCAAAAAAAAATATTTTTCGTCCTATTTAGCTAATATAATATACGAACTGTACATTACATCGTAGTGAACGTCTGACGTATATACATCTGCTGTTCAACAGTTGCTATTTTTCTCCCTATGCCGTCCTTAGTCATTGCTTAAACTGTCTAGATCGGTGAATCAGCGGCGGCCGAACATTTCTACGGCCGTTAAACTGTGGATTAAGCTGTAGCATGTTTATTGCTGAAGTTTTCAAGTAAATCGGGGTTTAGCTGTAAATTAATTTATTGTCTTCGTTTATTGCAAAGGCCGTAAGGGTACATAGTATTTTGATGAAATTATTGCCTTACATATCTGGCATAGGCATAAACACATTAAGAATTTCTCAAAAATTATTAAATTATTCATTTTCTAAAAAAATGAGGAAAAATCGCTTTAGTTTTCCAATATATATAACCGATAAACTTCCCCTAAACTCATATTTTCAATTAATTTGGGTATTAAACTGAAAACAAAATTCATTTTTTTTAATTAAACTTATAATCCCTACAAGATTCCCAGGTAAATACATTTTAGTTTCTTACTATTGTGAAATACACTCATCACTAAACTTCATTATCACATCAAATTTTTTACTTTCTGTGTCAAATATTTTGAGAGAAAATCGACTGTGGCATACAGGATACATAAGTGATCTTAAGAGTTCTCTTTTTTCTCTGATAGCGCGGAACTCTAAAAAGAAATAAAATGTCATACCCACGATTGCCAAGAATACGTTATGTAATATTATATTATTTATTTAACGATACTGCTATATTTAACAAATGTATTTATTTAACTTACATTTCAAATCGTACGTTCACAGCATGAAGTTTAATACCAATGTGACCAACCACTTAACGACAAAAACAACGTCGGCAAAGTTGGCAGCACAGGTTGCATTGTAAATTTTAATTAAACTGGTTTCGGCGGAAGGCTTGAAACAGGATTAATTGCGGGAAGGCGGACACGCGATTTTTATTTATTTTTTTATTGTTTCACCTGCGTTATGTAAACACAGGCCGTTGTACTCGCGCTGTTGTCCTTCCCAAACTCGGTGCGTTATTTATGGCGTTAATTACGATATTTGAATATAGAAACGATGCTGCTAATGTTTCCTGTAATTATTTTACCTACTAGCCACTTTACATACTAAAAAAGTATAAGTTCACTAATGAAACGATATACTCAAAAATCGAATAAGTGGATTAGTTACCGGAACAATATTCAAAGTTATGTAATGTTTTTTTCTTTTCCTTATTTACGAAGTACGTGCTAACGGAATTTTAGTACAAATTCATAAAATAAAAATAACCTAAATTACATTTCAAATTGGTACAACGGCTATATTCTGCATCTCAAGAAATATGACCACATTTTGTATAAATAGGTCGCAATCCAACCAGTGCATGATTTTCTTTACTCCTTTGCCAAATGATTCCCATAACCTTGTGCAGAGCTTTATAATTGTTTTCTCAAAATCTTTATACTTTTCTTGTATGCAAATATTATGAAACTGTTAAATTCGAATGTAATTTTTATCTAAAATTACGATTCCTATTAAAAACTGCTCTCAACCGCGTATTACAAAAATAATTCTTTTTAACTGTTTTTTTTTTAACTACTCGCAATCGAATATTTTAAAAAGAGGTTATTGGAGTCTTAGAAAATACAGCAAATCTTGAGAACACTAACCTTGAGAAAAAGTTTATATAAGCCATGCCTATTCAAACACCATGAAATTTAAATAAATCAAACCAAATAATCAAGGGGAAAGCCCTGTCTGTCATAAGAGCGAGAAATGTTAGCGAAGGTTGAACAAAATTCCAAGGATTATTGCCTCTGTGTCTACGCAGATATTTGCCACTCAACTGGACACGACGCGCAACATCCCAGATTTGGAAAACGGTACACTGCACAAGGATGAACTATGCAAATGACCGCTCACATAAATAGAGACGTCAAAGAACGTAAATTGCACCGGACCCGTCGTAAAGTTGGGAGAAGCCCAGGAAACTCTGTCGGGAAATGAGAAGACCGAAAGGTCCCCTCCTGCTGCAGAGCACATGGCTCATTATGATGGAGGAAAGTGGCCGCACCCCCTGACTCAAGGGGACGCCAAGTTTAGAGTATGCATACTTAATGTCATATCTTCCTCTGGGGGTCTATTTACGTGGTGGTAATATTAAATTACACTGCTGAAAATCCAATCAGCGTAATTCACAATAAATATTAATTTGTAAAATACGGGTGCAGATTTCAACGGAATGGTTAAAATAATATTACGATAACAACATTAATCACTATTTCTGATTTTGATGTTGATTTAGAAATTTCAAATTACAAGTTGTATTTTGACATACATATAAGAAATTTTCTTTTCTTCGTACATCAATCAACTGACGGTGAAGAGTCCATGAATTACCTTTTAGATTCCCATCAAGCATATCTCTTGTCTTTTTAACTAGTAATGTACAACTTTTTTCCAAATCGCTTTTTAATTATGGTAAATGTCGTAAGGTTCTTTGGAAGAAAATTAATATATAATAAATCATTAACTAAGTCTTATATGTGTACGATAAAAAGGAGAACGAATTTGTATATAATGGGCATAATCAAGGTAGAATAAATAGGGCACTTACAATCGCAGGTACAACAACTTCGATTCAATAATTATTTTTCTATTTTCTATGCAAGAAAAAAAACGAGTAGTTTTATAAAGAAAATAAATGAATGATCTGGTGAATCACAAAATCCTCATCAAAATGAAATTTTTCAATACATGAATCAGAGGGGTCATCAAAATAATCGTGTTAAAATGAAAAGTGTAAGATTTTTTATAACACAATTAGCCAGTAGAAAAAAATCTTGTATTTATTAGAATTCATTATAAAAAAGGGGCAGCCTGCCACGTAAGTTTTTTTTACAAGGGTTTGGTTTTTTTCTTTTGAAGTACGGAAAAAAATTAAAAATATTATCACCACTAAATGAAAGAAATCTTGTCAACAGATCTGTGTCCAAGTCTTTGCCATCTCTTTATTCATACATTTCGAGTGAATATTAAGATCGATCAATCAATAGTAGATATTCCGAGCAGGGAACTAGTGTGATTTACCTGTATCTGTAAATTTCTAATGGAATTTATTCATATTTCAGCTTATTTGCTGACTAATAACGGGAAGAATATGAGGACAGCGTAGAAGCAACTGACATTCTGAGCACTTTTCGTTACATTTTAATAAGCATTGTTCATTATAATTTTTATTGGAGAGACCTAAGATTGATAAAATTCTAAAATTTTAAAAAACACTTCAATAAAATGCGGTAAAGATTTATTCTTAGACTTTAAACTACTAACTGCTTGACAGTACAGACCTCCATCCAGGGCAGGCCTCCAGCCGTCTGTTGGATGAATCAATTAGACGAGCGGCGTAGCTTGTCTGGCGCAGCAACCAAACCGCCTGCGGTTAAGCCTGTCCAAGAAGTGAGGAGTCATCGCGAACAAATCTCTAGCGTCGCTGCGGTACTAACTACTCCGAAGCAGTTAGTTGTGAGGGCTGTAAATATCGGCCAATGTTGGTTTAAGTTTAACATTCTTGCGGAGGGGAACTCGTCTTTGATTCTGCTTACTAAAGTTCACTCAACCTCTTAAGCAACTTGATTTCGCTTTTTCAAGATATTATAATTCTGGATTATATAATATCCTTCGAGTATATATAATAAGCTGTATTATAAATATATGGGATTTTTTTAGTTTTGATTTAGATTTGTGTTTGGCTCCCAAACACATCATGTCAGTGAAACTATAATAATTTAAATGTTACTGTTATGTTAACGTTAAATAAGCTGAACTGCTGAGTTATGGTTAGCGTTTACTATATAGACCGAATTTTCGTTATTCGTTGACAACTAAATTAATATAGAAAATAAATACGTTCAGTTATTATTTCTGTTGTTATTCGCAAATTGGTTCTTTGAACTGGAAAAAGCAATAAATTATTGCTGTAATTAATTTTTGGAAATTTGTTCGTTAAGAACTTTTCTTACTATTAGTATTTGTTTAATATTATTCGATCATCAAGAAAAGATCATAACTTTAATATTAAAGAATATGTGAAAGAGGTTCCAGTAAAGTAAAATACCTTAATGTAATCAAGTAAAGGTAGTAAAATTAAATTTTGTGGTAGTGATCTAATGCTGAAAAACTATTTTTCTTGTATTTTTTTATTTTGCCAATCTCTTTTCAACTTATGGACCCTTCATAAAATAGAAATATCGCTATTTTCTTTTGTTTTGGCTGAAAATATAATTTCTTCCTAAAATGGATTTTCTTTATTAATTTTTCATCTTTTTACAGATTTCAGAGTTGGCATTTATATTGCTCACAACATTATTTTCATTGCAATTTATCAAGTACACCTTGCTTGATGAATTGCGATGGAAATAATAATTTTTCATTTTTTGTATTATTTTTAAACCTCATACTCTCTGTCATGGTAATACCAGACATCATATATTCGTCCGGCACGTTTTTGTGGAATCCTCTCTTAAACTTTTTTTTATTTTAAAGAGAGCAAAATCTAAAAAATTTACTCTTCTTTTTTAGATTTTGCTTTTGACCAGATTAATTTCTTTTTTAGGTTTTATAAGTAATTTAAAAACAAAATTATTTAAATTAAACACCCCACCGCCAAATATTTACTGTCTAATATTGGTACCAGGGAAAATATTTTCTATGAAATTCGGTAAGTGCTTTTGCCAATATATCGTATTTCAAAAACTTGTAAAGCTAGTATTCTACAATTTATTTTCCATGCATTATTTCAAATATGACCTCCAATTTGAAAAATATTTTAGGTATATTCAATGATGACGGATTTATAAAGTCTCGATGTCTACTAATACACCTTGAAAACTAGAAGCCATTTTATTTCGAAATATTCACTTTGAAAGCCATTTATATGATATAAAGAGAAAATAGCAAATAAATCCACTTATGCTTATACTTTTGAATAATATATTCAAAGTCCAAAGCAAAAAACCACTCAGTATAACCTGTACGATGTACATTATAATTTGATTTCTATTATAAAGGAAAGTAGAGTGCAAGAATTTAGAGAGCAGTCCACTCTTTCAACGCCAGCAAAAAGAAGGAAAGGAACATGACATTTACTTGGGCCAAAATTTAACATTTATTACCCCCCACATGTGAATTATAATGTATGTGTTTCCAAACATGCAGGAAAGATTTCACCTTCCGTAAAAAAAATTATTATTATAAAATAATAATCCTTCGTCCTTCGATAAAATCCTTACCTTCCTAACTTTTTAAAGAAAGGGTAGATCCAATTTGGGGACATCGATTAAAATCTTTCCAAAATATGCTGAGTTTATCATCAAAAGAAGTAAAATAACTATGTTCACCGACAACTTGGCCATTTTACTCTGGTGCGGAATATTTAGTACTTAAGTTATAGTAATATTTTCCCTCTGGGGTGTTCTCATGTGGATGCTGCTAATTCCTATGGATAGTTAGGATAGTCCAATTAATTGCATATAAATGAATGTCGCCATCTGGTAAGCAATTGTAAAACTATATTTCATTTTAATTGCAATAAATGTCGCCGATTAGTGGAGAGGTGTAAAATAATGATTTATGATTGTTGTTTATAAAAAAAATATGGTGCTGTCCGTCAATAACCCGTCAATGACCTCTAAACCTACGTTATTTGCCCTGTAATACATACAATACAAAAATCAAGTTAGATTAGATACAATGCATTTTTCCCAATGAAATATTTTGACAGAGCTGATAGCTCCATTATTTTGAACGTAAAATATTTTACGGGATGTGGAAAAACCCAAAACCGTTTCCGTAATAATCGTCTTCAAAAATTTGAAATTAAAAGAATCCAAAATTCATAAAATACATATATTGTAATACTTTAAAAATTATCGGAAAACCTTTTTTATAATTATTTAAATATCACTAATAAAACCTTGATATGACGTATTTTCACTATTTTAGTTATGGGTGTGATTCATCACATTATTCTGAATAGGAAAAATTTTAAAAAGAAGTTGTATATGTTTACAGAATATATGTTCAAAATATTTAACTTTTTCTTTATTTTTTATTATTTAAAATAAGGAGACCGTATCACTTCTATGAATATATGTCCATAAGAAATAATACATCTGTATACTATTGATGTATTTTGACAAACTTACTCAAATCGTTTCTCATGCGCTTTTATATACTCATAAATGATAAACTGAAGTTGAGCAAAATATTTCTCTATCTTTTAATAACAATTATATTTAAAGAATCAAAATCATATAGTTCCAGTTGTCATGTTTACTACTGGAATATGGAATAACTTATGAAATGTCATCCTAATAACGGCTGTAATGGTAAATAGATCTCATTTTGGTTTGAGTTTATTACAATAATAAGCCGACTAATAACAAAAATCATGTACTGACGTCTACTTATTAACTTTAACAACGTCATCTATAAATGTTTTGCAGATTTAGTAATATTGCCAACAAAAATATTATTTATTTAATAATAATTATTGTCACGAATCGTTTAAAAAATCGACTGACAAATAATTGTTTCTATAAATTTAGTTTTTTTATCCTAAACTTTGGTGAAAATAAAAAGGTGTTTTATGTGTGTACTGACGATCACACAAAAAAGGAAAAAAGGAACAAACTACAAATTATTACAAAAAAATTATTAAAAAATAAAAACAAATTCTTAATGCTATTGGAGGCCTCTAAAATACCTAGTACAAATGTAACAAGAATTTAAAAAAAAATTTAAAAATATTTTCGCTACTCAACAGAATTATCTGATCTGAATAATATATATATATATATATATATTTATATATATATATATATATATATATATATACATATATATAT
Organism: Druceiella hillmani; assembly: GCA_039881145.1. Classification (NCBI taxonomy): domain Eukaryota; kingdom Metazoa; phylum Arthropoda; class Insecta; order Lepidoptera; family Hepialidae; genus Druceiella; species Druceiella hillmani. The sequence goes on from JAYKKI010000002.1 coordinate 9,055,178, forward strand.
ATATATATATATATATATATATATATATAAACTTGATATTTATCAACAAAATATAAATTGCGACCGTCATGTCAAAATATTTATTTTTATTCTTCGATACATACCCTGAATTTTAAACATGACCAGGTGTCTTCCATTCTGTCTCCCTCGCGAACAGGAAAGTCCTAAAAATACTTTAAAGTATATTGTAATTTTTTTCACTTTCTCATGTTTATTGGAAACAATTTTCCAAGAAAATAAATCTTCGTTCGCTTACTGTTTCATAATTAAGACCTACTTTGATTAAAAATAATGAACCAAGCTTAACGCTTTAAATTATTATTTCTGTTTATCCAAATTTAAAGACAAATATTATAATTTTACTTAAAATACGATAAAAATAGTCTATAAATTATTTCATATAAAAATATAAATATTCTTTAGAAATATTTGTGAAAATTTTTTTTTTCGTCTATAAAAATCTTTTTTTTCGTCTATAATAAATCAAGAAAGGGTCAATTTAGAGTGTCACTTCTATCAATGCTGTGATAACATGCACGAAAGCAGTATCTAGTGTTAGGGTAATTTTAAGAAAATCTACAGCTTGTTTTCCGTACTTGCATCTCGACCGGGATTTAGTTCGGGCGTATTTCAGATCCGTGATTGGTTAAACTTTCTTCCTGTTAAATGTTTTATCAATGCAAAAACACTTCTGATCCGTTGAAATATAATATAAATGTAGAAAAATAGACTATAAATAAATGGTTTCAATTTTTTTTATAAATTTCATCTATAAACTAAAAAAGGAAACTAAATAAGAAACAACGTTTCATAGGCAGGTACCAGGACTCACCATGCAACGCCATGGTAATAAAATTAACCGCAATTCTACCTCCAAACATAACCATGTCTTCATTAAGACGTAATAACTTCTGCGAATCGAATACTCGGCGCAAACAAATTACATAAACGATTAATTACATGGCCGATGGCGAATCCAATCAGCGGAAACGGCACCGCCCAGGTACGGCTGGGCAGGCGTTACGTAACGTAACACAAACGTAACAAATTTGCAGTCGACGCTGAAAAGTGTAATTGAATATGAGTCATAAAAAGATGTAGGCAGCGAGAGGCGCCGGCCGCGCCGCTGGCGTCGGATATCAATTACGGGCGGCCTCATCTACTCGGGCGAGTTTTCATAAAATAATTAGATAACGTGAATTTATGTCGGCGGCCTGCAGGGGCGGCGCGCTCCCGTAAATAAATAATCCGTGACGGAGCCGCGCGCGGCGCCCTAATCCGGACGAGTGTCGCTCGCGGATGCGGACTAAGGCTGCCCCTACACGGGACAAAACTACGTACCTCTACGTCGTAGATCTGCTGAGATATCTGAAAGAAAATAATTTTTTTTTCTATTATCACACCTGTAATAATATCATGCAAACCCGAACCCAGAACACTAAAGAAGAAGGATGCATTCTGCAGAATGCATTTACTATCCTTCTTCCTTAGTGTTCCGGGTTCGCCATGACCTTTTGAAGAAGTCGCCTCCGGGTAGCAGTTGTCCACCACTGTTTGACAGTTCGTATGTGATATAGGTATATATAAACTAATGACAAGAACAAAATCCTTATAGATTTGTTTAAATATCTTATATCAGGTTGTAATTTAAAACCATTGACTATAAATTTGTAACCTTTGACAGGAAGTTGAGTTCATTTATATCGCAAAGGTTTTTAGGTTCATTTGCATAACTTTATTTAACATGCATAACATGTACCGATTTCAAGTCCCGGACAAAGTTTAGTCAGAATCATTAGTATATCGTCAAAAATACTTTCAAATATACTTTAATTGTATTTATTGGATTGCGTTAAAACAAAAAAAATTTCCTTTTTTTTTAAATTCTGCAATCCAATTCATTAAATAACATATAGATGTCAACTAAAAAAATAATACAGCACAAAATGAAGAAGAGCCTGGTGATCACGTAAAAAGTCCTGATTTACATACAAAAATATTGTAAAAATTCCTTAGAAAGTTATGGATGAAATTTTGCATGTATTTTTTTCTTTCGCTTTCTTTTTCTTTAGCTTTTCTGATCACTTTTGATGTTAAAACTTATTGTTATAAATTATTATAATTATATACATTTTAACCAATTACATAAAATACTAGTGTAGAACACGCCATTCGAAGCGCGTCCGTTCGAGGTAGCACCAAAAAGATACGCAGATAAGATTAGACTATATTTAAATAGCTCCATCGCAGCATATCTACCTCTTGTGATCCGATTAATCTGTGTGTGTTTTTTTTACATATTTATAACCTCAAATAAAGTTTGTCAACTTACTGTGATCTAGCGGCTACTTCACTAGTTATACTTTCGCGATTATATGATGTATGTATACTCTGTGCGTCAATCGCACTGTTTGAAGTGGAGCGCTAGACTTTCGAAAGAAATTTACCACGCCGCATTATTTGACCAAAATTGTAGGAGATTTTGACATTTCGACTAGGGATCGAGCCACATGGAGTATTGGACTGTACATCAATAGCTGATTTAAAGTGTTTGAAAATAGGTCACACTGTACCACTCTTCCGAAGTTATAGGAGATTTTAACATTCCCCAATAGATTTCTGCTTATGATCATGCCATTTGGCGTATGGGACTGTTCATCAGTGACTACTTTAAGATATCACCCTTCAAACCATAAATAAGCTATGTATATATGTATATATATATATATATATATATATATATATATATATATATCTTAGAATTCAAATTAATTAGTAAGAAATGTCTTAAATTTAATCCAAGACCAATACGACATAACATGAAAAGCCTTGAACCTTGCCTTCCTGGCTAAGAGAAGTTGTAAAGGAAAAGGTTTGATCATTCTAACATACAATAAAACAAATCAAATATCTACACTTGAAAGCTGCCTTCAAGTGTGGGCATTCTGTGAATAGGAATTTCAAGACTTACAGTTGTCTATTAGTGGTCTATGAGGAGACTATAGTCTTTGTTTGTTAAATTATGCATTCAATTTCAACATACATGTTATCGCCCATAACACCATCATTTAGAAATTAAGCAAATCATAACCGTGAAATATTACACAATAATTACATTACCATGAAATATGGCCCTCGTTCAACTCACAAAGGACCTTACTTTCATATGATATATCAAGAAGGATGGCTTGTTATAGCTAATTATAATGTAACATTAATTTTCAGGATTGAGATTAAGGACGAGCTAGACAAAGCATATTTACCATCTACATTTATAAATTATTACAGAGAAATAACTATTAACGGGTAAACGGTATGGTAGTCCAATATGTGCTATATATTATATTCAAAATAATGCTATATATTCTTATTCAAAATAATGCTATATATTCTCATTCAAAATAATGCTATATATTCTCATTCAAAATAATGCTATATATTATATTCAAAATAATACTATATATTATAATCAAAATAATGCTATATATTCTCATTCAAAATAGAATAATATTTGTATATAAACTCGTTACATTTATATGATATGGCATTATCAAATATTTATACATAAAAGCGTATGGGAAATGAACAATAAAAACTTATGTGAATGGAAACTAAGTGGGCGAGGTGCATTTTTAAGTTAAACTTTTAAACCGTTAGAGCTACATTAAAGTAATGCATCAATATATTATAGACAATATGAAAATCTACAAAAAAGGTATGAGCCTTACTCACATAGACTTAAGGATGAAATTACATTTTTTTGACGGTTAATGTTAGTTAATAAATTATACTAGTAATTTTGTTCTTTTTTCGTGTAAAAATATATTTTCATTAATTTATACTTAATAAATCTAAGCAGTGCTTATAGCTTTGAGTGTTCATAGAAATGTACCACGGCACACACACACACACACACACACACAAGCATACACACACACACACATACGCACACACGCACACACGCACGCACGCACACACACACACACATTCTAGCTCACGCACTATCTATTGCGTTACATTCCGTCTTCGCCTTTCATATTTCAATTTTTCATTAAAATTTAGTATCAGTAAATGCTTTTTCATCTTTTTTATCCTTAAATATAAAAAGATTTTTAGTAGTCGAGTCACGAATAATCATAACTTACGCATAATTTAAAGAAAACATTTATTAGCACAATAAATCACGCACGGCAAGCTGTTTATTCAATCATTTCATACGCTACTTCACTTATAATGTTTATATTGTACTGTACAAGAAACTAAATGCGCGACTAAAGACGTGAAAATCGACAGCAAATTGCTGATTCATAAACATATTAATTTTTTAATAAACTTTTAGACTTTCCGGCCGCCATGTTTCTGGCGTTCTGACGGTTCCGGAATCAGACGGACGTACTGTTCAGTACTAAACCATTGACAATACAAGTTAATAAATTAACCATAAGTAATCATTATAAAAAATCAGCGACTAAAACAGAATACAGCTATAACCTTTTTTTTACCCAGACGGTTAGCCTTAGTTTGTAAATTTTTCTGATAATCTCTCGTTCAGGTGAGTTATTATGTTAACATATGTTATTAACGTTGCGTATACAAGTGAATTGTATTATATCAAAATATCCAACAATCTTATTTAATAATGTATCAAATTAAATAATCCCAAACCTGATTTAAGCTTCTAAATAGAATAAGTGAATAGGGGTTAACCCCGAAACTAAATCATGCCGAATTATTCATAACAAATATTTGTTAAATGACGTTTTCTCTTTGAAACTCCTCGGATCAGGCCGACCAAAAAGTCGACCCGTGCGTAGCCGCTGAGAGCGAACAATCGCACCGGTCCACATCTCCAGCTACGTGCGTGCGAATATTGAACAGGTCTGGCTATGTTTGATGGCAGATCTCGTAATGTGACTGCGGCTGCCGCTGGAATACGTAAAGATTTTTGGCAACGCGTCCTCCATTTGTGTTTATTTATTCTTGTTTATAGTGAAGGAAAAAATACAATGTAAGTGAACTTATAAACAAGTAATAACATTTGGAACAAATTTGCTTTAGTAAAATTATGAAATTTAAAAAAAATACTGATTGTGCGTCACGATTCACCCGTGCAGGAATTTACCTAATTATGCTAATATTCGTTTAGTCCTCCCCCTCCTCCTATATTGACTAAATACCTCCGCTCCGTTCGCCAAATCACTAGTCGTCTGGGTTGGAGGTTTATCAGCGGGAATACTCGGGTTGGTCACTTAATAAATAAGCTAGTCTCTCTTTAACTTGCACCGATTTAGGGATGTTCCTTGCCTTCTATTACCTTTTTTGTTACTGTTCTGCTTTTATAAATCATAGTATAGCAATACGTAGCTTGTAGCCTTCTTAAAAATACATGCTTTCTGATAAAAGACATTTTTTTAAAATACACGAATGGTTCTAGAAATTTATGCGGACAAACAAAAAAAACATACAAACTTTCCGCTATGTATATTAGTATAGATGAATAATTAAGTAATAATTCACATTTTTGTCCTCATTCTTGACTTTATTTACATAATTATTATAATAAATGAGCATTAAGTTTGTTGAAATTATGAGCAATGTTGCTAATACCGACTCCCTAGGTTTGGCTGACCTACATATACGCAGAATCTCTAAAATTTTAGTTAATTTCCGAATTAATATTGGCTTCAGAATTCACTATTTTAATGGATCATAGAAATCGCTGACACAACACACACCAAAAGATCCTAATTTAAAATTTTACGGGCCACACTTTTAATAAACATGTTAAGTATGAATAAAATACATGGTATTTATAATAGACTATTTACAAATATTGCAATTAAATGAAACTACGTGATGGATATTTATAACAGATTATTTATAAATATTGCAATTAAATGAAACTACGTCATGTAGTATTATTTCTACTTTCGTTAAGTTCTTTACCACGACCTAGGTTTCGTTGTATTACGTCTTCAGGTGGGCTTGTTGTAATACAACGAAACATAGGTCGTGGTAAAGAACTTAAAGTAAGTAGAAATAATACTACATTATGTAATTTCATTTAATTGTGAATAATGAATTTCTACAAAATTAACGCCAAATATATTAAATATAAATATTTCCATTATTTATCGCCATGTAAGTATATCGTTCCTACGTCTTTCACAAGTGAAAGGCAAATAAAGCGAACTACTCGGTTACCCATTTGTGTTATGAATTAATTATAATTACGACTTCATTTTAAAATTTCTCTTTGGCAACCCTCCACTCGATAGAATTGTTAAGAAACAAATTGCAGATCTAAATCCGATGTCATATGCAGAAGAAAAATGTTTTATATGTTGCCGTAGTCACAACTGTCTTCCTATAACATCTTATCACATTTAATCTTAAACTGAAGAAGCTGGTACTGTGCCATACGTACCAACATAACCACATTGCAAGGATTCCTTTTTATCCAGTAGAATTCTAAATATTTCATCATGATTAAATTTTATAAGGATTGCATGGTCAAAGATGGAAGTGGCTTTCTAAAATCTCATTTCGATCAAATATCTTATACAGTCAAAAAATTATTGTGCTTTTATCAAAACGCCAAGTTCACCTGTAATGCATTCAACGGAACTTTCATGTATAATTATACTCAACGGAACTTTCATGTATAATTATACTCAACGGAACTTTCATGTATAATTATAATCAACGGAACTTTTATGTATATTTTATGATTAAGGATTTTATAATTTTAAATTTTATGACGCTCCTAACGCACTTATATTTTATCAATTTTAATACTGGCGTTTATTTGACCTATATTTTCATGACATTTTACTAAACACAACAAATTTAGGAGCAGTCAATTATCTTATTATCATTAATAATAATAATAATAATACTATGTATTTACAGAAGTAATTTTAATATTAACGATAAAATTTAAAAAAAATCGTTCACGAAAAGTTAATACTTTCAGTGATACAATTCAAATAATCACGTTGCATTACATAAGTTAGTACAAGCTTAATTTTTGTAATGATTCTTTAGGGGCTTCTTGAAAGTAACTCAGAATTTTTCCGGACGGAAATAACGTTCAGTAAAGCCTATAGTTTGCTTACGCACTTTCCGGTATTTGAATTTCGTGAGTATATGCGTAATATACACATATATACTTGCGTTTATTTCTATTCTATTCTTTTCCTACTGGTAGTTGTTATTTTACAAAACAACTTCAACATCGACCGGGTCGGAATCTAATGATGAGTTTTTAATATAAACAATGGACTTCTACTAAATCAACCGCGATTCGTAGAAAATCAACCGCTATTCAAGATATTTTCTACTGGTAGGTGTTATTTTGCAAAATAACTAATCACGGACCACGTCAGGGTCTGTTTATGAATTCTGGAAATAAACAATGTAACTCCATGACTTATCGTAGTATATCAACCGTAAGTCAAGATGTTTGCTACTTTCCTCTTTTTCTCTCTATGTTTCTGCCGTTTTACCGTAATTATATACTTATAAATCAAGGGTTAGGTTGTCGAAGGAGTTTCACTTCTGTCACGTATATTGAGTTGCACGCCCAATTTTTAGTAATATCTGCTACAACCCTCAAAGAAGTTTTACTTCAATCGCGCGTAAAAAATACTTGCATTCATGAATTTTTTATGAACTATTTTTACATACCAACGCGAATAAAAGTTGCTTTAATACAACTTTATTAGTAATCTCTAGCAAGCACATAAAATAGACCATAACTAAAGCAAATTAATGTATGCCTCACAATATTCGATGACTAAGTAAAGGACGTTACCAAAATATTATAAATATTACAACAAGGTAAAATAGAAATCAAACGACATCATGTATATTCAAATACGAATCAAATTATAAGGAAGAACAGGGGGTTGACGGTGAGAGAGGGGGATAAAATCCAATGAAAGAGAAATAGGTAAGGAACATTTTCTTGAGGGGTTATTAAATAAACTGATGGGAATCAATTTTATTACGAAAGTGAATTAGTATTGAAATTATTTATTTTCTTCGCTTCGCCGGAGCATTATATACACATAGACATGTACGTACATAGAGTTACATTTAAATTGATTTTATCATCTGTTATTTGAATATTAGCATTATGTATTCATGGAATAATATCTAGTAGAATTCGTTTAGTATCTAGGTAAAAGATGTCTTATTTTTGCCTTGCCTGATTTACTTCAGTATCGTAATTAATATTAGGAAAGTAAAGGTAAATTTGCACGTTTATTTATTCTGCTTTTACGCTTTAACAATCTCATTAATCTCCATAAAATTTGACATGCATATACCCTGTGTTATGGGAATAGATATGAGATAACCTATTTAACTTTTATTAGAATTTTATTGTTATATTCATCAAAAAAATCTTTCCATCAGGGACAAAATGTGAACTTAAATAAGATCATGCCATAATAAGTATTTAATCACATATCACGGCAAAATATCTACTTGCTACTACCTACCACAGGACACAGGTTTTTCTTTTAACACTATTTCCTTGCTTCTCAAACTACTTAACTATATCCAATGCTGAAATTCAATTTTTTCCCAAGAACATATTTTTTTAAATTTTACTACCATATTTATCCCGTTTTCACGTGAGCGAAACCTCGGATAAAAGTTATTTAAAAGTAAAAACAAAAAGTATTCACTTTTTCAGGTATTATCACAGCGACTTTGGTAAAAACGATAGCTTAACTTTAGTAAAAACGCGAACATTGGTAAAAAGCGACTTTGGTATAAACGATATTGTATTAAATTATATGAGCTTCTTTTGAAATGAGATTAATGATTAATCTTATTTCTATGGCGATTATTTTTCAAAGCTTTTCAGAATGTGGACTGTTTAACCTGTAAAACTAAATTGGAAACAACTAATGTTCCAAAACAAATCATTTTGAATAAAGAAAGAATAAAAAATGCCATGTTCAAAGTAAATTTTCAGGGTTAAACGTATTATTAAAAGAAATATCTCACTGGTTCGAAAAGAATTTGGTAAACTCAAGAAAAAGAAAAGATAACCTTTAGGCTAGAAAGTATTTGTAGTTTTCTATATATTATCAGTTTTTTTTATTATAACAAACTTAATTATTTTATTTCAATTGATATTTAAACTTACAGCTACATCCACCAACATGTTAGTTGATGAAAAAATAATCATATTCGTTATGATGAAATACATGAATTCAAATAATTATAATTTCTGAACTGATTTCTGAAGTAATTTGAAGCAAATATTTTCAATCACCTAACAATATATTCACTTTCTAGAGAATAAATTCTTAGAGTTTTCCTACATTTTCGCTTTCAAAATTTTCCATTCGTTTTTCTGCTTTCCTCCACAGACATTTTTACGTAAAACATTGTCCTATTGTCCCTCTTCTAAATGATTGCGTCAATTCTAATTCCAGAACTACTGGTCTAAAGAATTTAATTAAATTAGACTATAAACTTAAATCTTACATAAATGCTGGCACAAAAGTGAAAATTCTAGCTGTTTTAAAATTAGACTTGTTCCATTTAGTCAATTTATATACGAAATTTTATTTCATAATTTGTCTTCGTTATTCTTCCCCCTAAATCCTCCTTTCGAAGGTTTCATGATTTCATAATATTAATTTAAGCATAAATATTCTATATTTAAAATAAATTATTTATTAAAAAAGTAAGATACTTTAAATAATCCATTGTGTTCTTAAATTTTTGTCAAGTTAATGTCTTTCTACGGACTTGATATTTCTTAATGTATTGTAACTCAGAATTATTGTCTTATATATTGAACAATTTACTAGTAATATCGATCAGTAACGATGGACATAAACCCCAACTTTGTTGAGTTACAGTTTTCATATTTAGATGTTATCATTAGTGTTTCATTGTTTAAAGTACAAAAATGGCCATTTTTCAGTTTGTCGTGCAAAGTGCTCACAGACGAATCCGTTTTTATCAAAGCTCAGCTTACTAGTGTCCGTTTTTCATTATAAAATCTTTAACACAAGATTCTAATGTTTATACCATTGCAACAAGTTTTGTAATATGGTTGGGATGGATATTTTTGTTCATTTTAGGCTAAAGTTCGGATCGCTATGTCAAGTCTTACGAGTATATCAATGAACAAGTAAGAGTATTAAAGATATGAATATTCCATTTGTTTAATGGTAAGTTTTATAGTAATGCTTATTGCAAACTGCAAATTTCAACCTTCACATTTAGAAAATTTAAGATTGATGATAATTTTAGCTAATTTTATTCATATATGTTTTCTACAAATCAAACTAAATATATCAAAGAAAAATGACTGATGTGAATAATGTTGAATGAAAGTATGATTGTACAAAATAAGTGTTAAGTATTTGCGTATATCAAATTTTGTAGGATTTCACACATGGGTATGAAAAGGAAAATTATATTCGTTGTATAAGCCCAATAAGAAAAAACTCATGTAAAGGTGTGAGGTTCAACAAAGAAATTTAAAAATGTATTTTATTCAAATATTTATTCATACATTTTCAAAAAATATGGAAAAATTCTTATACACAAGATAATGTCAATATTAAAAAAACATTTTCTTAATCTTTTACAGAACTAGATTTTTTTGAAAACGTTGAAATATGTAAAAAAAATTAATGTGTTTTTATTATGCACGTAATGACTTTTTCCATTCAAAATTATTTTCGCAATTTACTTTTTAACCTGTAAGTAATACATGCGATTCAGGTATATATAAATATATATATATATATATATATATATATATATATGTATGTATATGTATATATATATATATATATATATATATATATATATATATATATATAGTTCTGTAAGTAACAATATAAGTTGGATTCGGGAATCAATGTTTCACACTCAATTACATCTGAAAATTTATTCTAAACTTATTTTTGTGATCGATTTCGTCCGCTCGCTCAGTATGCTTAGTGCAACTGTTTTAATGATATACCATGTAGAATTGCAACTACATAATATTGATCTGATCAGAATTGGTTAAATTGTTTTATAGATTTTAACATACACATGTCCTAATAGGCACAATTAGTAAAAACAAGGGAATGGAGGCGAATTTTAAGAAAAAACTTTTCGATGTTTTTTCCTCACAAGAGTAAAAGTTGACAGAATAACAATTTTTAAATGTTAAATATTTTGGCGGTGAACACTGTCAACTATCATTTGACGCACGAATCATCAAATTTATTCTTTTCGATCTATTAATTTCTCTCTTGATTTGTTTTTATGGTTTTCCTACCAGAAAAGGGGAAAAAAGGAACTCTTATAAGGTCATTCACCCAGTCTACAACAGTTGTATTTTTCAGAAACATTTTTTAAGAGTTATTTAAAAATGAAAACTGCTACTATCTTGTCATTTATTTTAAATGGTACTGGCTAAGACCATATTGACATAAATACAGTTGACTAAAACATACGGATTTACGTTATTTTGCAATTATTTTTTTAAATTAATGATATAAGAGACACTTACGATGTTATCGTAGGTGTCCTTATATCAAAAGTTTTACAAAGTGATAAGAAACATTAAAATTCACTTCAGTTATCTATATACTGCTGCATTCAGAGGAAGTGAATCTTCAAGTTTGCAAAAAACATGCTATTAAGTCATTTTATAGCGTCAGTCATTTGGCAGGGAGCTTCATTTATGTGTCAAAAATTTTAAAGACTGAAAACTACTGTGCTGATTTTCTATAGACTGACGTTTATATATACGAAAATTTAAAAAAACCGTAATGAGTACATTAGTCTACAATGGATTTTAGACCTTTTAAAATCAAATAGATCTGTCCTCATACCAGGTATAAAGTTTACATAAAAAGAGAAGTATTGTAAGCAAACTATCATTTATTTCGTATTAGCCTCAATAGTAATATCGTTCTTTTTCGCATTGTTTCTTGGTGTTTACGGTCCAAACAGACACTGCTTAGTTGCAGTATTACACTGTGACATTAAACTAAATAAAGACCTTTATTGTGTGCTATTGCGGGATATTATTATAAAATAAATAAATAAAATACAATGTATATATTGATGAAATCACTTGATATATTCAAAATAAGGAAAAAGACCTTCTATATTACATAATATAGTGCTTCCTTTGATTTCAAATAATTATAAAAGTCAGCAATGTAGATGTCAGTCATTGTGTTTGTCTCTTTTTAGACATCAAAATTTAAAAACATTCTCAGTACGATCAAATGATTAAGAGCGCCATTTTTTGCAGTTCAAAACTTTATTAAAAAAAATAAAATTATTTCTTTCTTAATTATAGGTAAATTAAAAGTTATATAGTAATAACTGACGGGATAAAATGACTTACGAGCACGTTTTTTTGTATTTTTGAATTTTGTTATTTCTTAAAATCAGTAACGCCCAGGCTTAACACTGCTGTAATCGGTCAATTATAGCAATATCTTCTTTTTCATATCAGCAACAATAAAATCATATACTATTTTTGCCAGTCTCCCTAGCCATCAACTAAAAGTGGTGTGTGTTCATTGACAATCCAACCGCTTTGTCCGTGTAAAAGTTTGATCCAACTTGCTTCTAGAGCATTTTGGAACGTAATTATTACGTAAATTATAAGCAATACATTTTGTTTCAATGGTCTCCAACATGGGAAAACAAGGCTTGAGTCAAATCTTTTACAGATTTAAAAAAAAAATTCCGCTCCTGATTTTAAGGTCAATTGATTCTGAAAGATTAAAATCTGACATCGGTTACACTCTTGTAATTAATGGCATGAATTTTACATGTGAAGTCTTGTAATATATCCTTATTTTTAAAGTTATCTATTTCTATCATTTCGTGTAAATAGTATTTGTTAAACTAGCAGATTTTTTAAAATTCTTTAAATAGTTTCATTTTTCTTTTCCTATAAAAACTAGCGGTATAATCACAACCTGTGTACATTTTAAAATATGAAAAATTACGATACAAAATATCACCAAGCATTTCAGCTAACTTTATGCAATTTATGAAATTTTTAAAATTAGTCTACGTTCCTATTCTGCCTGTATGTGGTAATATTTGTACTGTGCTAATGTTGGTAATTTGTGTATATTTCCAGGTATAATAAGGACAATAACCCTCCTATTATTTTCCAATTTATTAAAATAATAATTTATTCGAGTATTAGCTTCTTAAATACTGTTTTTAAAACAATATTATCGAATATTAAATATGAATTAACATTGTATCTCTTCTTGTAATATAAACTCTATTAGTAATAAATATAACATTAGTTTTACGTCATAAAAAAGTTAATATTACAAAAATGTTGTTCCTGGCAAGTCATTTTTCTGAAAGAATTGAGCTTATATAGTAACAGCTTAAAACTACTACAAAAAGTAATTTTAAGCTGTAATTTTTGCCGCATTGAATCCTATTACAATAACCGGATACAAACGATTTTTTAAATTGTCTTTTGAACCCTTACTAAACTCGTCGAGTAAAAGCTTCAAATTAGCAAGAAGGGACCTCTCCAATATACGTATCATTGGAAGTAGTGACCGTAATCGCCAAGTTGGGCAGGCGGGTCGACGATCGAAATGCGAAGTTGTACACCACGCCGTCAAAGGCCGTATGCCTTGTGATCAATCCAACACACCACGACGACAACGGATTTGAATAGCCATATGCATGAAAATACGATTACTGTTTATGAAACTGAATTAATAATTTGTTAGAACAGTAATATCATCACAAGCTCTGAGGTTCATAAAAAATGATACATTATAGTTAATATATTTAATAACATGTTAAATAAAAACAGGGCTTAAAAAATACTCCCGTTTATGTACGTGCCAATATCCATTATACGGACAAGATTCATTTCTCTCAGACTCAATGGGCGCTGCCACAAAGACTCTCTCGCCCGCCGATCTACACGAGCCATTTTAATAAATACGTCTACATCGAGCCGGTCAAAGCTCGGAACGGAGGGAGATATAATAGCAATAATATTTAGACAGAAGGCAGAATAACGGTCGGATCTCCGTTTAATGAGTGGTTTCCTGCGGCGGATATTGCGCGACTAATCTACGTCGAACGGGAAATCAAAGAAAAGCGCGAGGCCGGCGGCGCGGGCGGCCAGAAGGCGGGGGGGGGGAAGATATTATTTCCGCTCGCTTCACTTCCGACAACGGGCGCTCGATGCATCGTCGTACTGGGCGGCGGCGGGGTCTATCCGCGGTACATGCTTGCAACAGATGGCGGTGCTGTTGGCTGGGTGGATTCTGTATTCATGTTAACGTATCTGTATTGGTTCTTTTGCATTAGAATAATATATGTATATATTGTTCGTTGATATATAACATTTCCTACTTGTATATATACAAAGCTTGAAGTAACATATACCTTTTTGTTTCTACCTTTGCAAGAGGGGTATTTAAGTATTTGCACAAAATAAAATTATTGTTATTATTATTTCTATCTATTACTTGGAACCTACCTGTTTACCTGAAGTGGTCTTTTACATTTTATTATACGTTTATTGCTTTGTTTGTGCGTTCTTATTATATTATATGTAAAACATTGAGTTTTATCAGCACGAAATTTGATAAATTAAATCTCCTAAAATAGTAGGCAAACGAGGTGGAAAAATATCATAATAATTATGAAACAAAATATTTACAAAAAAAAATAATCAACGATGACAAAATATAAATTAAGCTATTCATCACATAAGCTATTCATAAGATCGAAAATACACCACAATTCGCGGTCTTCCTATTAGATTATAACGCAAATAAGCGTATTTCTCTTCATTTTCGGAAAAATATATTTATATTTTGTAAAAAAAAACGTAAAGATTTTATAATATTTTTTGAATTACAATATTTTTGAAATTATTTATATTATTTTATGGTTGCAAACGTCATGTTATTGGTTAAAACTCAAATGACGTCAAATGCAAGTAAACAAACAGATTGTAGTTCGCAAACTTGGTTTTATTTCTGGTTTTATCTCAATTTTGGATCTTTTAGTTACATATTATCATATATCATTACATATTATCATATATCATATTTGTACTAATTTACACATTTCCAAAATGGAGAGACATTGATAATAGCAACCTACCTAAAATAGATGCGTTTTGGTCGCACTTTTCTTTAAAAATAGCATTGACTTTTCACTTTTCTTTAAAAATAGCTTTGCTGCGTAACTTAAAATTGTAAAAACAGTAATTTAAATGTCTTTCAAAAATTTGTTTTCTTGTTTATAGAAACCACTAAAGATATTTAGAAGATGTTTATAAATCTCATTTTTCTGAAAAAAAATACTCCCAACAGATATCTTCAAATTTATTTATATTTAACGTATCTTTTACTAAATTCACAATGAATTTATTGCTAGACATTACTCACTTAACACACATACATAAATTAATGAAACTAAATAAATTAAAAGTAAACATTTAAGATACTTTAAAAAATGTATTTCATTAACGCCAAACAAAATAATTATCAATCACGCAAACTTAATTTATTTCACTGTCTTTAATTTTTTAATTTATGGTCATTTTTTCTTTTTTAAAAATTTAAAATTGTCCCTTTGCATTTATTATAAAATTTCCAGTAACAGGCTATTTGATAAGGTTAAAAATTAATCGCTAATTATTAACGTCTATATGTTTCATAAGTTTAAAATGCATTACGCTGTATTGTGACCTGGAAATAATAATTAACTTATCCTAAAATCCCTTAATAAATATATATGTATATATGTGTATATATATATATATATATAAATATATATATATATATATATATATATATATATATATATATATATAAAATAATCTAAGATGATTTTAAAAACTTATCGTACAGCCTATTATTGTATTTAATTTTTATAATATGAATTCATTACCTTCTGTGTATTACATAAAAAGAAATACATTACAAATGATATATTTAAATAAAATAATTTCCGGTCGCAACTAAGATAAAAAAGAGTTATTTAAAAAATAATTTCCATGCAAAGGTTATGTTAAAAAGTAATAAAACACAATGATATATTAATATAATTAAATGAGAAAAACAAAATGCAAGAAAATTTAAATACATTTAGAAGCTGCGAATAAATATATTCGAATATCCTTAAAAACAGTACCAAAACTATACCGTGGCACAGCTAGGTACTACCATATGTTTAGACGAGATTACAACGAATGTACGACAAATAGTGTACATATGTTCGCGAGTATTCATATATTTAAAAGGAACAATGCAAAGTAGCTAAGAAAACAAAACAGGGATGGGATGCGCTTACTCTGGAGAAACTCTGCTTAGTATCGATTAAAAGTTAGCATGAATAATTTACCGAATTTCAAATAAAATTTATAAAAATAATGGCTTATTATTGATAGCGTTAGAACATTAATATTAAAACACGTTTAACACTACTTAATACAAAAAGTGTTAAATTCAACTGTTATTGTTAAATGCATTACTAGTATTGTGCGAGTCGTAATACAATTTAACGTCAATGTTATAAAGAGCTCAGTGGGCGGAATATGAATGCGGCACTGTTGCTTTAGTGAGTGAGTGATGTAAGTGCAGGTGGACCAACTTCATTGAGGTGTCAAATCACCCACGTTATGTAAGATGTCTTTGCAGCTGACACATAGAAGACATGTAGAAATAGCCCATAGCCTTAATTAAAACAATGTCGCTTGATATAAAGGATTTTGTAATTGCATATAAAATTTATAAAACCAAACGCATTCCTTTGCCCTCCACTATTCACTTATTTATGGTCCTATCTATTGTTTAATACCTAGGAGTCGTCTACTTCTTCTACGAATT
The DNA here is from genome assembly GCA_039881145.1 of Druceiella hillmani. Lineage (NCBI taxonomy): Eukaryota > Metazoa > Arthropoda > Insecta > Lepidoptera > Hepialidae > Druceiella > Druceiella hillmani. Next base: position 9,072,064 of record JAYKKI010000002.1, read on the forward strand.
TCAGGAGAACGAAATTCTACTAGAAAATGAATGACCTCGTGACGAAAAAATCATTTACTTTATAAAGGGATTCTGTTCTATACGCATCTATACGCAATTATTTTTACAGTCATTCCTGAAGAGATTTATTGGAAACGAAATCATTTATGTTCATAAAAAAATACTTTTTTGAAACATTGCCATTTTATGCAGAACTGGGCGACGCTGTGGTATATCAAAAATAGCATTCGGTACTGTCAATCCTGTCAAATAATAAAAATAGTGTGAAATTAAGGCCGCTTTACAAGAAATATATAAAAGAAACTACTATATATTATTTTATTAAATATTATATATGCTTGTGTGTGTGTGTGTATATATATATATATATATATATATATATATATATATATATAAGGTGCTAGGAAATTAAATGAAACTACGTGATGTAGTATTGTTTCTACTTTCTTTAAGTTCTTTACGTCGACCTCGGTTTCGTTGTATTACATCTTCAGGCGGACTATTAGCAAAGATCTTTGCTAATAATGAATCTTTGGTAATAGCCCACCTAAAGATGTTGTTATACAACGAAACCTAGGTCGTGGTAAAGAACTTAAAGAAAGTAGAAATAATACTACATCACGTAGTTTATATTCAAGGTGGTAGGTATTATATGTACTAGGTATATAAAGGTACTCAGATAGTATATTTATATAGTTAATAATGAATGAAATTAGTATTTGTAACAATTTCATAACAGTCACTTTATTTATTTTAATAATAATTTATTGTAAAAGAAATTAAATAATTAAAACCGTTTATATTTTTACACTTCTAAAAAAGGTACTAAACAATGTATTTACATCAAAAATACATGCAGTTGTGGTGAAAAATTATCGTACAATTTAATAATATATTATATTCACATTAACACTCTCTTATAACCTGTGAGATTTACTCTTATGATATGTATGTATATAGAAGATCACAGGGCTTTATGGTGAGTATCCCTTCACTATGAATATGGTTATCTCTTGTATAATTTTAATGTACATCTATACGAATAAACGTATATAGTTCATGAAATATTAAGGGCCAGCTTCTCTATAAACCGCATGTTCACTGAGGGTGAGTGGGATACACGTTTTGCTTTGAATTAGGTTTTATTATACTACGTTTGATAAGCAAAGTTGAAATTATTTAGTTAAATAAAAATAGTGGTAAAAATAAATTCCGAAACTCTACTATTTTCACAAAACCCGTAATGAAGACCCGTGTACCTAATTATACGAGAACCGAAAACCTACATCTACGAGAACCACAACTCCACAAACTTCATTCATATACTTGTTTAACTACTAGATTTGTTTGTAACAGTACAGAGTTTTTTAAATGACCACAAGCAGCATTTAATGTAATAAAATATCCTTCATATTCATTATTTTCTAACAAAATGAGATAAAACTAATTTTTTTTTCTATTACAGACATATTTTATCGTTACGTTTTCAAAAAAAAGAAATAGTTTAAAATACCTGCCTAAAATTTCGAGCTTTTTGAATAAAATATAAACTTTTTTAATTTTTTTTATGAAGTGAAACTTATTAATTCACATTATTGACCTAAAAAACTTCGTATAAAACCGAGTCTACCACACAATAGTAACTGCAGGTAATACTTCCTTCCACTTTGGACGCTATATTTACTCATTACGCTATATTCCCCTTTGGACGCTATATTCCCCTTTGGACACTATATTCCCCTTTGGACGCACTATTTCTATTATTTGTCTTCCGTTTCATGAAACGATGACCATCAGTAAGATGTTTGTACCTGTCGTATACTTGTAAATGCAAAATTCTTATTGATGAAATAAAATATAAAAATATGTTATTTTCTTATTCTTTACTGTTCCGCAAAAACACACACTCCTTAATCTTTAAACGAAGATAAAGGATGGGTGGAAGTCACGCAATGGTGACATATCTAAAAATTTTGTACATTATATTTTACGTTCAAAGCAAAAAACACATTTTGATCAAAGTCGTTAATGAATTAAAATTAAGCTCGTTTCTGAAAATTGCGAATATGTGACGTATTTTTTTTGTTTAATATTTTAATTAGTTAAGTTATTAGATTTAAAAAATTATAATAAATATTTTTTTAATTAAACACACAATTAAAGACATTTCACTTCTGGCCTATGATCGAAACATGCACTATTTTTTTAATTTAAAAAAGTAATCTGAAGTATCGAATGCGCTAACTAAATGGCATAGTGTCAACTACTTCATTAAGCTGGTCTAATTTACACATAATAAAAAAATCGTAATCCTTTTATTATATAGGAATTCATCCAGATATTTTTTATTTAACCTTACTCCTGCAAACTTTATTTCTTACTCTTTGTTTGATCCTGTTAATAACTCTTTACAGTATTAATGTTGTAAAAGGTTATTAACAGGACAACAACTTCAACCTAAATCGATTTAACACTTAATGGGAAAATGTGAGGAACGTATCAATATCAAAACAAATGAAAAATAAAAAACATGGCTTTATTTACAATATCCGTTGAAACAGTATATTAGTAATGATTCTGTCAAAATTATTACTGATATGTCGTTATTCCTAACGATCTTAATAGGCAATTTACTGTGCTCTGAATGCCTAACAATACCGCCGAATTGTTGTCTATAAACAAATTTTAAAAATTCTTAGACCCTTGAAAAGTCGTACTTTCCTATTAGTAGATACTGTATTTTATCTAGTAATTTTATACTGAGAGACATTGCTCCTTGATTTAGCATAAAAACGATTTATTTGATTTATACGAAATTATTCACTATCGTTTAGTTCATAGGGTCCAGATCGACTAGCGTGCATATTATCTTTTTATCGGGTAATAAACAATAACGATTTAAAATTAAACCAATCTATACTCCATTCAATTTCAAAAGAGAATGTTTATAAAAAATCAAATTTGACAGTTCAGGTATTGTAAACCTTTTTCTTACATACAACTTATACACTGTATACATTGGTAACTTATATTATATAGATAAATATTTATATTTAAAAATAAACATTTTATATTTAAAAGAAATTCAGATAAGTAAGATAAAGTGTTCCGAATTTATAAGTATTACTGTTACATAAAAGAAACATAAAATAATACCAAAAGTGCCGATAGAAATAGTAGTTTTATTAAATGTTAAGTTATACAGAAAATTATTATAAAGTATTTACAAATACTTAATTTTTGGGTAATCATTAAAATACTTTTTTTAAAAGCGAACTAATGTAAAACATACAATAATATTTCACAGAAAAAATACACTGCATACATATACAATTACATCACAATTAATCTGGGCTTCACACCGATATCCAAAGATGGTTGGGCCTAATGCAAGTGCGAGGCCGGCCTTTTCCGATGTCACTGAGAAATAGTATTACAGAACATATATTATCTATTACAGAACATACTCATCATAAATCTATCTATTACATCGTATAACAACAGTTACAATGTTTGTTCAGCCATGCCGCGAGGCTTATTAAATTCCACTGCTCCAAGTAGAAATCTTTAGACATCGTTTAATTTAAAAGTAGTGTTTTCTTTCGCCACATATAATTTATTTTGTATCCAGATCATTTTGATTGTATTTATTTTACAGTGATATGTATTCTGGAACAACTTTATAGGTACGGTCCTTCATTCAAACAATTTGATATAAATATTTAATTATTTGTTGAAGATTTTGAGATGAGGTAAACATTACAATTTCCGCTGCCATTGACATAAATATATTATATTTTAAACTACTTGTAGGAAACACAAACGTATGTTTTCTTTTCAGAATATTATTTTCCACCTAGTACACTATACCGTAATAAATTTTATTTTTGTAAGATTATTAAAATGCGTCATAAGGAGTCACTATGTATGCACTATAACATATATATATATATATATATATATATATATATATATATATATAATACAATAAAACCTGCGTTTCCTGGTATTAGCATATGATAATTCAGTATGATATGGCCTGTTCGATGAAACGACCAACCGAAAAATGTTATTGCCTTTGCTCTAGACGTGAGCTAAGATTGGTGAGTGATTGCTACTCGAACTATATCTCGAACTATATATGTTTTTTATTGAAAAAAAATATCAACACTAACGTTCGGAAACGGTTCAAGTAAGTAGTACTACTTAGGTAATCACACCTCCAGATTACATTAGTGAAACAAAAAGAAAAGGAAAGTAAAAATAGTAAGATTATGAAGAAAAAATCAATATTAAGGAGCGATAGAATTAGCCAGTAAACATTCCGATCCCGAAGGTAATATATATGATTGCGTGGGATGCAGCGAAAATTCCTATGAGACTGAAAAAATAAAAGATTAGTTGCAATGTATTTTTTGTAAGTTATGGCTGTATGAAAATTGCACTTCATTCAACAATTCTTGCAATGAACGGAAAAGAGAAACTTACATGGGAAAAAAAGAAAAAGTAACGAAAAAGGCAAAGGGAGAGAAAAAAGGACCCACAAATTAAATGGCCATCTTATCCTTACACGAGCGGCCAACTTAAAACGGATATTAACATTAAAGCTTTTTCAAATGTTTTTTGAAAAAATATGCATAACATTAAGAATAACCTACAAAAATATACATCGAAATAAGAGTAAAAGCTCAATTTTTGTAAAAACTTTATCCTAAAGTACGTATATAATTTGTAGGCTACACTGGAATATATTGCAGTACAAATATTTATTGAAAGGTAAGTAACATGTCACAATGTTTGTTTAATTATCTATACGCCAAATATAAGTATATATGTATATAATTCCGTAAAATCTAGAAATATAGCAGCGTAAGCCGACACTTTATCGCAGTCTCTCGCTAACGCCTTATAAAATTAATGAATAGCATATACGCTCCAGGTTTTTTGGGCGTCGAAATTTTGATTATTTTCATGAAATGTTTGAAAACCCTGCTAATTCTACCAAAAAAAAGGAGGGTTGTCCACTTTTATAGTCTAAAATTTCACAATTCACATCCGTAAAATAATGGTGTAATACATGTATTTTATAACATTTTATACAGGGAAACTTTCTAAAGTTAATGTTTTGTTTATGTATATTATAGTACTCTGGGTACAATACAATGAATTTTATAAAATGTCGTTAGTTGATCGAATATTATATTTGTACCAACCATATTTTAACTGTCAAATTCGATTGTTTATAAACATTCTCTCTTGAAATTGAATGGACTATAGTTAAATCAAAATAATGTGTGAAAAAATTGTTGACAACAAATTGTATTAATGATCCGTTTTTCCACAAAATTGGGAAATAATACTATTTTAAAATTCAATAAACCGAACTTTTATGATTACATCAAAATAATGTTTGAAGGAATTGTATATAACAATGAAATTTCCGAAACTCCCAAGTTATATAAAGCTAATTATTAAGGATTTTATGACGTAAGGGTTTTTATGTTAGAAGACTGATCCAGGTAATTCTATAGCCCACTAAAGCCTTAAATATGAAACACGTTGATAAATTAACCGTAAATAATTATTATGTAAAAACTTGATTAAAACAAAGTGCAGTATAACTCCCCTTTTTCAAAAGGGCAGGACGGGTCATTATATGTTTGTAAAGTTAGTAAAAGCTATGAAACTTTTTTCTTTCTAACTTAATGTACTCGTTTACGCACTAGTAATAGTTTATTTTCTAGTTTGGGAGAAAAGTTTTAATCACGAATTTGTGTTATGTGAGCAATAAAAAAATTCTCACTTCTGTTTCGTTAAAGAACATAAACAATATTAACTATAGTTATGCATAAGAAAAAGCTAGGCTCTCCTCCATAGTACATATAAAACAAAGTCGCTTCCCGCGTCATCTGACCCTCTATCCGCTTAGATCTTTTAAACTACGCAATTGATTTTGATACGGTTTTCACCATCATTCCGATAATTTCTTCGGAATAATTTATAGGTATAATACATGCATGTTATATTTATAGAAAATATAAAAAAAATCAATGTTTCCTGAAAAAATAGAATTTTGGAAGCTTTCATTTTTAACGCTGACTAAACTTTACGAGATATATCAAAATATTGTACTGTGGAATTGGGTATTTTAAAAATATCTACAAATAAGTCCAAGATGGCTCATAGCTATATTCTACAGATAAGCCACAGTGACCATTTTCGAATTAAGTAATTTGGTTACGTTACGTTGGGCATTTAATGTAGGTAAAATTTACTCTTTACAGCAAATCAGTATCATTAACATTAATATTTTAAAAGATATCATATATTTAAAATTACCAAAAATCAATATTCGCGATGCCGATGTCGTGCACGGACGGCAGCAGCGGCGCGTGCATATAATTAGCGCGTAGCTGGCCGTGCGTCACCCTATGGCATTGTATGATTTGCAGCGATCGCACGCGTTTGTCGAAGCACTCAAGCAAATAAAACAAAAAAAATAAAAACGTGCTTTTCAGCGCGACAATACAAACCGCAAAAACAGCTGTAAACATTGTAGATAAAGACATCCTGTAGTATATTCTAATAATAAAAATAATATTATTAATCGCTAACAATTACACCACATTAGTACCCGTGTAAAGCACCACATTGCACCCGTGTGAAGCCAAGGCGAGTCGCTAGTAAGTAATAATGCCGAAAACCGTTAAATCAGCAATGTCGCTGATATAGTTTTTAATATTAATCTTTTAGATTTATATTAAAAACTATAAATGGAATTTCATTCTTACTTTGCCATATCCGTCGATACAGTTTTAGGACTATGTGCATGAAATTTTACAAGTACGTACTTCGTGTGAAGATTTTATTTAGTATGTGGCGTAATGATTATATTTTTATTAATGTATCCATCATGCATGTGCAACACAAAAAATTGTTTTGCGCTCCCCATCGGGAAGTGTTGTCATTAGACAGGTCTTTTAAATGAAATTAAGGATTTTACCATTTTAAATTTTAAGGAAAAATTTGTGAAAAATTAGACTTCGAAGTTTTACCTTATGTGTCCGCCAGCCCCAATTCTAATTTTCCTATCATGTATTGGAAAGAATCCCACTTTATGTATGTTCCTGCAAGCACTTGATCTTTTTTTTCTATGTACTCGTGTCTTACTGGAAAATAATACAATATTATATAAAACCTTTATATTAAGGTGGCGATTGCATGGCGAATTTTTTTGGAGTAAAATCTAATACCCTTTGAGATTTTTACATTTAAGAAAAACATTACTTATGAAATATTATACTCTCAGGATAATATTAACTTACGCCGACTTGATGTCAAAATGTAGAAATTGGTTTTGAGATAAATCGAATACAACTTTAAAGAAATTTAATAACCAAAAGTTAAACTATACTTTATGTTAAAACATTTGAGTATTGAATATTATTTGTTTTTAATGTTACTTTTATCCAATCAGGCTACACTTTCGGTGGAATTGTTCACAATGTAACGAAAATTGTTTTTGTTCTTCTTCTGCGGTAATCAAACCATGGAAATCTTGCGTTAATTTTACAGCTCGTTCAGCTTTATGTAATAGCCTTAGTAATGTAATAGCCTTGGTAAGTACCTTTAGAAATAAACATTTTTTTTGGCTTCTAAAATGTAGCATTAATCTCCCAGAAAGCAAGACATTCATGGAGAAAACTATCATTACGAGTGAATAAATCTATACTTTTAACTGTGTGTGATATAAACTCATTGATGTATATGTGTAAAATATACATTTAAAGAAGTTAATAAAAAATACTAAGGAATAATGTAAAAAACTATTGTCAACTATTAATAAACTTACTGTTCAAAGAAAAACACAGTTCTTCCTTTGACGGAATGTGCCATTTCCCGGATGTCAAATTAGTTTTAATAATAAAATTTGTGACAATTCTTTATATTATTGCTAGGTATTGTTATTGCTTGTGCAACGTCTAAAGTGGGCTGGCCATGTAATTAGAATGAAAGAAGATAGAACGACAAAAAGAATTTTCCAAACCAACTAGCTCAAGAGGAAGAGGAAGACCCAAATTAAGACGGGCGGACTGCCTAAAAAGTGTTTCGATGCTTTCAACGTAACAAACTGGAAAACCGTGGCGCCCAGAAGGAGGGCTTGGAATAGTCTGCTTGAGAAGGCCAGGGTCCACCGAGGAGCGTCGAGCTACTGATGATGATGATGTATCATTATAGTCTACCGCTGTAATAATATTAGCGATGCAGAATTGTGAAGTTTTCTTACGAAAGAAACAATTGCAGTTTTCAAATTTGCCATTTAATAGACAAATGACATCTAATAAAATATGAAGCGCCAGTAATAATAGGTACAATTCTTCATGAATGTTACCGATTGGTGCTTATAGTGAGATTTGTAAGACTTAATAACTTATTAAAAGTACTATTGTATTATTATTGCTACAGTTTACACATTTTTGACAATCTGTAAAAATAAGCGGTATGAAATAAAACCAGGTAGAACTTTCATCATGACATTTAGTAATGTTTTATATCTAAATTAAAAGTAAATTCGGTCTTTGAGCAAAAATGTAACTATTTTTTTTGGCAACGGCTGGTTCAGATTCTTCATGACTCTTATTAATTTATATTTTGCTTTCCAACATTTAGTCTTAAAATTCAATCATTTATCATGAAAGATTACGCAAAAATGCGTCAAAAATTTCGAAGCAAACCTTCAACCTAAATGCACTCTGTTGGAAATGAATAGAACTAGATAAAAATTGTTGTTCTATAGATGTAGGAGTATTATCAAAGAATTTCGACACAGTTACAATATAAATTCTGAAAAAAGGATCCAGTTTTTACGCCCGAAAATACTTTTCCGATTATAACTAAAAATAATAGGTACAGACCTATAAAAGACATTATATATATATATATATATATATATATATATATATATATATATATATATATATATATATATATATTAACAATAAACGAATACTTGTCAAATGGTGGCAAAACACCCATCTTGTCAGTTAAATATAATAAATTGTGGAAAAAAAATTTGAAGGCCTCTTTCAAAATGATTTCGACCACAATCTCGTATATCTTCATCAACTTTAAAAAGTGTAAATCCTGGTAAGGCGTGTTAACAGTAGAATTGCACTAAGCTATTACTTTTTTGCACAATTAAGAAAATATTAAGTAAATATTCTTTCTTTTTCTCAAAATATAATACAATCACGAACAGCAAGGTTTACAATAAACCGGGTAATGAACAATGAGCCATCATTATCAAAAATGGAAAAACCAATGTTTTAGTGTCGAATTATTTGATTTTAAGTAATAAAACCAACATAATTATGAGTTAGGTAATTAACAACACAGTCTTTCCAAGAACTTTATACCTAATGAACTTAGTTACATTATGTAACAGTCTTTTTAAACTTATACTTATTATTTTACCAAAATTTAACACTCATAATTGCATTAATCAACATGTTAACAGCCTTCTTAAACAAATCATCTTTTCTTTAGGTTAAAAAAAAAATAAAAATAGTCACTTTTAGGAACATATTAAACGTTTATTTCAAGAACTGCAATAAACTTAGAAACAGTTTGTAACAGCCTTTTAAATTTGTTATAATTATTTTAATCTTAAACAAAAATTATTATATAAATCAAATATAATAGATTTTCTTATTTGCAATACTTTTAAAATTCTACAAGAAACAGTCTTTTCGTGAGATTTTTTAAGGCACTTTCAGAAACGTAGCAATATATTGTAGGTTTTAGACTTATTATTAATACTAAATGACATAATAATAGAATTTTTGTTTCTAATACTTATTAAGAAAAATTAAATTAATAATTACAATAAATCAGTCTTTTTTATGAAGTCTTACAGAAATTTAAGAACGAAAAAATAGACAACCATCAGATTTTCTTTAAATCTTTGGTTGAACTTGTACATTACAAATAATCTAGTCAACAAGAGAACCTTGCTGTGATGTTAAACTAAATATAAAATAATAATTAAAAACTTTTAATAGCGGAAGTTCAAAAGAGACAGGTCAACCGCAAATTGAAATGTAAATTGGCGACGACGACTCGTGCCTTGGATCGTTGGTGTAGGCAAACTATATTTACTGTCGACTCTCTTAACTCCTACTAAATCCGATTCTAGTGGTTCGCAAAACTTTTGATGAGCTTTGCTTTTGAGTTTCAAATATGACACATAAAAATCAACATCAGAGTCATCAGTTACTTCTAAAGTTTTTGCGATATAATATAGTTTTTGAACGAATAGAATAATCACGTATTCACCCACTTGCAAATTTCTTGGAAGAGGATGAAAATTATCATTTAGTACACTTTCCTCTGCTTTCTGATCACTTATTAACTCTTCTAGAAGATGAACTATTTGTCTGAAAAATCTCTTCAGGTTCATCTTCAGATATGTCAGAACTTACAGGTGTTTCAACGATCTTCTTACCCTTTTTCATTTCTTTGAATAAATACCGCTTTACTTTTTAGCTCCCTTTATTTCTTTGCACTTAGAGCTTTTTTTCACATAGGGCTTGCTTTTCCGAAGTGTTTGTTGCTTCTGCCTTGTATTCGTTTCCTATTTCTTTTCCGAGGATTAGCTTTAAGTAGAGCCTGAAATACTTTAGATTAAATAAAATTTCCGGTTGATGTTGAACATACTGCCTTGTTTTGTTTTGTAGAATCATTTGTACGGATATCTGCTTTAGTTACTTTTATACTGTATTTGACATTTCGAGCTACGATTGATTGAGTTTCGGAATGGTTGGTACTGCTGTCCATGTTCTCATTTGGTTCTAAGTTTTGTTGGTATTCTTGAAATAGAGTCAGCCCTTGAGGGGAAGATTTAAAATTGGTAGTAATTCACGTTCCCTATCTCTTACATCAGCATCAGATACTTCTAGAACTTCGCGCCTATCGATAACATTGCTAGGTAAAACATCGATGTCGGTAAAAATCGAGTCGTCAAATGGATGGATTCCACACTTTTTGAAAGCATTCACAATGTTACTAGAAGTCTAAGCCTTTAAAAAAGCTTGTCCAACACATACTGCTACATGGAATATGGTCATGGTTTGGCCAAAGTCGATAGCGGAGTTGTAAAAAGTCTTAAATGAGGCGTTAACTGCAACGTCTAAGAGTTGCAACTTTGATATTGTGTGCGGGTGAAGCGTTAATATTGTGACACTCGATGATTTTGCAATATAACGAACTTCGATGGACAAATGGTTTTCATAATTTTTCATAAGAAGGAGAGCTGGATGCCGATGTATGTTTAACGGAGTGCTTCATGACCTCTGCAAAAAGATTCATCCACCCTAATGGAATGGCTAGTCCTAAAGTTGCAGAAGGTGCACCATTCAGCATAAGTGTTTGAACGTTATTCTGTGGGAAAACCATGGCAGATAATAGCGCGTATCCTAGTGCATTTACAATCAAACAAGTTGTTATAAATATTCCCCTCTCTCCACTTGTAACTTTACAGGCACTCGTACCTTTAAGAGTAACTACTGTTTGTGGGCATTGTACGGCAGCAGTAGTCATTTCGTCAAGATTATAAATTCTTCTCGCGTGTCTAAAACTTTCGTCACATTGCAGCATCGATTTCAGATTGTTGAAGAATTTCTGGACATTTACTTTGTTGAAAGCCGTTGCACGCGCTAAACTGCACTCTTTACCCGCCATTTTATTTTTGTTCCATTTTGAAGGTATCCTGATATTATTGATTTTCGCCATCTGGTGTGCAATGTATCGAACCTCTTTTGTAGAGACGCCGTAAAATGTTTGAGCACAATCAATAATATAATTTTTCTATGTTGTTAGTTAAAAACTGTGTTTACTTCGTAATTTGGAGTAAGTGAGCAGTTGGGATTTTATATTTTAAAACGTATTACCTTAACGTTGGGTACGCTATTTAATATTCTTTTGCTGCTGTTCTGATACAGACTCCCCTTGAGCCGTATGCTTACCTTTTGTCCTTTTTTCGTGGCGGAGATTTTTACATGCCATCTTGAAAACTAATTATTATAATAAACAAAACAGATAGAGCTTTCTATAAAATCTCTTCTTTCTCGCATCTTTTCTATAAAAGCTGAACTTTTATGGAAAAGATGCGAGTGGAATTCAAAAAAATTACTTACAAAATTTTGAACGAGTGATTCATTGCAAACCGTTCGGATTTGGTTCATTGTGAACCACTGCCGTCTCAAAATGTTTAAAGTTATATCACAATAAACATGTGCTTTCAAAACGATTAAAAATATTTATAAAAGAAGGTCCATGAGACGTAATATAAGCACAATAGGGAAAATCTACAAAAAAGGAAAGGACCTCACCTCACCTCACCTGTTTTAAGTTTTATGCAATAAAATCGCAAAATTTGTCGTAACACACGCGTTCGACTAGACAGATCTCTGGCGATTAAAGGGGTAACAGAAAATACTAAGACATGTATGCACATGTAAGTATCACGGTATGGCATCGTCGCTTTAGTGAAATACTCGTGGTGGATGATTGTATTTGCCTGGTTCATTGATGGACATCCTACCCTACATGGTATCTTACATCCCCACCAAAAATATCTTGTATGAAATTGTGTATTTTAACCGATATTATTATATAGATAGATCAAAAACAATACAGCTATTTTTAGACATGTAATAATAGGATATAAACAGGTCTTCTTAGTATGTTTTGATATCAAACCAATAAAACGAGAGACAATATGGGTTACGATATTTATGTATATATATATATATATATATATATATATATATATATATATATACACATTTAGATATATTTGTATTTATATGTATATACATATATACATATAAATATCAGTAGCCCAAAAGCAATTAATATTCCGAAAAAACCTCAGTTTCCATCATTTGTACTCATGATAAATTTAATACTTTTACAATAGAGATGTACAATGTTAGTTCTTTATGCACTAAGTGACCCTGTTATGAGTATATATAAATAAAAATGCCTGTGACAAAATACTAGGCTGTAAATCGAATAAATATTTTCCCAATACTTACTAATATTTTTATATAAATGTGAGTATTTTAGTTCTTTTACTTAATAGTTTCTATATTTTTAATTTTTTTTATAATTTTAATTTTTCCCATATTTATAATTTTGTCACACCAGTAGGACGTATTACAGACTGACATACAGTGTCAAGTATTCATCCCGGAAAATAGGGTATGTTTTCCTCAGGAAATAAAAAACCTGCCAAGCACGAGTAGAATTCGCACTAAAAGGAATTCGTACGAATTTAGGCTCCTGTAAGTGTTTAAAAGTGCGTAGTATTTTTAATTAAACAATTGAGAAATATTAATTTTTCATATCTTTTATATATTTTTCACAGGCGTAAAAATTTATGACATCTGGAATTATCGCTATAGTGTTTCTACAACTTTTACGTAAGTCTTTAAAAACCTTATTTTTTCATAATTTTTGGTAAGAAATTTCGTCAGACTATCACATATGAAAGTTCGTCCGGCTATCACATACTTAACGAGCTAATAGACGTTTTCACATCAATAATTTTGAGATCCCAATAACTAACCCTTTCAGCTAGACCTACTTATAACTAGCCCCTTTATACGATATACTTTACTAGGTATGGAATTTACAAAAATCGAATGCTTATTTTACCCCCTAAAATGTCCATATAAATGTTTTTGAGTATTAGCGGTTGGGATATACGCAGGTTAATATGTTTTATTATTAACCCAAATTTCAAGTTACTATGTCAAGTAGTTTCTGAGAAAACGGCTATGACAGACAGATGGACGAACTCGTCGGTGATTTTATATGGTTTCGTTTTTCATTTTGGCGGAAGGTATGGAAGTCCATCATAAATTGCTACCACCTTCCTACATGATTTTAATTATTGTTAAGTGCCAGTAACGGATTATCAAATTCGGCTCTGAACTAAATTTTAAGCAGCCAGCAACACAGGTGATACTGCATGAGATATGAAATATTGCCACAAGTGTAACAAATGAGATGAGATATGAATTATTGCCAGAAGTGATCACAAATCATTTTATTATCTATTATCAAATAAATATAAACATCAATTCAAAAGTCACGTAGACTGTATACACTTACGTAAAGGTTTGTATATATATATATATATATATATATATATATATATATATATATATATATATATATATACATATATATATTTTTTGGCTAGATGTTCGTCAAACGAAAAAAGTACTGTAACCTTCGATAACTCCTATTCAACCACATAGTTCATGCAATAACCAAATAAAGGCCAAGATAATGCCAAACTAGTATTCCGTTCACCGCGAGTGAGCACGTGGTCTTACGGGTAACTGGCTTTGAGACCCACATGAAACGTACTCAACGTTGAAATAGAGGAAACGGCAGTAACAGGCAGTCGTGTTTATTGCGGAGACACTTGCAATAAAACCGTACTATCTCCGTACCTGCGGTCGCGAGGGAGCATAAAAGTGAATATAACATATTATCAAATTTTAGGTATTATCCGGCGTTATTATGTTTAAATGTTTACGTTTCATGTTTTAATAAGTACGATGATCAAAAGTGAGATTTGAAATATTGAAGCAAGATTTGTTAACCATTTATCCGTACATAACACACTCCATACATAAGCTTTACATTTAAAATTACTCACAATTAAATGAAACTACGTGATGTAGTATTATTTCTACTTTCTTTAAGTTCTTTACCACGACGATGTTGACCACGAGATGTTGTAATACATCGAAACCTAGATTCATTGTATTACAACATCTTTAGGTGGGCTATTAGCAAAGATATTGTAATACAACGAAAGATGTTGTAATACAACGAAACCTAGGTCGTGGTAAAGAACTTAAAGAAAGTAGAAATAATACGACATCACGTAGTTTCATTTAATTGTGAATAATGCATTTCTACAAAATTAATGCCAAATATATTGAATTATATAAAACTAAAATTACACTAATCTTCCAAAGGGAAAGTTTTGCTTGTTTATTTTTGGAATTTGACTTTAACACCAATTAAACCATTGAGAGAAAATTTCCACTATCATGTAGTTTATGTATCCATTTAGACATAGGCTCTAGAATATATTTTAGAACATAACAGTAATAAGCAATAACAATTTAATTGGATCGAATTAAAGTGAACTAGATGTATTTTCCAGTTAAACAAAGTAAACCCTTATGTTCATATCAAAATAATGTTTAAAGAAATTGTAAGGAATTATTAAATTTAAACAAAAGTGTAGGTTTCTTCAGTCTATGAATTGTTTGTTTTAAGCCATAGTATATTGTAGGTTTGGGGAATATTTAAAGGATAAAAAACATAATTAAATAATTGAGAGTACCATTTTTTATTTAACCGTAAATTATTGTTACAAAAAAGCTTTTAAAACAAAATCCAATCACAACCACATTTTGTACATGATTGTGTTTTATACATAAAACTCATTCACCCATAAATGTTAACGGCAACGATAGAATAAAATCTTGGATTGTATGACAAAAACGTCATTACTCTTATTAGATTACTAGATAGGTTAGGTAATAATCAATTCTGTATTTCGTGTAGGTGAGATGCTAGATGAAATTTAGATTTGATTATTATAAGAATTGACTATTTTTTAGCCTTGTCATGATGAAGAGAATTCTACTGCGAGGGCGTTTCTCTAGAGCTTTAGTGATCTCCGTGGAATGCTATTCTTTGTTACCATTTTTGCAAATAGGCAGATTTTAAGAATTTTCAGTGATACTCTTGAATAGATTTTCAGTGTTCCTCACGAGGTTATTCTCGCATAGTTTATTATACTTGAGCTTCAACTCAATTTGTTGGATCTTATCTGAAAAAAACGTACAACCGTACAAAAAACCGTAAAAAAAACGTACAAACGCATCTCTTGCTAGGAAATAAGACAAATTAAATACAAACCTGTACACGATAACATACTACGACTACGGACAATGGATTATGCCAACAAATGAAATATATAGCTTCAAATACCGTTCACTCAAACATCTTGTCCTAGAAATTTTTGTAATTTTTTGTTTCTTTTAACAATCACACAATAAAATTAAGCTGGAAATAAAAGTACCTAGTTTAAATTATTCGCCATGTAGACATACCTACTTTCTCACTAACTTCCTTACTAACTAACTCCTTTTGAAAAAGAACTGACAATGGATTGTGCCAATAAGTTAAATAAATAGCGTCAAATACCGTTCACTTTAACATCTTGTACTAGAAATATTTGCAATTTTTTTCATTTTAACAAATCATACAATCAAATTGAGCCGAAAATAAAAGTACCTAGTATACTATTATTCACCAGTAGCACTATTATTCACCATGTAGACATATCTACTTTCTGACTAACTCCCTTACTAACTCCTTTTGAAAAAGAACTTACGTGGAAAATATTTAAATAGTTATGCAGTAATCCACTGATTTTGACTATTTTTCTATTCGTAGTTTGAATACTCGTGGTTTATGATTTTAGAAATACCGTTTAATAAATAATGTAAACTCGCACGTCGAAGTACCCATAGGCGTTTTAATATGTATAGTGAAAGAAATAGACAAAAGCTTATCAATGAGCCAATAATAAAAAAAATCGCGCCATATAGATTATCTCACTAAAGTAATTAAGTTATGTTAAGGAATTAATTAGATGCCTTAAGGTAATTATAATTTTGTTATGAACATAGTTTATTTGCAAGTTTATATAAAATTAAATGATTTGAATCGCTTACAACCATGCTTCCCCTTATTATCGTATCCTTCGTAACATCGAATGCCCATTTTTCTATTGATCTCGCTGTTCGTGATTCTAATATTGGCAGTTCAGATTTTTAAGATACCTACGTTCTACGAATAGCGAGGCTTTAGCTGTATTTTGCTCAAAACTTGTTGAGCACAACTAAAATACGCAATTGAAGGGTCCACACTTAACTACCTATACATGTTCAAACGTCTAGTGGTGCACTATGCACTCTTAGACGTTTGAAACTGGATAGGTAATTAAATGTGGAATTCGTTATTTGTAATAAATTATTTACAAATATTATTATTTTTTACTATATAAAAATTATATAGTATGTTTTTCACAAGGAAAAAAACGATTTGAAATATAACAATTTAACTTATTTGTTGTTGTTAAAACCAAAATGGATTAATTAGGGGAACACTTTAAAATTTTGATTCAAAGTTTTATTAACGACATATCGCAAATACATTTAATTTTTTTCGTTATAATTACTTGCAATGGAAACCCACCGATTCGCGTTTCCTTTTTCAGATAACTTTGCTGATTCTAATCACGGAGCAAGTGTGAAGGAAATACTAAATTTCTTTCACGGCATTTTTCCCGAGTCAAAAGTGAAAATTCAAAAATGGATATTTCATAATAAATAATATTACTCCATCCTATACTGTTTTCATTATTATTTTTTTCTTTTTCTTTTTGACCTTTATACTAGTACGTGCCATCCATGTTTTATTATTTACATCCGATATTATATTAAGTTGGTTTATAAGTTCGCTTTCTACATTTTAATTCTTTACACGTTAAGCATAATATAATTCTGAATTTCTTGTTATTACCCTACCCCGACACATAAAGAGAAATCTCATAAAATATGTATATCAAAACCATATTTCTGCGATATAGCTTTTATAAGTCTATGGAAGCACAATTCAATTTCGTAACCGTCGTGTGTTTCGCTTAACTAACGCAAAAAATCGTTGTGATCGCCCATTTTGAGATATTTTGTGAATACGCCAACTAGAAAAGTAGCGCCTCCAGGGTAATATCGTGTGATAAACGCGCCATTATTTGACGTAAACTGCGCGCCAATGCCGCTAACATATTTCGGCCTTTTAGCCACGTTTTGACTTACCGCCCTTATGAGGCACTTTTTCAGTTTATGTGATCGTAAATATTTCGCCTGAAGACAGGGTTTACTCAATTGTCTCCTAATAGTGCATCACAGGCGCTCCTGATGTAAACTTCTATCAACATTTATTAACGACATATCGACACATGAATTGCTGTACTGATCAGGAAGTTGACAAATTATATTTTATAATGACAAAATTTATACATTTATACACAATAACCCGAGAGTAGAAACATGGCAGAATCTTATTTCCAAAGAATTTGTAGTCTTTGCTGTCTAGAAGGTCACAGGTTTTAAAAATTTTCTATGTAATTTTATTTACAATTAAATGAAACTACGTGATGTAGTATTATTTCTACTTTCTTTAAGTTCTTTACCACGACCTAGGTTTCGTTGTATTACAACATCTTCAGGTAATTAAGTGCAAAGTAACAAAGATTTTGCTCTTTACCACGATCTGGGTTTCGTTGTATTACAACATCTTCAGGTAATTAAGTGTAAAGTAACAAAGATTTTGCTCTTTACCACGATCTGGGTTTCGTTGTATTGCAACATCTTCAGGTAATTAAGTGTAAAGTAACAAAGATTTTGCTAATATCCCACCTGAAGCTGTTGTAATACAACGAAACCTAGGTCGTGGTAAAGAACTTAAAGAAAATAGAAATAATACTACATCACGTAGTTTCATTTAATTGTAAATAATGAATTTCTACAAAATTAACGCCAAATATATCCAATAATTTTTTTTTTATTATTGCTGACGTAATATTCACATATACAAGCATTCGATATCTTGCAGAAGTATTTATTGAAACGTTTTAGATACAAAATCACTTTTATAACGACAGGATATTTTTTGTATCATATCCTTTCGTTATAGAAGTGATTTGGTAACCAATAACATTTAATAAAACGTTATCATAATATACAAACAAGAGATACACTCCACATAAACTGAGTTAATTTACACCGCTGGCCTTTACACCACTAGGAGCTGATGTCCAAAAATTATTGTAGATGATAGTACTCACAAGATGGTAGTACAGTATTCAGTTTTACCATGTGTTTCATTATTTTTCTTTTAGAACGCTTCTACAAAGTTTTGCACTAAGAAGACCGTTTAATGTTTTTTCATACCAAGTTTTAACCCCTATGTCACCCCCTTAAAGGTTTTTCAGAAAACTTCTACAGGGTATTGATCTAATAAGCCTGTCTGAGTTTTTTCTGATACAAATTGAAAGGACCCATTTTTCATCTCATTGGAAATATTTTCTAAAGAAATTATAAAATATGTATTTAATTTTACATTTCTTTGAATGCCTCTACGAAATTTTGAGTTAATAGAATTCATTTCTTTCATACAAATTCAGAACACTTATTCTACCTTTTTAAGGGTTGAATTTTGAAAAACTCTTTCTTAGTGGATGGTTCATTTTTTTTCTCCACTAAACAGACGGTTGTCGAGCTGAAACGGATAATTATCATTATATTTTCATATATGAGCGTATATTTTCATCATGATTTAGGTGTAATTAATAAATGTTTTCTTATAATATTTTAATGACAGCTCTTTTTGATTTTTTATTTTATTTTGTGATGGATTAGGGGATATTCCTACGTACTTACTTGCGTCTAGTTTTATACGTTAGAGTTTTACAACGAATGTCTTAGATATAGGACATCACAAAAGTCAATTAGCCTAAATTTGATGATTAGTTTTTCTTATAATAAGTTGAACTATATTTCAGCTAAATTATATGCATGATGAGTAAAGAGTTTGAAAAGGTCCGATTCAATCAAATTTCGGTAATATAGATAACGGATTATGATGAACTAGATTAGATAATTGCTATAATTTTAAATATTCATATATATTACAATTTCGAATACGAGATTGGAGCTGTGCCGAATATGGCCAGCAACAATAATTGTGAGATGAAGCTTTTTAAGAAGTGATTTGTTCGTCTGGCAGGATGAGTTGGAACAACGCCGTTGTGAATTACGGTTTTATTTTACATGCGTTTTCCTTGTATTTACACCTAGACAAAATATAAACCAATATTCACAAAAATATTTTATTATTTTTTAAAACAAATATTAGCATGAGGATAAAAATTCTGCAGAGAACATGCTTTCAATTTTTTGCCAGTGTGTCCTCACTCCACTTTTATCGGCATCTTTACGCAAGGAAACACCCACTCTGCAGAAAGCCTCTTTATTTCAAATTTATACAAATATATCCATTTTTCTTACTGATTACGGTATCAAATACAATAAGGTGATAGCTCTTCGTTGAATTTTTATATATTTTAGCGACTCTAATGTACATGATGATGCTTTCAGGCTTAAATTAAATTATGGATAATAGAACAAAAAATATAGAGTATATAACTCATTCTATATACCTCACATAATTTAACATTATCGACACTTAGACATCATTCCCAAGTCTTATCCCTAAAATATTTTGAAACACACGGATAACAGGAGTCTGAAAGATTTTGATTAAAATATATTTTATGAAAATACGTTCATCAAATTGTTTTTATATGCTTGGTTGAATATTACTTAGATATAAGAATAATTTTGAATATTACTAGGTTACAAGAAGATGCAAGATAAATCATTTATTAATGTATTGAGTTCTTAGCTCTCAAGTACTTTCTTCACTTCCTATATTTATTGGTACTATGTTTTTCTGTTGGCGTGAATATTCACACGAAGCTTACATATATTTTTTGGAGAATAAAATTACCCTCATAATTTCTTGATAGGCACCCACTTTTATATCACCGCTATTTATTAGAATTGTTACCGAAAAACATATATACTCTCTGCTTCTTTCGATTACTTAGTGGTTTCTATGAAATTGTCAGTTTTTTGCAAATCGCTTACTAGCGTGTATAAATGTAAAAGTCAACTGAGATAGAACTAATAAATTTTTTGAAGTAAAAACATTTTAGGCGTACTTTTTCTGAGCAGTGAACGAAACTAAGCCGTCACACTCGGGTCGGTGACGGTCAATAGGTAATGTAGGTTCCCTAAATAGGTAACCTAGGCTCCCTTCAGTAATCAAGTGAATTACTTTTTTAGGCGCACCATTCGCACTTTTTATATATCAAGTGAACTACTTTTTAGACGCACCATGTCCACTTTTTTTAGATATTTAATTAAATTTGAATCTAAAGGATATTCAAAATATTTCATTTTCCATAAACATTTGGTTTTATTCTTACATAAACTCGGCTCCTTTCGGCATTAGCCAAGCGAGTTCACTTTCCAACATAGAGTGCATCGTTACAAAAATTAAATTTTATTTTTGATTAATATTTTATTTGAGAGTAGTTTAATGTGATACGCATACTCGTATGTTATTGGATTTTAAAATAATAATCTCGCATTGTTCCTGATTCGACCATCTTAATATCCGTCACATAAAATGAATGTAATTGTTATTATGTATGTGTATATATATATGTATATATATATATATATATATATACATACATATATATATATACATATATATATATATATATATATATATATTTTTTTTTTTTTTTTTAAATTGAAAGTTTTCAATTCTTTCGTGTGATCACAAGTACGCACCAGATTTTTTTTTAATCAGGGAAATAAATGCAGTATAGAAAAATAAAAGATAACGGCTATCACAAAAATAGCAAATTTAAGTAAAATGACCTAGCAATTATAGTAATTCAATTACTATTTATAGTAATTCAATTACTATGATTATACATAGTATTCTTAAAAATAGATTCTTTTTAAAAAAGTTCACAGATAACATTCACTATTTAAGTTTGATATTACCATATTTAATCAACCAGCCTTTTTTATATTTTTTCTTCCGTCAATAGTAATTTTGTGCTACATTACACATTTACAAATATTCAAATTTCCCTTCTCCGAGGTGCACGTAGAAGGTTAACCCAGAGTCTGAAAGGTAATGATAATATTGTCGTTATTTAAAAGCTTTTGTTAAAAAAAAAATAAATATCGCCATCTGTCTAGTGGAGAATTATAAAACTAAAAATTTATAATGGTTCTTTATATAACTGATGTCGCTGTCAAATTATTAAATTGAAATCTATTAATTAAGTAGTAGCAGAATTAAGCATTAATATTTTTTTTATTTCTATTACAAATGCTGACCAAACTTTTAATCTCTTAAAACTTAAAGTTTTGTCGAAATCCGTCCAGTGGTTATCTGTCTACACTTTATCATTTTGTTAGATATATAAAAAACAATTAAAATGAATTGATTCCGTAGTTAAATAATAATTGTTATAAATCATTAATAATATTAATTGATTTCATTAATAGTAGTAATTAAATGATAATGTGGTTAATAATAATTATTACAATTCATAAATATAAACATCAATACCGTCAATAAAATTTCCTTCATCGACGAAACAACGATGAACATTATGAAAATTACAGTACTGTCTATACTCTATTCAGCTAATCGGATAAAAAAGTAACTGGGTAGCTGCAGGGTAGTGTAGGACGCATATTCCCCTTACCCTGAACGAACAAGCGGTCGACCTGAAAGCCGTCCCGCACGATACCTATTCAACGTTCAAATGGAACAAAGGGCAGCCGCGTTCATTGCAGAGAGACACTCGACATAAAGCCGTAATGCCTCCGTACTCCGTACCTACGTAAATCGCAAGGGTGGGGAAATAGTAGTATATATATGTATATGCTATGTCATGCTTGGTATAGCGCCATTTTCTTATTTATATGAGCACACATGATATTATTTTTAATGCAATTTCTTTACCGATAGGGTAAAGAAATTGCATTAAAAATAATATCATGTGTGCTATAATATCATGTGTATACATATTATAGAAATTGCATTAAAAATATCATGTGTGTATACATATTATAGATTTGCATTAAAAATAGATGTTATAGATTTGCATTAAAAATAATATTATAGATTTTCATTAAAAATAATATTATATGTGTATACATATTATAGATTTGCATTAAAATAATATTAGAAATTGCATTAAAAATATCATGTGTGTATACATATTATTGCATTAAAAATATCATGTGTATACATATCATGTGTGTATACATATTATAGAAATTGCATTAAAATAATATCATGTGTGCTATATTATGTGTGTATACATATTATTTATACACGATGAAAACGTATGATGGAAATAAATAATCATTTATGCAAATAAATTAAGAACGTGATTATATTGAAAAAAAATATTTGCAGTGCAAAATAGCCTTCTTTTATATTGCAGAACAAAGTGTTTACGTTTTGTAGCTAAGTTAGAAAATTTTAAGATATCAAAACCTACAAATTATTGCATTGTAATTCCTCCTTCTTGTCTGCTCGTAACAGAAAATTATATAATTAAATCAGTATATAGAGTAAACGTATATAACTTTAATTCCCAAAATGGAGAGTGATACTAATATTAGGAGATCAATACTGTAACGTAAATATCGCAGACAAATAGGAGATCAATATTATAATATAAATATCGTAGACACAGAAAATTCTAAATTCTGTGATACTTAGAATATGCTGCTGTATTTATTAATACTACAATATTCATTATTTAAATGTCGAAATTTATGGAGATGATAACACTTTATATACGACCTTTCTTATATAAAAACAATTTATTTATCTAATTTTCGTAATTTTAAATCGAACTTTGGCAAAAACTATAATTTATCATATACGGACATCGTCTTTTGTACTATATTGAAAATAAGCCTTTTTTAAAATTAAATTTAGTTTTTTTTTATAAAGAATGCCACAAAAATCTAGAAATTATTGTAATTAGTATAACGACTAGCTTCACTTTTCGTCGTCTCACATTAATACGATACAATTAATCATTTACTTCTATGATGCTGTCCATGGAGTTTATCGAAGTTTGTGAAGTTTATAAGTAGTACCTAGGTATTACAGATGGTACTGTGTATTAATTTTTTAATAAATTTATTTATAAACTAACATTTTAATATAATGACAATTTTTATATATTTTAATTTAAAAAAAACATACCAACAACTTAAGTCTACAAAATTAATAGAAATATGTTTAACAACGAAATTTAAAGAAATGACAAAATTAATTTAAATTTTATATGATTCCAAATAAATTCACATTACACACTTTATTATTGTTTTACTTCCGTCATTTATAAATTTGACCTCATAAGTTTATAACAAAATTTTATAACAAAACAAAAAAAAGCAAAGTTTCGAAAAGAAACCTCTCTTCGATTTTTGAATTAACCAAAATTGATTCCAAACGCAGGAAGCTCGACTCACCTTATGTATTCGTACTTTCACTGACTAATAACAGTCAAAATTACACACTGTCTTCCTCGCAAGAGCAAACAAAATCAGATAGAGATCGAGTGGTTTAACAATCTGCCTTTAAAATGACGTTATCAATACACGAGGATTTGCCTTTATATTAATACTTGAAATATACAAACTATAGCCACACCATCGAATAATATAATAATACTTACGGTAATCTATGCTATAAATATTGTTTTCACTGTGTTAAAAGATAACTTTAATATTTATATTTACTGAATACAGTTTTTACGCACAATTAAATGAAACTACGTGATATAGTATTATTTCTACTTTCTTTATGTGCTTTACCACGGCTTAGTTTCGTTGTATTACAACATGGTCAGGTGCGTTATTAGCTAAGATTAACTCTTAGGAACATCCAACAGCATTTATATGTTTCAAACACAATAGCGGAAGCCGGGTTTATGTGGGTTTTCTTAGCTAACAGCCCAACTGAATATATAATACAACGAAACCTAGGTCGTGGTAAAGAAATTAAAGAAAGTAGAAATAATGCTACATCACGGAGTTTCATTTAATTGTGAATAATAAATTTCTACAAAATTAACGCCAAATATATTCAATACAACAAAGTTTTTACGATAAGAGCATATAGACAAGAATGTGAAAATATGGCTTTCTGAACGAAACTTTACTAATGTGTGATCAAAGTTTCGGTTTTGGCTTTCCGTATTATTTTGTATTTTAGCCGAATTCCGGCTTAGGGCAAAAGTATTTTCTGTTTTTCGGCACAGAGTGAAAGAAATTTTGGATAAAGACTAATGTATCTGGACGCGGAATGACACTGTACATATTCGATACCTACATACAAATATATTTATTTCACTAAACTTATATTAGCCTTTTCCTAATTGACGAATTATTAATTTACTTTCAAATTTATGTCAAAATATATTAACATTAAAAATAATAAAATATAATCGCAATTCTTTAATTATTGTAATTTTTTCTTTATTAAACTTCACTCACATTATTACAATATACTAATTTAGTTATGTTTATTATTTCAATTAAAATATCATGAAGTTAGTGCAGTCTACGGGAATGTTTTAGAAAATCATATTAAGTCAAATAAGTAAAAAAAGTCTTGTCTTTAGATACGACAGTGAAAAAACAAAACGTCTAGTGGACTTTGAGGTCATTTATTTTTCAAGGAACAAAATCTAAAAAACTAAACTCGGTTTCAGTAAAAAAATATTGTATTCCAACAAAAAAGTTTTTTTTTAATTATCCTGAAATAAATCCGTATAACTATAATTGTCAAAAATTAAAAACATTTACATGCTTTGACAAAATCATTAAATGAAGATTAAACGTATATCTTCTTAATGTAACCAACGATCGCTTGAAATAAACCTGAAATGTTTTTTTCTACTACATTAAGCCCAGAAATTTATCGCTGTGCTCCATAAAATTGCGGCCCAGAACAACTTTGTTAGTTTAATGATTTTATATTCAAATAAAATACTCCATTTGACACATTTCATCTCGTTATATTATAATTGACATAAACATTGTGAAATTTATCCTAGTTACACAAATATAAAATTACAGTCTAATCTTTCGATAAATATAATTTTAGCGTTTTAATAAATTAGAATTTTCTGTTGAAAGATTTCGCTTTAATTATGTAATTTAGAATAAATATCAAAATAATCCTTGGTTCTGAAATAGAAAAGAGTGTCTATTAAGTCAGAAAAAACACAAGATTTATGACATTACTTTTTCGAACAATGTGTTTATGTATTAAATTGAGTTTTGTCATACATTTTCTACATGGCAACATAATAGATTCGGTATATTACAAACTGTCACCAATGTTCAAATTTTATACTTGTAATCATTGTTATCTCTATATATAATATCTATGTATACTCTTACTTTAATCTCACCGAAAGAAGCAAAATAACTGTCATAGTCTCCCATGTCACAAATTGAAATTAAACTGAAACGCGGGTATCATCAATGGCACAAGGTCATCGTGTACCTTAATTAAATCATATATTTCAAAACGTTAAAGGTTACTAGCATTCAATATAATTTCTAACCTTTTGTTTCCGTTTGTATCTGTTTGTTTCTTTTTATCTATTTTCATGACTGAACAATATAAATCAGTCATTGTTTATTTTGCTATGACAATCCACTAACAATACACCTATATACAGCTAGTTTTTCCATATTTTTTTAAAGAAAATCTGTTAAAATTATATTTTAATTAAAAAAATACATTGTATGACACGAAGCCATTTCCGCTTTAATATAAGTTTCAAAACTGATTCCGAACTTGGCCAATAACTGTGTCTTAGATGGAACGTACGCATATCATCTATTATATGGAACGTACGCAAATCTCGTAATTTATTAAAAGCGAAAAATATTGTAATTATTTATAAACTTAACTTTATAATGGTATAAAACAAATTTGAAACCATTATAAAATTATTCAAGGGAGAGATTTTTTTCTTACCAAAAAATTCTATTTATATCCACAAAAAAAATTCCAGCGTTTGTTGCAGTCATACTTCCATCATATAATCAATACCTAATTCCCAATGTTCATGATTTTTTTTAGATTTGTCTGTAAAAGAATCATGAACATGCTTTCGATGGTAAGGGCAAGGGACATGAATGTTTTCAGTGGTAAGGGCAAGGGACATGAATGCTTTCGGTGGTAAGGGTAAGGGACATGAATGCTTTCGATGGTAAGGGTAAGGGACATGAATGCTTTCGATGGTAAGGGTGAGGGACATGAATGCTTTCGATGATAAGGGCAAGGGACATGAATGCTTTCGGTGGTAAGGGTAAGGGATATGAATGCTTTCGATGGTAAGGGACAGCATTTTTCAAGCGATTTTCCCAAAAAACTCTTTAAACAAATTTGTGAAATATGTATATTATTGAATTCGCGCTTCAATAATTTTTCATTTGGCACAATACACGATCCACTGGAATTTTCTTTAATTTCGCAATTTACCCTCCGAAATTACCCTCAGAATCTAAATTCATCTTTATATACATCACGTTTATAAATGGGTTATTACTCTCTATGTTAGTAATAAATATTGTATTCCAACGTGGTAAAAAGATATTGTATTCCAAATTTGAAATGTTTAGATCAACTATTTCCCGAAAAAATCGCCTGTGACAAACGAATGGGACACTAAAGTGTTTCCATGTGTACTCAGTTTCTTCAAGGAACTCTAAAAAGCATGAAATTGAACAAAAATTCTGACAAATATACTTTAGCGGCTTATTCTGAAAATGTAAAGTAATACCGAGTATATAACCCTAAAATTAAATTGATTGAGATGAAACAATTATGGAAAATATTTTAAATGCAGAAAATGTTATGGCTGTTGAATTAAAAAATAATTTGGATACAGTAGATAAAGATTAATAGTCAAATTAAGTGGAGGATTACAGTCAATTTTGTAATTCAAATGATGAGATTTGACAAAAAAAGGGAGTCAAATAGTTTTTTCTGACAGTACTGAAACAGTTGTATGGGCAGTTTTATTATCCCAGAGAGGTTTCTGTAATATATGTACTAAATGTGACGAAATAGATGCAAATGGAACTCTATCAGAGGAAATTTTGCATGAACCAGAGACGGAATAATATTTGCAGGCTATGAGCGACGAACTACAGTATTTTGATTAAAATTGTACAGACAGTGAAACTGTTATAAAATGTAAAAAGCTTGTCAAGAAAAAATGTGACAGAAAAAATGAGATACGTTAAAATACAAGAATAGTTGCAAAAGGTTATGATTAAAAGTGTTGCATTGATTACAGTGAATTTTTTTCATTTGTACTTAGACTTACTACCCCAAGATTATTGTTTCTGTTATCTGTACTATTAAATTAAGATACGGCACCCCTATATGTCTGAACAGATTTTTTTGAATGGAAATTTGGAAGAAACCATATACATGCAAAAGCCAGGAAGGCTTTGTATGTATAGTAATAATGAGAGTAAAGTTCTTAAGCTGAAAAAGGCTACATATTGTATAAAAAACTTCAAGGGCGTAAATATTACAAGTTTATGAAGCTATTACATACTGAAAATGTTTAATATCCGTAATAGGAATGTTAACGTAAATCAAAATATTACCTGATCTAGAATGGCTACTGTTAACGCGGCCCATATTTAATTGATGTAGCTGTAATTGTTATATAATTACTTAACTGACTTCGTAACTTGACTTCTTTCATTTCCGCTCGAGTAGCACAAGACGTTGTTCTAAAATTGATTCAAAATGCTAGCGTTAAACCTGTTTTAAGTAAATGAGTTTAGATTAGTTTGACTCTCTTGAAATAACTATCTAATAATCTTTTTTAATTATAATGAATAAATCGCTATTTACAATGACAGGTTAGCTTTCTCAAACCATAATTTCTTTCCAAATGGAGCTCGTTCTCATTTAGTGGAAGAACCGTTGCCAATGTCAAATTAAGGAACTGGCCATTTTAAACTAACTAAATCATCCCTTAAATATTAATTTCGTCATCACTATTACTAGGTTAGTAACACGAACTACTGTAAAAAAGGAAGGAAAAGAAAAAAAATAATAGCAGGCATCGTCCAAATAACTAATACACTATAGTCAGATAAACAGATATACGAAACACACATAAAGATATACACACACACACGCTGGTGTATTTACAATAATCTAAATATTGACGTAGTTCTTTCTCAAATAATAAGTGATAAGTTCTAAAATACGATAATAGATGTGACGTTAATACGGAGATCAATAATAAGTTCACTAACGTATACTTATACAGAGGAATTTATTATTTAAGGGAATGAAGAACATAAAATGGTCTAAGATCGCCCTCCATCATCCCGCAAGGACAGATTATAGTCTGAGACCCAATTTATTTAAAATTAACAGAA
This sequence comes from Druceiella hillmani, assembly GCA_039881145.1. Lineage (NCBI taxonomy): Eukaryota > Metazoa > Arthropoda > Insecta > Lepidoptera > Hepialidae > Druceiella > Druceiella hillmani. The sequence goes on from JAYKKI010000002.1 coordinate 9,101,340, forward strand.
GAGGAACCGTGTTCCAATCACACATGAAAATACCTTTTGGATGTCATAAGTCTGAAGAACCAGGGTTTTAATGGGATATATGGTTAAATCTGGAAGAACACCGCACCCGTATTCTGGGATGTCCTCTTCCAGGCCTTCTGCCAGCCAAATACCATGCAGCAGCGAACCTAGGAAAGTAGATCGACAATGAAATTAAGAGTATAACATGAATCTCTATTTACAACGGCAAATCGAGTCTTTACCTTGAATCTTTCATTACCTGCTATGACCATATCAATTTAATAATGGAATTTTAATGGTATTTACTCTGCAGCCACGTGACATTTAAAATAAACTACATGAAAGATTTATTAAACTGAAAACTTCTTCAGATGCACCATTCGCACTTTTTTCGAGCAGTGAACGAAACTGAACCGTCATGCTCGAATCAGTGACGCTGAATCTAGTAAACTCGGCTCTCTTCGGTATCTATAAAGCGAGTTCACTGTTTGGGAAAACTCCACTCCCTTCAGCATAGGCCAAACGAGTTCATTGTATAACACGGAGTACATCCCTAAAATATCAATAAAAAATAACCTGTTATTTTTTAATGTTATTTTATTTGAGTATAATTTAATATAATATGCGTGTTATTGTATATAATCAGTGTAATATTTCAAGTGTATAGAGTTAGTGTCTAATATTTCATTTGAGAGTTTTTTAATATTATAATACGCGCATGGTGCGCCTAAGAAGGTTTCATTATTTTTTATTTTCGTTTTCACTTCAATCATGTGATGATAAGCACATACAAGTAGTATGTGCTTATGACCACATGATTGAAGTGAAAATGAAAATAATAATTTAATAGTGGTCCAAATAATAAAAAAACATTTATTTATTGTGAAGGTTCGTGATATAAATAGTGCTTCTAAGCTTTTAAAATATATTTTAAGTGTATTTCTCTATGTGAGGTTAAGTTTCGTTATGTGTTTTTTCCATTATAAATTATAAATCATTTAAAATATAATTATTCGATTGAATTTTGATTTTATCAACCGTAATTATAAACAAACTTCAGTCCTTTTATTATTTCATTTCCATTAAACATCTCCGTGCTAACCAAAGTTATTCTTATATTATGCCAAAGAAGTATAACTTTAACGCGCATACATAATAAGTACATGCACATTTTTTCTTAATACTTGCAGTATGAAAATTTCTACATGACGCGTCTACAAAATTTCAGTCAATAAGGTATAAAACTGAAAAAAAATCTGAAGCGTAGCGGTTCCACATTTCACCACGACAACTAAAAATACTAAAGATGCCTCATTAATGAACACTTTCTTAAAATGTAAATTATAACGTTTCAAAGTACATATACGTTTTTTTATCACTTATATGTATATATATCGCATACATTCAACGTATATATTTTATGTAACGTGTCATTGAACGTATATTTTATATATTATATATTGCCGCTCTTAAACCTAACACAATTTCTATTTATACCGTAATAAAACTCCCCCATCACAGCGTCGCGATCTTCGGCCGTATCATGACGCATATTGTGAAGATAAATGCACCGTTCATACCGTACTAAGCCAATCTAATAAAAGAACAACAATGAAGGCCAGGTTAATACAGAACGTGCATTCTCTGCGAGTGAACGAGCAGACGACTTCCTATTCGGACCAATCTCGGGACTTGCATAAAAAGGATTCAACGGTCAAATAGGACACAAGACGGCGATGTTTATTGCGGAGGCATTCGCCATAAAGCTGTAATGCCGCTGTACTTCCGCAGATAGCGGAGGGGGATAAATGCTCATAAAACGTATTTTATAATTTTACATTCCGTCGTGTGTTTTGTATTCGAGGCAAGATAAAATGGTTACGCAGTTTTGCATGTGCGTTTCGTCAACGTGATCATCGTGTATGTTTCATTTCAAGTAAACAAATATTTCTATATTTAACTTAACTATGTTGCAATTAACAATACTTGGGAAATACATCAGCACCCAAATTTCACACGTTTAAGCAATTCCCGTAGACAGCGTATGTTAACTTAATTTTTTTTTCTATTGTGGGTAAATATTAAAGTAACAGTTCATTACAAATACTTTGCATAAAAGACGTTTTCTCTTTGGAAAGTATTCCGTAGCCCTGGGGAAAACTTAAAACATTAAGTAGTGTTAAATAAAAGTTTCACATGTATTATTGCACAGCAGCAAATCTTTAGTTACATTTGAAATTGGTATGTTAACTTTATTTTAATTTTAAAGTATTATTAAACTTATCGTCACTGTAAATCAGCCGATAAATGATATAAAAGCATACATTCTTGTTAAATATTTATGTATACTAAATAGAACCAATGTCTTGACAAGCACTTGTTTTTGACATGTTAATTTCAATAGCTATGAACAATGTATACAGAACAATGTATATTCATTCTAAGCCTTTTCTGCTAATTATTAATTTTTAGGTTAAAATAAAACCTTTTTATGATCACTTACTTATTCATCTCTCTATTTTTCTTTTTTTTTCACAAAACCAATTTAACGGCGATATTCGAAATTTGGCACAGTGGTAAAATATATTAATATACTTCAATAAAACTCAAAGAAATTTATATCATGTCGGATATATATGTGAGATTATCATTTGAGGTGTATAATTGAAAGGGTAAGTTAAAAAAAATATATTTTTTTTAGAATTTTATATAAGGTAATACTAAATATATTGTTGAGAATGTCCACAAAACCATGCCCCCACCCCCCTCCCCCATCTCCAAAACTGAAAAAGACTAGAAGTTTAGCGGAAAATTATAACAGTGATCCTAAATTACATAACATTTGAGATTTTAACGATATTTTACTAGGCAATATATTTATGTTACGTAAAAATTTAATAATATTTGTATATAGTTTAACAGAAATACTATATATACTTAAATATTTACGTATGCTTCAGTATGTAGGAATAATACTGCGAGTTACATTCATACTTAACAGGTTGATTTAGTTATTGATCGCAAAAAGCGTAATTTCTATCACTGTCCTGCGTCTACTTACTCATTTCTTTAAATCTTGATGATAATATTATGATTATACCACTTATGAAAAATTATTCATAAGTGGTATAATCATAATATCATATAGCTAATGAATATTTTCTTTGCTTAGAAAATTTCGCAAAAGTAAACAAAAGAAAAGTAACGCATTCCGGTTACAAACTATGAACAGTATTTATAAATTTCATTTAACCAGTCGTTTGGTTGACAGAGAGGTAGCAAACACACACACGCGTACATGGGCACGCGCACATGCTTTTGATTAATATATGGGACCTGTGGCAAATAAGGTCCGCCTAATTTTTAAATAAAACATTATGGATAATCGTTATTTTGAAATTAAGGGATGTATAATAAAAGCCTTGTTTTATTTAAAAAAAAATAAATGTGAAAATTCCATTGTTTTTATGCAAGTCTACAATGCGGATGTGTTATATATATATATATATATATATATATATATATATATATATATATATATATATATATATTAAACTTAGTAAACAATAATAGTCTAGCAGGATCCTTCAATTAAGTTAAATATTGAAAAATCCCACTGTCCAACGTAGAATATGCAGATTACATATCATAACGCTAGAGCAACATTACGCAACGGAGAATTACATTTCAATACGCAGAGTAATATTACGATAAAGTAATTATCATACACACCTATATGAAGACATATTTCCTTACGTCATACAAATTTAAATATATTTCGAGACGAAGACTCAGACCTTAGACTCTTTTGATTATATTATTAACCTATACAGTATAAATATCAAAATATACCTACATTTACTGCTATCAAAAAGTGAAAATATTCTTCTATTTTCTCTTCATTATTGTCAATAGCCATTAGTTGGTTATATGTAAGCACTCCAATTCGTATTAGTGCATGAGTAGATTACAATAAACATATTTTTTTTCAAAAATAACAACTTTTTTAAATTAAAAACCGCTATAAGCCGTTAACTCGAGAATGCACTAAAATATTTTCTATGGATTAATATAAGAAATATAGCAATATTTTATAAATAACCTTCTTAGCAAAACGAGCTTGAATTCGGCTATACTAACTATCCCTTTCTTTTGCATAATTACACAAAAGAAATTTACGCAAAAGAAGAGACTGGGTATTTTTATAATGTTTAATGATAATGGCTTGACAACATACTACGATTTAGCATAGAAGTAAATTGTGTACGATTGTACGAAGACGCTTTTAATTTTCCACCTACGGTAACTGTAAGCCATGGACGTTAACAATGTATGTTAAGAAGCTGGAAAAACATTTTCTACCATTTTTTAAAAAATCACCATTCAACAAAAAAAATACATTTTTTGCTTAAATACGCTTCCAATATATTTAATTTTATGCACAGAAATCACTGACAATTTTTTTGTAAAATTTACCTACGTCTCCAACTTTTGTCAAACAATTTGGATGATTCTTTTTTTATTTAGTAGGTTATACTTTTAGTAAGGTTTCATAAGATTTGGTTGGAATTTTACAACGAAAATTGATAATACTCCATACAATTCCTCTATACTGAACAGCACCGGTGCCTTGATAGAGTTTAGATGATATAGGTACAATGAAAATCTAATAACACCCGTCAGAAAAATCAGGGTATAATGAAGGAGCTGAAAGCGGGTGACCGGAATTCTTCACTAATATAGAGTATACTCATCGAGTTTCGAAATCATTTCAATTGTCCTGACGTATGCGAGAAAATAAAAAAGTAAATAGGTAGATAACGCAATAAGTAGTACAATATTAAGTAATATAAGTAGATAGACAAGTAAGTGTAAAGAAATGCACGAAGTGACTAAACATTAGATAGGTAAGTATATACAGGTACATACAAAGGCATACAACAAATGTAAAGAGGCAGGTAAATACTTATGTACACACACACACACATATATATATATACACAATGCCAGGTATAAAATACAAACAAGGTCTGAAGAACTGACTACTTGGTCCCGAAAGAGGTAATGTGATTTATATGTCCCTATGTATGTATGTTTGTACAGACACCATAAACGCCATTCCCATCAGAAACAAAATCAAGTGAGAGTGAAGTAAGATAGGAATAGGCCCTCTCCAAAACTGTTTACACTGGTATTCGGAGACATCTTTAGAATACTAGATTAGGGAGAAGACTACAAGTCATAATAAGATATTATAGGCTGAGCAATCTAAGGTTCGCTGACGACATTGTCTTATCCTTCACAAGTCTATTCCTTAGACGGACATTGTCTATTCCTTAGACGGCCCGAGCGACCTCGAAACCATGATAAGAGATGCTTTTGGGTGAGTTGTATTGGAAATCAACTTGGACAAAACCAAGAATAAGACTAATTATTTGAATAGTGCCGTGAGCATCCAGATAAAGCAAACCGTTATAAAAAGAATACATATATCTTGGTTAAGAGACCATTATGAGGAAAGAAAATAAAACCAATGAAATAGACTGGCACATAAAACAGTGTGAATATTGAGAAATGAAATGAATGAGACACCAAAATAATGAGTGGATCAGAAAGAAGAGCAGAGTCGCGGACGTCATCAAACGTGCTACGAAGCTTAAGTGACAATTGGTAGCCCAGATCGCTAGAAAGCAAGACTCCTAGCATAAGATGCTCGTAGAATGGAGACCGTGGGGCGAAAAGCGACTCACGAGGAAGGCCTAATATGCGATGGTACGATGACATCAAAAGAACAGCTGGATTGAAATGGTTAAAAAAACCGTAAATCGAGGTGAGCGAACATGTCTAAAGAAAAAGATGCATGTACATACGTGTGTCTACACATGTATGTTGTACGCCGAAAACATCTATTCCGATTTCAATAAATGAGATATTATTAATATTGAACTCATTGTAAGATCATCGTAAGAAACATTCTGAGTAACCTAGGACATAAGAGAAATTAAAAATAGAATGTAATAATTTTTTTCTACAAAAAAAATTGAGCCGACTTCCAATAACTACCGTATAACCATCGCACTAAAAAGTACAAAGTAATGAAAATCTGAACACCAAGTTGCAAGTTTTGTGGTACAACATAATTCCAGATCATAAATAAATTTTCAAAATACTGCTCCTGTTAAAGATTTTTGGAGTCTGAGCCAAGTAAAACGTAGCGCTCATCCGTGTACATGTAGATTTGAATGTACATTAGGAAGGAGAAAAGCGTCGACTTGACAATGATTCCAAAAATTTCTAGCAGTGGCAGTACTTGGTAATTTTATTTCTTTAAAATTTTCAATTTGAAAAAAAAAATAAACGTATTCACTTTATTTTTTGCTGATAACCAACTGACTCCTTTTACTAGCAAAATATATAAATGGAATATAAGAAATGAATAAAAAACAGCAAACATAAGAAAGTCGAATAAAAAACTTAATTTGAAAGACTTTTAGTGACCATGGCCTAAACCATTAAACATACGTACCGTTAATATTGCAGACTACGCTAAAAAACATATGCACGATAATTACAAACAAATTCTGTAAAAAACACTGAACAGTGATGTAAATAATTTACGTTTTATGCACGTATATAATGAAAATAAAGGATATATGCTGGCAACTTGTAAACTTACTACTTTTTTCCATCGACTCGCGAAATGTTATAGAAAATCCTCGAAAATCTCTGGTAATATATATAACGAGCGACGCTTTCAAACTTTTGTATAGTAAGCAGTTAAATACAGAATACAAAAAATTCACCAAGAGATCTTAGAGTATCGTTGTTTTATGAATTCTGTTAAGGGCGAAAAACGGGCAAAGCAACTCCCAATATATACACAACGATGGATTAACTACCACATGAGCTAACACTTATCAACTATGTTTCTTTCACGGCCTTTACGTAGGTGTTCACTGCTTTTTCGGCATTCAGGGATCATATTTTGGCAGTTTAACTTTTATTGTTGCGGATAAATTAATGGTGCGAAGTCAGGGTATATAGCGGATGACTCAATTCCTGCACCGCCTTAGTCAAATATTAGATCGTTTATCTGATATAATACGTAACGGTAGTCATAATAAAGAAGAATTCTACTCGCTTGAAAACTTTCTCTAAAAAACAGTCAAACAATTGCTGATATACTAGTCCACGGTAACCGTTCATAGGCAACCCTTTAGGAGGAAACTCCACCATGCAGACTGCTCTTTGTTTCGGGTTCTTAACAATGTAGCTTTCATGACCAGCAGCGATACTAAATCAATTGTTTAACCCCTTCGTAGAATTTTTGTAACATTTTATGACAGTGATAAATGCGATGGTATTTTTAAGCTTCGGTCATGGAGCACCTTATTCACCTAGTACAAAGCCTCCTGACTCTTAAATGTTCATATAGACTTTTCTAAATTTATTTCAAAGCAACACTTAAACTTGCCAAAATCTACTGGTAAGTCACTTCCTCGTCAGTGTTTATCATGAACTGCAAAACATCGATGTTATCTTCAGATTTCGGTATAGAGGGATGTCCCTCGCCAGATCATCGCTGAGATTGGTACAACAGCCCTTGAACTCATTAAACCAGTTACAAATAGTATTGGATGATCATTAGAAGGTGCAAATTGAATTCGATAGTAACTTTTTTGTTGGTTGCGACTGCAACGCAATTGATAAAAATCATGGAAAGGTAATTTTTTCGTGTTAAATCCATGTACCAATTTTAGATCGTCGCCAATTTAAAAAAAAAAATGATACATTCAAACAAAGTACCCCAATGGATTACAAAGAGTTCTATTTTAGAAATTTGTATTTATTTTTTTACCATTATTACAAATGATCTATGAGTTCTAACACTTTTCAATGCTATACTTGTATCGGCAATTAACGTGTTAGTACTCATGATTTGGATATTAGTGTGTCGTTGTGAATTGCGCATTCATTGTGTTGGAAGGAAATGGAAATAGAGATACAATTAATTTTATTAATTACGCAAAAGAAATATACAAGGCAATGGATATAAATTTTGATTAGACGGACGGCTTTGCGTGGGAAAAGGCAGTTTCTGAGAAGCGGTCTATTTAAGAAGAACAGTTTCCCTCATCGCGTAATGACGAGGGAACTATTCTTGGTTTCAAAGGTCTAACTGAAAACAACTCGGATATATCTATAAGAATGAGTGTTACCACTCAAATTAAAGTTATATTATTTGAGTAATACATAGTAGTAAATACTATTTAATAATGCAGTACATTTTTTTCAGTTCACAATAAAATAGTTTTAGTTATTCTTAGAACGTTCTCATTTTCACTTCCAATATAAAAATTTATGGAGAATGAATGGGATCAAAATTGGGACTATATCCAAAAAATTTTCCTCCAGTTTTACATTGTTTCTTCTAAACCGAGATAGTCAAGATCAGTTGAATCTTCTCATTATATCCTCTTTAATATTTTTCTTTTATTAACGTAATCTATAGATGTAATAAAATTGTGGAATTAGAATATCGGTATATTGAAAATATTTACGGAAAATGACCTTAGAGAGATATGACAAAATTAACGGAAGACAAAAATATTGTTTTTCAAATTTTTATCTGTTTTCAGTTTATTTGTTTTTGCAATACACAAAAATAAACAAAAGGATTCTGATATAGTTTTAACTGGTTATTTTGTAGAACTTAAGGTAATATATGGGTTGTGTTTATTTGAAATCGACCTGCTGGAAAAGATATGGTAATTTAAAATTTCAATACAAAGTGCATTTACTTGAAAAAAAGTTTAATTTCATTATAATTATTGTATATGAGGCTGGATATTTTTTTAATTTTCCATCTTACAGTCTAATTATCTATCGTTTCTAGAATTACTTTGTTTGACAGTTTGAGATTCGTGTGTAAGTTTCATGTTCTTTAATTACATTGGTGGTTTGTGTCGTCTCTATATTTTTTTGTTGCTCGAGATTCAGTCATTTCAGTGAATTGATTATAAATGTGAGAGAAAGTGTAGTCTTTATGTAAAGAAGGCGACGTAACAGCAACGAAAGAATAACATAACAGTGCGAAAGCAATTACCTAATGTAAATAAGCAATAAGACAGAGACAAATTAAATACATTTTTTAAATTTCACAATTCCCCCGATATAATATGAAGAATACCTGAGTTATGTGACCAACTTGCAATGTATGTTATTGAAAACAGATGTATATTAAAACTAATACATAAATATGATAATATGACGCCACTATGTCTATTCAGTTACATATATATATATATATATATATATATATATATATATATATATATATATATATATATATGTATATATATATATATATATATATATATATATATATGTATGTATATATATATATATATATATATATATATAATGTATGTAGCAAATAAACAAAAAATATATATTTATAATATATCTAGAGATTTTCATTTACTTTTTTGACCATCTATGATAATTAATTTTTATAACGTTGAGTATATTTCGCACAAGTCCTGGATACTTACTTGCCGGAATTCGGAGCCATGAATGTTTTTAATGGATTAGAAATATGATGTAATTACCACAGTGATGTTTAGAAAATATTAAGGTCTCTTTTTTACTAAATAAAATAGTTATTTTCGGACGGCGGATAAAGAAAAACAATTTAATTAAATGAGGCATTATTTTGTTAATTGTTCATATTTTGTGTTCGATTCTAATGAAATAATTAGCGTATTTTATAAATAATTAATTAACGTATGCAAAGAAACATTATAGGCTGTAGTTCTTGACGATTTTACCTGATTTTGTCTTATCTTTTTTTATGCAAATAAAAACATAATTCCCTATTGAAATTTATTTTGGTCTGTGCTATTTAATTATAAAAAGCCACAATTTAGCTTTTAGTGAGAGCTTCATAAATTACTTATTACCATAGTCGTTGAGCAAGGAGAACCCTTGGGTGGAGACCCATCTTATCGCCAGCGGTACAGGAAGCCTACTTCGTGCGTAGATTAACGACATCCGACAACAGGTCAGTATAAATCAGATATACCTGTTGCCTGACAGACAGGAGTAGAAACTTAGAGAGAAAACCTATATCCAAAGGCTGGCGCATTAAGGATAGACATAGATAGATAGATTACCATAACACTTATTTCTTTTTTTGTTTTAAGTATTCGCTTATTTTTTTATTAAAAGCCACTTAATTAGGTTAATTCCCGATTAAATAAACATGAATGGGGAAACGGGAATGGGACTACATTATCTATATTTAACCACATTACCATATCCATTGAGGCGCACAATTCGAAAGCCACGCGTAGCTTTACGGAATTGTCAGTTCGTAGTCCTGGTACCGGTAATGCTATTTAGCGATTATCGAGAGGGTTAGTAAATGAATTGTTAAACATGACTGGGGCAAATAGCACTAGCTTTACGTGCGCAAAATGAGAGTGCGGGCTCAACGATTGCATTACCGATGCATTATTAACTATATTGTAACGTATCTTGAAGGTACGTAATTTTGTACCGACAAATGGAAATTTCACCAATCACATCGCTTCATTAGTTATTTGGTTTAACGTTATATTGTTTTGGTTGATCATTGCTTTATTCATTATTTGTTATAATTTTGTTGTAGTTACAACAGTAATTTGTGTATCTAATAAAATTATGAATAAATAATGACATATATCCCGCCAAAATATAAATAATGACATATATCTCTAACTAATAATTATTATTATCTTCGCACAGGAACAGGGGTGCTTTGTTACATATTTCAAGCTCTACTAAGTATTGCACCCTGGGTTGCACCGGGGAAAAATCTGGTAAATAATATTAGGCACTAGAGACTTACAATACTTTAATTATGAATGTTGCTTTTAAAAGAAACCGATGTGGCAGTTAAATATTTACCTAGTGATCTATTAATTAACTACTCAACTCTCATGATGATGGTTTTTATTGTAGACTAGCTGTGCTCGTAATTTCGTATGCTAAACCTATGTCACCAATTAAATTTGGGTGGAAAACTTCATTGTGTGATTTCAAAAACATCTCGTCATCATTACAAATATATACGTAAGTGTATTATATATTTATGTAATTACTACGCGTCAAACGGCTAGGCAACTTCTTTAGTGTTGTACTAGTGCAATAAAACTTGTTAAAATATTAAATTTGCAGATCTTCGAATTAAGTGAACCGTTTGCGATAAAATAAAACTAACTCTTATTTCGAGTCGATTCTATATTTTTCTAAATATTATAAATATCCTCCTTTTGAATTTGGTAAGTAGTTTTTACGCGACCTATGCACAAATAAATACACAAACAGAAAAACAGACAAAAAAAACCAGAAATGATTTTGATGCGATCTATCACTGGCCTTTTATCCTTCAATAATGTATTTTGTAATTATTTTCTATGTATACGGATATTAGACAAGACTGTAATTTTATTAAAATCCATCCAGTTGCTTTTGTGGGCATTTTACTAGTATACTGTAAGTAGACATGATAATAAAAATGAGATTTAATTTAATAATTTAATCAATGACGAATTAATTTGAAACTCCGAATGAATTCGTGGATTCATTTGATGTATGCATCATTACCGTTAAGCAGATTGTAATATAGATATCCGGAGTCTACACGAAGTTAAATACGGCAGTGGATGGAGCGTGTATAAAAGACGTTGCTACTCCAACAATATTACGAGAAACGTTAGGATTACTTCTCATTTCTGATCCTAGCATACTTCCTTCCTGGCAAGTTTCCGTTGTCTGTAACTTGGGAGAGATATTATTATTACGAAATTGATATTTCATTTGTAAAAGGAAATGATGTATGTTCCTTAAAAAATTCTCATCGTTTGTGATAATTTCTTTATATTCGCACAGCCCCCATTTGTTCATCACGACTTCTTTTAGCACCGAATTATATTGCAATTTTTCAAGTTATACAAGAATTGGAACATCGTATCATAATTACATCAGTAAATAATTTATCACCGTTTAAGGAAAATGAGAATATTGGAACGCATTTTTATTATTTGTGTTAAACGTCAACATTATCAAAACACAAAAATGTTCAAAACATTATTTTATTTTAAATATGAGATTTAATAAAGGTAATATGGTAGAAATAATACTACATCACGTAGTTTCATTTAATTGTGAATAATGATTTTCTACAAAATTAACGCCAAATATATTCAATAATGGAACCATTATTGAAGATAAGTGGATACAATATACTAAGTTTATATTAGAATATAATTCAACTATTGGACATCCCTTATTGTAAATATTGGTAGAACCGCAAAGGCGGACTTAGCAATGGAAAATAGTTTAGCGCCGTATTTTGTAAAATACCCATTGGCTTTCACAGCCAAGATATTATTTTTACACTTTAAGAGCATTTTTATTCAAAATAAAAAAGTTATTTTAAAAATACTAAAAAGCAAACAGTGATTCTCGTATCCAACCGGCTATAAAACAATAAGATTAGTGGCGCGCTGGGATGAGAATTAAGTCTATTTAATATTTTTTCTTTGAGCGCGGTTTATCCATATATCACCGACGCCGAATCTGTCAGTGACTATCACATTAGACAGCTTGTACATTCTAGAAATTATCAAATTGACTCTTAAACCAAATCTCAAACATTCGGAAATAGTCATTTTTCGCCTAACAATAATAATATGAGAATAAAGCGTCGTAATTAAACCAAAATTCCTGAAAGTTTCTCGCCCTTTCTGGTATCTATAGGACCAAGGTTTTCGTTTGATTTCCTAATCGTTTAATTATTTTACATTTGAATATATATTTCCTTTATTAAATGTCATATTTAAAATAAAATAATGTTTTAAAAATTTTTGTGTTTTGACAATATTGACGTTTAATACAAATAATGACAATGAGTACCAATATACTCATTTTCCTTAAACGGAGATAAATCATTTACTGATGTAATTATGATACGATGTTTCAATTCTTGTATAACTTGAAAAATTGCAATATAATTCGGTGCTAAAAGAAGACGTGATGAACAAATGGGTGCTGTGCGAATATAAAGAAATTATCACAAATTTTTTAAGTAACATACGTTACGTTATGTTTACTTATGTGTTACTTTTTTAAGTAACATACATCATTTCCTTTTATAAATGAAATATCAATCTGATAATAATAATATCTCTCCCAAGTTACAGAGAACACAACTTGCCAGGAAGGAAGTATGCTAGGATCAGAAATGAGAAGTAATCCTAACGTTTCTCGTAATATTGTTGGAGTAGCAACGTCTTTTATACACGCTCCATCCACTGCCGTACTTAACTTCGTGTAGACTCCGGATATCTATATTACAATCTGCTTAACGGTAATGATGCATACATCAAACGAATCCACGAAATTCATTGGAGTTTCAAATTAATTCGTCATTAATTAAATTATTAAATTAAATCTCATTGTTATTATCATGTCTACTTACAGTATACTAGTAAAATGCCCACAAAATCAACTGGATGGATTTTAATAAAATTACAGTCTTGGCTAATATCCGCATACATAGAAAATAATTACAAAATAAATTATTGGAGAATAAAAGGCGAGTGATAGAACGCATTAAAATTATTTCTGGATTTTCTGTCTGTTTTTCTCTTTGTGTATTTATTTGTGCATAAGTCGCGTAAAAACTACTTACCCCATTCAAAAGGAGGGTATTTATGATATTTAGAAAAACATAGGATCAACTCGAAATAAAAGTTAATTTTATTTTATCGCAAACGGTTCACTTAATTCGAAGACCTGCAAATTTAATATTTTAACAAATTTAGTTTTATTGCGTTAGTACAACACTAAAGAAGTTCCCAAGCCACTCGACGCGTAGTAATTACATAAATATATAATACACTTACGTATATATTTGTAATGATGACGAGAAGTGTATTTTAAATCACACAATACATTTTTCCACTCAAACTTAATTGGTGACATAGGTTTAGCATACGAAATTACGAGCACAGCTACTCTACAATGGAAACCATCATCGTGAGAGTCGAGTAGTTAATTAATATATCACCAGGTAATTATTAAATAATTACCACATCGGTTACTGTCACATCGGTTTCTTTTAAAAGCAACATTCATAATTAAAGTATTGTTATTCTCTAGTGCCTAATATTATTTATCAGATTTTTAATTAATATGTTTAAATTGATTATGCACTTTCTGTCAGATTCTGTAGCATCCTCCCCGGTGCAACCCAGAGTGCAATATTTTGTAGGCCTTGAAATGTGTAACGAAGCACCCCTGTTCCTGTGCGAAGATAATAATAATTATTAGTTAGAGTATATATACGAAACATCATATATATATATGTATATATATATATATATATATATATATATATATATATATATACATATATACGATCATGGCGGGTTATATGTCATTATTTATTCATAATTTTATTAGATACAAAAATTACGTACCTTCAAGATACGTTACAATATAGTTAATAATGCATCGGTAATGCAATCGTTGAGCCCGCACTCTCATTTTGCGCACGTAAAGCTAGTGCTATTTGCCCCAGTCATGTTTAACAATTCATTTACTAACCCTCTCGATAATAGCTAAATAGCATTACCGGTGCCAGGACTACGAACTGCCAATTCCGTAACACTACGTGCGGCTTTCGAATTGTGCGCCTCAATGGATATAGTAATATGGTTAAATATAGATAATGTAGTCCCATTCCTGTTTCCCCATTCATGTTTATTTATTCGGGAATTGACCTAATTAAGTGGCTTTTAATAAAAAATAAGCGAATACTTAAAACAAAACAAGAAATAAGTGTTATGGTAATCTATCTATCTATGTCTCCCTTGATGCGCCAGCCTTTGGACGTAGGTTTTCCCTCTAAGTTTCTACTCCTGTTTGTCAGGCGCCAGATATATCTGATGTATACTGACCTGTTGTCGGATGTCGTCAATTTATGCACGAAGTAGGCTTTCTCTGCCGCTGACGATAAGATGGGTCTCCACCCAAGGATTCTCCTTGCTCGACAATTACAGTAATAAGTCATTTATGAAGATAGCATTGAATATAACTCACTAAAAGCTAAACTGTGGCTTTTTATAATTAAATAGCACAAACCAAAATAAATTTCAATAGGGAATTATGTTTTTATTTGCATAAAAAAGACAAGACAAAATCAGGTAAAATCATCAAGAGTTACAGCCTATAACGTTTCTTTGCATACGTTAATTAATTATTCATAAAATACGCTAATTATTACATTAGAATCGAACATAATATATGAACAATTGACAAAATAATGCCTCATTTAATTAAATTGTTTTTCTTTATCCGCCATCCGAAAATAACTATTTTATTTAGTAAAAAAGATTTATAACGATCAAATTCTGAAACAAAAAATGTTGCATGTGAATTGCTACAATATAATTATATTTTAAAAATAAAATGCTACATAACCCCATCCAGGGTTTAAATTATTTTTTTTATTACTTCACATTCGACAATTATCTCACAATATTTTCACCTTAATATTTTCTGAATATCCCTGTAGTAATTATATCAAATTTCTAATCGATTAAAAACATTCATAGCTCCGAACTGGCAAGTAAGTATCTAGGACTTGTGCGAAATTTACTCAACATTCAATAGGATAAAAGCCAGCAATATTTATCGCGGAGAGGCATTGGCCATAAAATCATATTGTCCTTTACTCCATAGGTGATCGAAAAAGTAAATGAAAATCCCTAGACATGTTATAAATATAGAATTATATTATAAATATAGAATCAACAGGATAAAAGCCAGCAATATTTATCGCGGAGAGGCATTGGCCATACAATTCTACTGTCCTTTACTCTATAGATGGTCAAAAATGTAAATGAAAGTCCCTAGACATATTATAAATATAGAATCATATTATAAATATAGACTCAATAGGATAAAAGCCAGCAATATTTATCGCGGAGAGGCATTGGCCATAAAATCCTACTGTACTTTACTCTACAGATGATCAGAAAAGTAAATAAAAATCCCTAGACATATTATAAATATATAATCATATTATAAATATAGGCTCAATAGGATAAAAGCCAGCAATATTTATCGCGGAGAGGCATTGGCCATAAAATCCTACTGTACTTTACTCTACAGATGATCAGAAAAGTAAATGAAAATACTTAGACATATTATAAATATAGAATCGTATTATAAATATGGAATCAAAAGGATAAAAGCCAGCAATATTTATCACGGAGAGGCATTGGCCATAAAATCCTACTGTACTTTACTCTACAGATGATCAGAAAAGTAAATAAAAATCCCTAGACATATTATAAATATATAATCATATTATAAATATAGGCTCAATAGGATAAAAGCCAGCAATATTTATCGCGGAGACGCATTGGTCATAAAATCCTACTGTCCCTTACTCCATAGATGATTAAAAAAGTAAATGAAAATCCCTAGACATATTATAAATATAGAACCTTTTGTTTATTTGTTATCTAGTAGTACTCTCAATCAATCAATGAATCGCAACTAAAAGCATACTTTGCTCCTCTACCAAATGCAAGCATTGCTACGCCATTAAATGCATAATCTGCTGTGCAAGTAAATGCATGCTTTGTTACGGTATTAAATGTATACTTTGGTATACGTATAGCCGTGTGGCAGAGTTTCAGCATTCTCTATTAGCTGTTACCCATGGTTTCACATATGTGGAATATTAATTAAAATTAGGTTTAGATAATCACGCCTAAACGGCTGGTTAAATTTACATGAAGCTTGGTACGAATATAGTTCATAATTCGAATGAATATATACGTTTCCTTTTAACCGAAGAATAACATAACCGCTGTAGGATTAAATAATACAAAAATAGTGCTTAACTATAACATAAACGACGCAACGTGTGTCGAATCGGCAAAATCTTTAGTATAATTTATAAAGATAATTTACGATAATACCATAGGATCGGAGATAAATTTCTCCGCTTTGATCAAAAATCCACACTGGCGGAGCAGTAGGCAAAATCTCGTTTTATATATTTTTAATAATTTATATTTTAAATGATTTTATGCAACTTCAAAACATTATATAATTTTACAAATATATTAATTTCTAAGCAGCATTTTTTTCGGAATTGTTATTTTTTTTAATAATTCAACTAAAATACTAAAGCAAATTACTATAAATGAAATTAATAATATCACCATGGAGGTACGAACCCCCTCTAATGGAAGAACCCAAACTTCTTTTACTGTGGGCAACGAAACTTCACTATACGAAATAAAAGTAATTTGTATACATTTCTCTCTTATTTACGCATGTTCAATAGAGAACGATCGAGAACGAAATAGTCGATTATCTTTTCCGCTTTCCGTCAACTTCATTTCCCCTCTGAGCTGCAGACACTCTTCCCATGTTATTATGGAATCGATACCGCCATGTGCTCGTGAGATGGTCGTGTCTCTATGAATATCCCTAATAGATGCTGTGCGATATCTATTAACTATGCTCAAATAAAATTCAATAGAAGGCGTCTTACCTAGTTTAGCTACCATTTGAACTTACTCTCTAATCTGTCCAGCCCTACTACTCCAGCCTCTCAACCTTCCTTGTTCAATTATCAGGAAACGAAATTGGTTCATCAGCATTTATTTTCCGAAGTCTACGAGCATTTTTTATGGTCGGTTGATCAAGCCTTATGTGCCAATATTGTTAAAAAATATGAAAACTCACAGCTATCTGCATATACTTCCGGTGCACACCATATAGATGAGATGTGCGCACCATATATATGAGGTGCTGGGCTCTCAACAATAATTGTACCAAGTACAACACTAATAATTTCATATTTAATTAAGGCCACCAAACCAAGATCTCTTGCAACCAACTGCTATATAATCGATATTATATTCCCCTGTTTGAGCCCTAGATGACGCGCCGTCAAACTACATATAGCTAATAAAATTAAATTATCACTCGTAATCACATTATAGATACGTAAAGCCAGCACGCGGTCTGCCCAGGTACGTGTTTAATTATTCATTTACACTGTAATGGACCAATTGCTTATAGTTAACACTACATATTACTATTGTATATAATGTTTTAGTTGTTGTGAGATGTACGTGTTGTTTTATTTATCATGGTTCAGCCGAAAAAAAAACTTTAAACGTGCAACTCAATAAGAAACTTATAACTTCAAAATAAACTAATATTCAATTTGGCTGACATACTAAGACAACACGTATTAGATCAGAATTCCTTGGAAAGTGTATATTTACTTTGCAATCTGATGTCTCTTTAAGTAGCAAAATTAGGTACAACAAGAAAACTGTGTCGCGGGACATCATAAAAACTTTGTAAAGTAAAACTTAACGTAACTAATTCGTAACAAATGTCACGAAGTTTGGAAGGAAAAGTTTAGGACGTCAAATGGATTTCGTATAATCATATTTGTACGTGGTGATGTTTTGTGAGATGTTATGTTATAACTTAGTGCCTGATAAAACAAAACTTAAAGTTATTCGTAATCCAGAAACTACAAATCTCACTTGTAATAGAATTGTTAATATTTTGTAATTGCAAAGAATAGCTGCGAAATAATATATAGTGGACATTCTTCTTAGTAACCTTTATATAACAGCGTGTTTATAAATAAACAACAAGTAAGTGAATGCAAACTTTATACTCTGATGATAAAACATAAAGATTAGTATGGAGATGAATCTCTCTCAATCCGTGTATTTCTTTACACAATGTCTGTCAATAAAGTATCCGCTAGCCTTAAGGAACGGTTTCACTCGTGCTAAAAAGGATAACAATGGGGATTCCAATACATTTGTTTTTAAAAATACTTTTAAAAACAAATGTATTATTTATATAGCAAAATTATTAAGTTTTGTATACGTGTAGCAATATTTTGAAAGAGATCGATTAAATAGTTGAGGTGGGTAACGAAACAAAGTTACTTTCATTTTTATACTATTAGTTAGAATCGGAATGCTATAACCCTTCATTCATTTAATGGCATATCTAATTAATTGCAAACACGTTTTGAATCCTCAAACAGATATTTATATTACGAGGCTGCTCTAACTTTTTTCAATTTTAAAATTGCACCCTTGACTGGCGAATATTCCTAACTTTAATAACAAGTAAACATTCATATAAACTCATATAACACGAAGCTTCTCTTCTCGTTAAAGTATTTTATATGATGTTAGCTTACACAGCTGTGACACCTTATGCTGACACCAATGGCATACGTAAGATTAGAATATAATAAAATTTACTCTAATGCAAACAACCGGTTCTAAGCCGTGTTTGTAGAAAATTAAAATATAATTTAAGTACTTTAACTAGGTATGGCTATTAAAAACTCGGGATGGTGTCTCAACAAAGTTTTATATTTTTTCTGATAAAAATATAAATTGGTAATCTTATTCGTACGAATTAATTGATCTATACATTTATACACCTCATCCACTACAATGTCGTCCTCTAACATAGAGGTATTATTTTCAGAGAAACGATACGCATCGATGCCTGTGTTTACCGAGTAAGATAAGATAAGATAATCATATTCAATGTGAAAAGGTACACAATACTTTCTCTTTTGCTTCCCCATGTGAGTGAATGAGATATAAAAAGCTTGCCGGAAATAATTGCCGAACGATTAGTTGCAACACAATTGTAATTCGATATTGTTTGAAATTTGTGTCTGTGCAAATATTCCATCGATGTCTTCGAACCACATTTTTATTGAGAGTTATAATACTCATAAAATAGTAATTGTTTAATAAATAGCTGCCCGTTCCGACTTTACCCAGGAAAAACGAGAACCTTGGCTCCAATCTATTATAAGCGTTTTTTAAAGGACAATTATTGACGGTTAATTTAATAATAGTATTTTTAGCAATTTAGTTATTATATATACTTATGTCGAATGTAGAACTCTATAGTTATATAAAAATGATTAAACGAACTATAATAAAAAGTCTTAAATACCTTTCATTGGTGGGTACAGTTCTTTCAAATAATATTTGATGGCATGGTTTGAAAGCTTATCTCAAAAATATGCTCAAAACACCTTTACTATCTTCACCCTTTCTTGGACTATACTTCTTTATTATATAGTGAAAACTGGCGTGATTTTTTTCTCAGCATACTATGAGGAATTTTGTGCCGATTCAATAAAAGGTTTTTGTGTCAAGCCCTAAAAACCCACAAGGTAACGAAGCTTTTATTTTTGTAAAATTAGTGTAATCACACGAATGAGCTTCAACCGTAACCTTTAAACGACTAACTTCATTATTTTTTTATTTGTTAACAGAACGAGTGACAACCTCCATTATTGCCAATTCATATGAAAGCTGAACCTTTGCACGGAGTTTCCATTTGCAATAAACTTTAATAACTATCTGCGAATTTTTAAGCATGTAAAATACTGTTATTTCCTCTGCTTGATGGATGGAGATGAATATGACCCAAATCTTGCTGAGAATTGTCTTAAAAAATGGAATGCCTTCTAATTTTGTGCATCCGATTAATTTTTGCTTGAAAAAAATAGGAAAGTACATCTCAATTCAGGACCCAACTTAAATAGACGAAAATCCAAAATCGGGCTATCCACATATTCTTACACCTTTTTATAATATTTTGAACCATCCAAATAATCCATCTTATCTCAGAAGCAAATTTATTTATTTGTCTGTCCACGAGCACGGCTCTGAAAACATGCTCAGTCTCCTGTTTCCCAAACATAAAACTACCTTTTATGAAAAACCCTCTATCCAAGCTGTAAAATGTTGAGGCAACTGAGTACTCACACCAGTAACTCGCCCTCTGCAAATATCTTCAAAGGCCACCTGAAAAAGTCATTCCTTTCATAATCCCTTAGACTTTATCCTTCCATAATTCCATTTCGCTCCCCTTTCCTTAACCATGCCAAGTCAAGATTTTTTTTTATTTCTATTTATGATATTCTGACTTAACTTATATTTATGATACGATTATATTTGTACAAGTTGTATGTATATTTTTCAGGTATTTAGCCGCAATAACGTTACATCCCGCTATGTATCACAAGTGCGATTTTTATCGATTTAAATGTTCTACATGTTGAAAAGAATATACTGCCTAACTGAACACAGCTCATCGGTCAAACGAAATGACACCTAGAACCATTGCCAATAAATCACAAACATTTTACAGAAAACAGTATCATTTTGGAGATAAATGGGAACATTGGGTAGCACACACAAACAACCTCTCACCTCTCAACCTCTCCCCTCCGGTCTATCGTGGATAAATATTAAATACTATTTTACAACCTATAATATATTGCCTAGTTTGTCTTTCATAGTATGGTTCTATGCATTTGTGAAAAAAAAACTAAGACATCCAGAATCATCGCTATAGTGTTTCTATGAACTTAGGTAAGCTTCTAGAATATTTATTACAGTAATGTTACGTTCAATTATTTCGTAAATGAGAGGAATGAACTTATATTCCGTATGTTTTTCAGTACATCTACTTAAATTTATGAAATATGTTTCCGAGATCCTTATATGTGGCCGATTTTTAAAAAAACGAGCATTTTATTTGCCCTCTGTGAAATGTCTATATGGATATTTTTGAGATGTATTTAAGTTAACACATATTATCTTTATACCAGATTCGAAATTTATATATCAAATTGTTTCTGATAAAAACGGCTCTGGCTGGCGCACAAGACAGTTGTCTTATAAGGGTTTCGTTTTTTCTTTCGAAGTACGAAATATTAAAATAGCGATACATAGAAATTACTGCTAAAAGTTAACTGCAATTTCAGAAAATTTAAATTCGAAATAATAGCGTGATTTAAAATGAAAATTTAAATGTTAAAGACTAACATTCGTGTCTACGATAACGTAAACCTCAACGAAAGTCAATAAAGCCTATATACTCCGATAAACTCGAACAGTCGGTACAACACATCGGCTCGCTCTCAACAATAAAGCCAGTACCATACATCGCTCGTATTTTGACGCAACGTCGGGTACAAGGCAAGTGGTTTCGTACCTCGTTAAAGCCAATCAAACTGGCTCGTATTCAACCAACCGATTCGGCAACACGGTAATATTCCCTCGAGTAATCACATTATTACTCCCGTGGACGACCGTCATTACAATACACGCAACAACGTATCCGTAATACAATTGCCAATTGCAATTGTAATTTTACATATAGGTAGCCGATATTACCTTCCTGCGATTTGCTTAATTATCCATTTATTAACACTCGATATCAGGTCAATAAACGTTTTCATATTGAGGCAATGAATTGTGAAATTCGCAGACGTGTTTGTTTCATTGCAATATTTATAAAAGCGTGTTATTTTTTGGTTTTTAAACTCTTAATTTTTTCAATGGAAATTATTATACTAAATCATATATATTTCGTTAATAATACCTAATTATTAACGAAATATATATTGTGTTAATGTAATAATTTACATTGAAAAAATTAAGAGTTTAAAAAACCAAAAAGAACACGCTTTTATAATATTTATAAATAGATTTACGAAAAAATCACATATTTTATCATGTTATATCTCAGTCAATTGAATCGAAAATGTGACTATATTTTAAATACAAAAGTTTAAATAAAAATCAAAATAATTCTAGCCTTTTTGGACAGCTAAAATATTTTAATTAAATCGTAATCTGAAGCTTCTGTAGTCAGTAGTAGTTAGCTTACGTAGTTTTAATGTCTCATAAGTTAATGTCAAAAAATTACAAATTAAGCCGCAAAATAGCGTTAAACATATGATCAGAGAAATTATAACTTTATGCTCGTAAATGCAGATATGTAAAGCTTTTTATTCAAATATTTCTAGTCGCTAATCACTAATTTTGAAACAGTTTTGGAATAATAAATTTTAAGAACATTATCATAATTTATGACATTCACCGTGACTGGTTTAATGTGACCATTCTAAATTTATATGAAAGAAAAAAAGTAACGATCTATTTTTTCTCGCCTAAAATTTAAAAAAATTATTGTAAGTGTTAATTATTTCTCGTTAAACTAATTTGGATATTTCGTAATAATAGAATAAAAGTTAAATTACGAAATGGTTTTTAAATTTAAAAAAAACAAATCTATCTAGTTTGTACATTGATTTGTGATTTAACTCATATTTTTTAAATCAATTTTTCAAGAGTTGTATGTGTGATGCATAAATTATTTGCGGTTACTTTGGAGGTACACCAGTAGATCATGTAGATTCAATTTTAAAACTCTGCCTACCTTTTAATGTCATAGTAATAGTCATGGGTTTTATTAAATATAGGTAGAAGACAATTTCTTCGAACTTATTACGAATTGCAACATTGAATTAAACAATTGCGTTGCTCTAAAAACAAAGTTTGTTTATTTTAGTACTTACACACACACGATTATAATTACACATTTTAACTTAAATAGTGTTATACTACCTGAAAGCAAAGAAGCGACATTTGAAATAAGAAATTTAAATAACAAATATTTAAATTGTCAATTCCTTTTTATACATTTTTTTAAATATAACCAAACAATCTGAATAACAATCGTGAGTTCTGTCAACTAAAAATAATCTGCTTTGCTGACCGTGTTGGCCGCCATTACTCACAGCGCCATCTATGAAGTACATAAATACATGGTCACTATTTACCGACAAAAGAGTGCTGTACCGATTAAAGAAATATAGCTTCTTTATATGAGTACATAAAGCACACTCGACCACCTCAACTTACGCAAAATAATAAAAAAATTAAGTAAGCAATATAAAATACAACGATATAAACAATTAAGTACACCATTGACCTATGTGCCGGGAGCAAGTCAGATGAACTTATAGTAAATAATCAGATGAATGTAGTCAGATAAAAAACATATTTTTAACATTAATACTATTAATACTTAATTATAAAGTCATTAACTAAATTACATAAACGTAATGTAATGTAAATTCATCTTAACGTAATGTAAATTTCATCATATAAATTTAAAATTCCCAGTCAAAACAAACGATAATAACAACTAAAAAATATAAAATGTAAAACGGCATAGTAACACTCGCAATATCAATAATAATAATGGAATTACTGTACCTAGTAATATTCTCGTATCCGAAGAGATTAAAAAAGTATCGTATTATTTCTACTTTCTTTAAGTTTTTTACCACGACCTAGGTTTCGTTGTATTACAACATCTTCAGGTGGGCTAGTAGCAAAGATTCAACCCACCTGAAGATGTTGTAATAAAGCAAAACCTGGGCCATGGTAAAGAACTTAAAGAAAGTAAAAATAATACTACATAGTTTTATTTAATAATGAATTTCTACAAAATTAACGCCAAATATATTCAATAGAAGTATCGTTAATATTTTTGGTATATATAATATTTTCATATACATAAGTACTATCCATATTTATAGTCTTCATGCTAGGACTCGTTTCGCCCCTTACATGAACCCTTGAATTTTAAACTCACTAAATATCGAACTGCGCATTCCTTAAGAATAAGTATTTGCTTTTAATTTGGGGAAAAACACGTAAATAGCAACTAAAATCATTATGCTACAAAAATAAGCAAACTGAACTACCTTTGCGGTATCTACCTTACAACTCCACTACTTCTTTATGGGGAATGAGGCGTATTAAAATTTGAGCTAGATCGTAAATATAAATGTTATGTTTATCATCTAAAGTTACACATAAAGTGACAATTAACATCATTAATTTTTTTAGTTTGATTATTAGGTCATTATTAAATTCCAATTTTTTAAAAATATTTAGTACTCCAACTAGTGAAGAAATAGTCGTTTTTGGGGTCAATGAATTACTTTAATTAATGCAAAAATGTAGTATTCAATGTATTTATCCATTTTCATTAGAATTAGTTCGAATGGAAAGGCTTAAATCAATTACAAATTAAATGTAAGCGATTATATTAAAATGTACGTGGGACAAAATTCAATATAATTAATCGCCATATTAACAAAACATGAAAATCAAAATTCAACAAAGTCTTCCGAATAGGATATTAAAAAAAACTCGATTACATTTTGAAGACTTTTGAAATAGCGGATAAATTAAAAGCTATAACGATTCAAAAACCCGTTGGTTAAATTTATCAACGTA
Organism: Druceiella hillmani; assembly: GCA_039881145.1. Taxonomy (NCBI): domain Eukaryota; kingdom Metazoa; phylum Arthropoda; class Insecta; order Lepidoptera; family Hepialidae; genus Druceiella; species Druceiella hillmani. The sequence continues at coordinate 9,126,590 of JAYKKI010000002.1, forward strand.
CCTATTACAATCAAAAATTATATTCATGACGCCTACAAAGTGTTCTCTCCAAAAATAAAAGCATAAATATAAATAAAAATAAACAAAGTGAAATTTGTTAAGATGAAGGTCCTGCTTATATATCAAGACAAATTGTGGATCCCAATTTTTTGTATATGATATTCCTGACAGCGTAAAGATATATTTAGTAATGAAATATTAACTAGCGTTACAACATAATGGTATATTTAATAATGAAGTATTGAATAGCGTTACAACATAATGATATATTTAATAATGAAGTATTGAATAGCGTTACAACATAATGATATATTTAATAATGAAGTATTGACTAACGTTACAACATAATGATATATTTAATAATGAAGTATTGACTAACGTTACAACATAATGATATATTTAACTATATCTAAGCTAAAATCCCTGTTTTTGACTGTGAAGCTGCGGAAATTGGAAAAATGCCAATAATCAAAAAATTACATTTATACTCAAGAATGTCAGAGCAAAACATATGTCAGTCACATTATTTCAATCTCCACCTTAGTTAATTTTAAATTATTTTACACAATTCTTGGTAAAGTATAAGTTGGCATACAAATTCAATAAATTTAACAATAAAACACCTGTTAAGAACGAGTAGAATTCGCACTACGAAGGTTCTGCACATTTTAGGTACATATGAAAGTGTAAACATTTGTACGTACATAATATTTCCATTAACCAATTCTCAAATATTGATATCATTATTCATCTGTAAATATTTTAGTAAGCATAACTTTCTCAGACATAAGAATGTCGAATGATGTTTCACAGACATATATAAGAATTTATCGTAAACTCTCGAAATCTAGAATCATTGCCACAGTTTTCTGATGAATTATAGGTAATCGTCTAGTAGACTTATTTATTTTATTATTTTCTTAATTTTAGCATTAACAGTTTCGGATATTGGGGAAATACTCGAAACTGATCTGTAACTCTCATTTATAAAGCAGTATTGGATTCTTTATAACTCTCATCTTTGAATATATTTGGCGTTAATTTTGTAGAAATTCATTATTCACAATTAAATGAAACTACGTGATGTAGTATCATTACTACTTTCTTTAATTTGTTTACCACGACCTAGGTTTCGTTGTATTACAACATCTTCAGGTGGGCTATTAGCAAATATCTTTGCTAAATAATACTACATCACGTAGTTTCATTTAATTGTGAACTCTCATCTTCAAAAAAAGCAATCACAATAAAAAATTTCTTCACTCATATAAAAAAAAACTTTTACTTTTTACCTTTAAAAGCCCTTCTTTCCTGGTCCGAAACCCCTTCTTTTCCTTTTTCAAAATAAGAAAATAAAAAAATAGAACAATTATATTCCAACTCTAGTTCTGCAATGACGTAAAGATACACATTACGCCAAATTAATTCATATTTTCATTTCCGCCTATATTCCGCAATATCTCGTACTGCAAAAATTGCACTAACGTCTACACCGATCAAATAAACGACAGGACGATGAGGAAGGCCAAGTTAATACAAGACGCGTACTCCACTCACCGCGAGCGAGCAAGTGGACGACCGCGAAGCTGACCTCGGGATCTGAACAAAACATACTCAAGATTCAAATAGGACAAAAGTCGGCTATGATTATTGCAGTGGTACTCGCCGCAAAGTCGTAACGTAGCCGTACCTCCACCGCGAGGAAGGCTACATTATCCTAAGACCTACTTTTCCCTTTCACATTTTTCCATATCACGCCGATATGATGTTATATATTTCTGCTTTAGGAGTACAATTTACACCATTTTATTTGTATTGTGCTCTAACATATATGGATGCTTCAAACAAACGTAATGTTTGATAACAATTTCAACGAAGTTTTGATGAAATAATAAAAAATACTTACCTCGTCAATTAACTCTATTTAAAATCTTACTCAGTATTTTAATTCCATCTAAAACGCATTATTTGATATTATAATTATAAGTTTGACTCTAAAACAATACAACAAAAAACTGCCACGAAACGTGCTGTAACACCCCACAATATTGACACTAATTCCTTGATAAACAACAAAACAGATGCTATAGTAATAATATATAAAAATCTGCAAAATAATTAACTAATTCCATCTACCACACATACCTTCGTGGCAAGATACTGGTAAACAATTTTGAGTTAATTTAGAGTCAGTATAGAAATCTGTTATTTCTTCTTACCTATTAGAAGTAACCAGAACTAACCGGCTTTTCCGTCGATAATATCGTGGCTCACTCGACCACACGGTCTCCCCCCGTGCTGGCACAGACCCTGCATCAGACAGCGAGCGCCGCCTAACCGCGGCGCAGCGTGGCGTGCTGACCGCTAATGTTTTGAGTTATAAGCTTAGTAATCTATGTACAAGTAATCAATATAGTATAATACAAATAATCAATATTCGTTGTTGTGGCGCGGGAACAAAAAAAGGTTGAAAAAAGTAAAATGTCTTGTGTAGAGGCACCCCCTTGGAATCTGACTTATTAACTTTTTTATTTGTCGAGGTGAAGGTCATAGTAACACGTATTCTGTAAAAAGGTTTATTATCTACCTATTATGGTTCAAGAGATATAGCCCCTCTACAGACAGACGGGCAAACGGACAGACGGCGGAGGCTTAGTAATGGCATCCCGTTGGCACCCATTGTGAACCGAACCCTAAAAATTAATGAGCAATTTAAAGTAACATTATTACGGTTAATATTAATATAATTAAATATGGAAAAAGCAAACAAATAAATAATTATAAATGAATCTCCTATCGTGTACACTTAATTAAAATTACAATTTCCTGATTTATCAAATTAAATAAATTAATCGCTTTAGATAAGAAATATTGCTATTAGCCATTTTGAAATAGATTTTGCGTCGATATGTTTTAAATATAGAATATTATTTGTTTTTAAAAAATGCCTGTTGTGAACATGTAATATTTACAGAACCAAAATAATTTTATTGTCCCTTCACCAATTCGTTCCCTTCTCAAACGCTATTTTTTTGTTTTTTCTCTACATTTCTTCAAGACATAACAATATTTATCGCTACGTATACGATATCATAGAGTTTTATTGTTAGAAATATTAAATATGTGAATACTCTTAATATTACAATTAATTTTATTGAAGTAAAACTTCTTTACGCACACTTGACTTGGGGAGTAAGCTGGTGAATGCGTGACGAGAGCGTTACGAATAGTGTGACCGGGCGAGGCGAACGGAAGTTGAGAGGGAGATATAAGTTAGTGAAGACAGAAAGAGAGAGAGTTTCGTATATTACTGTAGGGACAAGAGAGAGAGATGCTAGCACACGTTTTCTTTCTCTCATTCTCTCAAAGCCAGTTATGTTTCGTACACCTAAGACACAGTGCAAGCCTATTGTCTGTATCACACTGTAGGAGCAAGAGATTATTGAGAATATATTTATATATATGTATATATATATATATATATATATATATATATATATATATGTATATATATATATATATATATATATATATATATATATATATGCGAGTTTACTAGCGTTGCGCAAACAGTGATTTTTTGATTATTTTGTAATTTCATTTCGTTCCTGAACAATTTTATAAATTATTATTTTCATCAATACATTATATATTCTACATTTAAAATGAATAAAATTAAACAATGTATGAAAATATTGTAATTACGAAAACCCTTTCGTTGCATACCTTTCTTTTATATCTAAATAAGGTCACTTCCATTCCGCTTTCAACTTTGAATATTTTGTGAATACACCGATCAAAAAATAACGCCTCCAGGGTAATATCGTGTGATAAACGCGCTATTACTCAACGTAAATGCGCGCCAATACCGAGAACGTAGCCTAGTTTTACTTACCGCTCTCGTAACCAAACAAAGTGCTTTAGTTTAGTTTGCACAATCATAAATCCTTGGCCTTAAAACTTTTTTTCTTAAAGACGATCTTGTAGTTCTATTCAAAATAAAATCTCTCAAGACCAAAACACCTATTCTAGAAATAGTCTTAAACAAAATTTTATATTATTTAGTTTTCTAGTCACGTTATTTTATGAACATTTCATTATTTATATAAACTTTCAATTACTAGTAATGGACTGAAAAAAAGTTTAAATTTCCTCTGAAAAAAATATATTATTCAATCAAATAAAACAAGATATAAAGACGAAGTGTTCATAAACTTTGCTTCAATTCATTATGGCATACAACTGAATAATACGAGTATCTGCATTATACGATTAAGATGATTAATTAGTGGAGTAGACTCTTTTTTAAACTAATTTCCTATTTTTGCTGCAACCGACTGAAGATACTCCATTTATTGTTTCATTCATAGTTTTGAAAAATATATCTCCCAGAAGCTGGAAAAGTTATTTTTAATAAAAACAGTATATATAGGGAGCATAGCAAAAAAGCATAACACAGCGAAAGAATAAAATTTTAATATTAAATTATTGGTTCACAAAACTGCGGACTTTTCTCATGTCATTATATTTATCTTGATTTTTATTATTACATATTACTTTTCATTTCTACATGTCACGAGAAAAATAATTTTTAATAAAAACAGCATTTACAGGGAATATAAAGAATGAAGCATAACACAGCGAAAGAACAAAATTTAAATACTAAATTAATGGTTCACAAAACTGCGGTCAGTATATTTACGTTGTAATGATTTTTATTATTACATATTACTTTTAATTTTTACATGTCACAAGAATAGGTGGTTTTAATAAAAACAGCATGTACAGGGAATATAGAGAATGAAGCATGACACAGCGAAAGAACAACATTGAAATACTAAATTAATTGTTCATAAAACTGCAGTCAGTATATTTACGTTGTAATGATTTTTATTATTACATATTACTTTTCGTTTCTACATGTCACAAGAAAAGGTGGTTTTAATTAAAACAGCATGTACAGGGAATATAGAGATTGAAGCATGACACAGCGAAAGAACAAAATTGAAATACTAAATTAATGATTCATAAAATTGCACGCATTTCTCATTCAGAACTAAAGAACAAAATGATTTAAAAAAAAAAACACTGTAGAACTCGCACTAAGCCACTTTTGTACACACTTAGATACATATAAAAATTTAAACTTTATATCATCAACAACTTGTGTCTATCGGCTGCTAGACATAGCTCATTGGTCGCGATGTGCACATAATGGATGATAATGTCCATAATCGATGGCATTGCGTAGCTCCTCGCTACTGGTAGCCATGCTACCCGTCGCTGGTCTGTAGTATTTTAGATTCGCGATTAGAAACGTTATTTCTGCTCCGCTCGAAATAACCAAGAATCGACCCCGGATGTGCTGCATTGTCTACGGCGCAAGCCTGTGATGTACAATATACTACGGCAGCGTCTACGTCATATATAGTTAATACTAATATTAGTATAATTTCTGGCACTGTAAATAGATTACTTATTATATCTTTCACAGGATGGTTGGATGCGTTTTCCAAAAAAGTAAAACATTTAGAATAATCGATATAATTTTCATACAAACTTTAAGTAAACATGCAGAAAAACGGTCACAGTGGTATGTTGATCTGAATTTGTAAAAAAATTGAGTGCTGAATTTACCACCTCCAAATTAATTTTTGTATATTTTTGAGTACTAATTCATGAGATATATACATGTTAATATGACTTATTATTGCACCAATCTCAACCGATTTGAGATTTATACGTAAAACCGTATCTGATAAAAAGGGAACAGACGGACATGAATACACGGAGAATGATTTTATAAGGATTGCATTTTTCCGTTTTGAGGCACGGAACCATAAAAATAGTGATTGGTAGATAATTGCTGCCAAAAGTTTTCTATACTTTCAGAAAATTTAAATATAAAAGAAACATCGTTATATACTCTAATGTAAATGTCAACGAAAGTTAGTAATGCCGATATACTCCGAGAAACTCATAAAAATCCAATACCAGCCAGTACCACACATCACCCAGACTTCAAGCGACATCAGGCACAAGGCGAGTGGTTTCACACCTCGTTAAAGCCAATCAAACCGGGCTCGCATTCAACTAACCGATTCGGTAACGCGGTAATATTCCCTCGAGTAATCACATTGTTACGTCCTCCCGTCAAAGACCATTATTACAATACTGATAACAACGTATACGTAACACAATTGCTAGTCGGAATTGTAATTTTACTTATATGAAGCTGATACTCCCTTCCCTGTGATTTGCCTAATTATCCATTTGCAACACTCGATAGGAAGTCAATAAACGTTTTAATAGCAATGAAAGTATATGTGCAATTCACAGACTTGTCTGAATTGTTTTTTTTGTTTTCATTATAAATCATTATACCAATATTATATAAACCTCGTTAAGTATACATAGTTAATAAATCGTTTATGAAAGAAACATATCTATGTCATGCCATATTCCAGTAATTTTAATAAGAAATGTAAAACTATATTTTATTACAAAATGTTGGATTGACACCAACGTAAACCTTGTCCGTTTAGAAGCATTAAATCTAAACGTTAGCTTATGTTTTCCTAATGTCTCAAACACATTAATGTCAAAAAATTAAATAGCGGAATACTTTCAGAGATAGTAAAGTAGTTAAAATCAGTCAGATTATAAATTCATGCAAATAACAAGTATGCGACACTGTAATAGCATTTTTAAACTGGTTTTTGATATAAAAACTTTAAAAAAATTTATTCAGTTTTTCAAATTCAATATGACAGATAAAACATGGCCGTTCTTAATTTCTATAAAGCTGATCATTAGTGTTTTCTCACCCAAAAACGCAAATTTATTATAATCTTTAATTATATATCAGTAAATTCATTTGGAGTATATTTCGTAATAATAATTGTAATTAAATTACGAAATGAACTTGAAAATAGACAAAAGAACTGTCAAGATCGTACATTAATTCTATAACTTATTCCAATTTAACTTTTTAAGAATTATATGGCGCTTAAGTTATTCTTGACTACTTTGGTAGTGAGCAACTCGTCCGCACGGATTAAATCTTAAAACTATTCCTACCCTCAACTTAAATTCTTTTAAAATTAATATCGTAACCGTAGTCATAAGTTTTATTCGATATTAATACATAAAGCTCACTCAATCATGTCAATTTAAAATGTAAATTATGTTGCTTGTCTAGAAAAAGCTTACAGTATACCTTCCTAAACTAGTCCTCCCAAATATATCGCTTTTGTCTTGGTTTCTATTTTGTGGTGGGCACTACGAATTTAAAATTTTGTAATTTTAATATTTATTTTTTTAATTTAGATTTTAATTACATCTAACCTTTTTTAACAGAAATGGACTTCTTAACACTAAATATATCACGCGGTTAGGTTTGACTATATCATTGCACTATAAATACTTCACCGGATATAAATTTATACAATTTTCAGTATCTAAAAAATGGATACAACATTTGAGGGTGGTTTAATATTTCACCATTTATTATGAATTTCCACACAGTCACATGAAAGTTGGAAAGCCAAACTGTGGTTACTTTGTTTGAAAAGGAATGCCTTCAAAAACTTTAATAATTCTAAGCATTTTATAAAAAAAAAGAAGAAATTCATACAAAATTGTTATGGCTCCGTTCCTTTAATGTCATACCTTATAATACAATACTCATGTCGTGTCATATGTATGTCATAATTTAAAGAAATGTTGTTAATATTTTTACATTATATATATCCAGATGGATAAAAACTTGCAACATTCACGACTTCTTCAAAATATCTCCTTAGACAAGTCCTCAAATCTTCAAGGAATTATACATTGAATTACGCGTTCATGAACAATAAATATTATATTTGAATATATGGCAGTATTCAAGAACAGCAACCATTATGCTACGGAAATAATCAAAAATACCACGTTTACAATATACAGACCGCACAATTCCACTATCTTTTTTGTGGTTAATGTGACATTTGAGTTTTTAAGGTAGCTCTGAGATATGAATGTTTCAATTTTCCATCTACATTAACACCTAAGTATTTAACATGTTTAATTCATTTAATCTAATCATGAAGTAATTTTTTAACTAACATTTTATTAAAAAATACTTTGATCCTAAACGGGCGAACAAATACTTGTTTTCGGGATCAATTTATTACTTTAATTAATAAACAAATTTAATATGCAAAGTGGATCGAATGTGAAGCCATATATAATTATAAATTAAATGTAATAGATTATCTTAAAGTGCACGTCGCCTAAAATACAAAATAATTAAACGCAATAATATCAAAAAATGAAAATCGAAAGTTAACTAAATTTTTGTACAGAATGTTCAATAAAAGAGAGCTGAATGAAATTTTGAACACTTTCTGGAAATAACTGATAAATCAAAAATTATAAAAATTTTAAAAACCTTGGGTTAGGTTTCATCTTTGACGGGGGAAGGAATGAAGGGGAAGCATTGAAGGGGAAAAAACCATTGTTAGGTTCTGTAAGATACACCGTCTAGAATGGGCAAATCATCTGGAATGAATGCCGGATAACAGGACTGCCAAAATTATAACCAGATGGATGCCGCAACAAAAGAGACCAAGATGCGGGCCTAAGAAACCATGGATCGATTGCTTAGAGGAAGGCCTCAAAAGGATGTGAAAGTTCACCAACTGGAGAAGAGAGGCGAATAATCGATTTAGGTGGAGAGTAACAGTGAAAGAGGCCAAGACCCACAAAGGGTTGTAACGCCGTTAGAAGAAGAGGTTTTCATCTTTGATCCGAGACAGAAATGTACAGATTAATCAATATCCATTCGTTTAATTTCTCAACGTACCTTCTGCACCACAAATCACATTAAATTTTTGGTTATTATTATAGCAACTACAAAATGTACTCGCTGAAAATAAAACCGCCAATGTAAATAAAAATATACAAAATTAAAATTTATTAAGATATACATATTTTGCTAGTTTACTAATTTGGGTTACCTTCGTGATATCGAAATAAATCAAAGAAAGTTGTGTATAAAATATGCATAGAATACTACAGCAACGGTATAATAGGCTCGTTCTCGACTGTTAAACTGTGGATATTATGAAAATGGCAGGACTTATTTATTCCTCAAATATGTCATAGCAGAACATGTTCCAATCGTATTATTTCAGTTAATTACTTCTTAGTTAAATTTAAATCGTTTAAACGGGGTTCTCTTCTTGCCGACATAATCATAACCATTAAATGTAATCTCGCAACAATTCAATTTCAGATTAGCTACAACTGTCGCATTTCAATAAGTTTAACAATGTAAAAAATCTGTTAGAAATCAGTTAAATTCGCACTACGAGGGTTCTGTACGGTCTGTGTACACATAAGTTCTAACATTTAAAGGTACATAGTATTTCTATTAAATTATGCAGAAGTTTTAATATCATTATTCACCATATAAATATTTTAGCTAGCATAACTTTCACATACATGGAAATATCGTAAATTCTGTGATTTAAAAGCATCGCCATAGTTTTTCGGAAACCTTCTATATTAAACTTGCTTTGTTTTCTTAAGCGCAACTCTAACAGGTTCAAAGATTGCTGATAGGGAGATATGTTTTTATAGACCTTTCCAGTTATATTTCCAGGGCTGATTTATAATAATCCTATACAATTTTGTTTTGATCGATAACTTTCTAAGGCCCATTTTCAATTGATGCCTCACACGTACGAAAGCGAAAACTTTTTACATCCAACTTGCTTCCTCCAATACTCGCATAAATATTTTCTGGGGTTTTATGCATGGTCCTACAAGAGATTCTCTTTTTCTCCATTCTAAATAAGGAACTTTAAAAATAGAAGTATCATATGTCTAGCTCTATTTTGTTAAGATGTAAAAATTCGCAAAATGCCAAATTATGTCATAATTTAATTTCAGCTCCTTTTCCGCGATCTCCGATTATTCTGTAAAAAATGTCATCAAATGTAGGCCTCAGGTCTAATCAAATAAACGACAGGACCATGCCGAAGGGATGCATATTCCACTCACCGCGAGCGAGCAAGTGGGCGACTGGAAAGGCAACCTCGGGATCAGCACGAACCATACTCAAGATTCAAATAGGACAAAAGGCGGCCATGATTATTGCGGAAGCACTCGTCGTAAAGTCGTAATGCCACCGTACCTCCGCAGATCGCGATGAAGGATAAATACGAATATAACCTACTTTTCCCTTTTGACGCTTTTTCGTATTACGCCGATATGACGTTATATGTTTCTGCTTCAAACGTACAATTTATACCATTTTACTTGTGTTGTGCTCTAACACTATAACAATTCTATAATAAGAATTATACAAAGTTAATAAAACTACCTACCTCATGTGCTGACCACTTTCGTGGACTACAGAATAGAGCAAACACTGTAGGAAGGCATGTATAGTAAATTTACAATTTCTATGTAACATTTCTCTTTTTTAACCAGATCGTTTAAATGCACACATATAAATGTTTTAAATAAAAGTAATAATTGATGATAATATTTAGAAAATATTTTTATACACGTATCTGCCTTTACTCAGAAAATGTCTGTGAAATAAAGAAAATTACGTATATAATGAATATCACTAAGATATTTAAAATCTTACTTAGAAAATTACGTGTATAATAAATATCACTAATATATTTAAAATATTTAAAATTACGTATATAATAAATATCACTAAGATATTTATAATATTTAAAATTACGTACAAAATAAATATCACTAAGATATGTACGTATATAAAAAAATCTTACTTAGAAAATTACGTATACAATAAATATCACTAAGATATTTAACGTCGTACTTAGTGCTGTTTCTTTTTTTTGAAACTGACGCTAACTCTGTGGCCATATAAAACTAATTATTAAAATAGCAATATGTTGTCACTGTAAATTTTTAAAATTTCAAGTAATTCAAAAATAAAAGATAATGAATAGTTAAGAGAAAAATCATTACGGTTTACGTAATAAAATCAATTAGGGAAAAAAACAAATAATTATATCTCAGTGAACCTCGTATCGTGTAATATTAATTTAAATGATCTTGTAGTGGTTTAAAGTCTTAATATACAAATAAAGTACTATTATTTAGTCGTCTTTAATAAGATACATCACTATCAGCAATTAAAATATTGTTTTTGCGTAAATATATTTTATGTATCAAATATTACTTCTTTTCAAAAAGTTGCCTGTTATAAACATTTAATATTACACTTAGCCAAATACGTCAAATATTTCTTTCCAATCTTAAATGCAATTTGTTTTTAATTTCACAACATTCTACCAATATATAACAATTTATTTACTATTTATGTAATATCAGATATTTGCCCACATCTAGTTTTATTATCACAAATATGACATACTTTCGTGAATAGTTTCAATATTTAAAATATGTATGGATGGAATTAGTTCTTGAGTTAGTGACATTATTCTTGTTAAGGCGTATTTACGACCTAATAAGGGAACATTGACGTTCATAGTTACGACAGAGTCGTATGTACTCGTAACAGGGACAAAGGATTATGTAATCGACGTACTTTTAGTATTACTTCATGCAATATACTTGTCATGAAATAGAAGAAATATGTATTGTCTTATCTGAATACAAACGCAAGTTCTAAACCTGTGCTATCTACTCTCATGAAATGCGATATATAACAAATAATTTTTATATTTATATTATACTTAGTATTGATAATATTTATGGCGATCAAAAGAAAATTCTGAGTACGATTAGATCATATTAATTGATTATACTAATCACGAAATAATATTATTATCATGAAAATCTTTCTTTGTGCTTACCTTTCTTTGATATCTTAATTAGGTCACTTCCATCATAGTCTCGACTTTTATGAATATTTTATGAATACACCGATCAGAAAAGTAGCGCCTCCAGGGTAATATCGTATGATAAACGCGCTATTAAACGACGTAAACGCGCGCCAATACGGCTAGTGTAACGATGTTTTAGCGAAGTTTTGACTTACCGCCCTCGTAACCAAACAAAGTGCCTTTGTTTGATTTGCGCGATCATAAATCCTTGGCCCCAAAAACTTTTTTCCTAATGACGATCTTGTAGTGAAATTCTGCTATTCAAAATGAAATATAATACATTTGTAAACATTTTCCTACGTTTAAAGTAATATTCGACTAAAAGACTAAGTAATATAAAAGATACGTTAAACAATCTTTTATATCACTTGGTCTTTTACTCCAATTCTTTCATAATCCTTTTATTACGTATATGAAATTTCTTTTGCCAGTGATGGGTCGAATAAAACATATCCTGAAAAACATTTATTAACGAATCAAAATAAAACAAGATATGAAGGTTGTCTTCATACACAAATTTACATAAACTTTGCTTCAATATATCATGGCATATAACTGAATGACATATGTATCAGAATAACGTGATAATTATCACAACAGGCTCTTAAACTACTTTCCCATTTATTCTACCACCAACTGACAGTATTTTCTTTGATAGTTAGTCACAAAACTGCAGACGATACTTGCGTCATTATATATATATATATGTGTATATATATATATATATATATATATATATACATACATACGCGTTGAAATTGTTTTTATTACAAAGTACGAAGGTAAAGAGCTATGGCATTGCTCCCTGTCACTAATTTATTGCATTACCGCGCTGTACTTAGAAATATCGATCCAGCTTCGCTCGGGGCGCAACCAGGAATCGACCCCGGGTATACCTCGATGTCAAAGGACATAAAGCTGTGACCATACACGATATGCATGTCATCAATAAAAAACTTGTTCTGAGCTTGCCATCTGACAGATTCACAAGAGATGTATCTTATAATGGTTCTGTTTTTTTTAAGGGACAGAATAATGAGACTAAAAACAGAAATCTAAAAATAATGATTCGTAGTTATCTACGAATCATTGTTCTTAAAGTTTTTAGAGACCAAAATTAACAATAGTTTCAGAAAATATAAATGCTAAAGAATAACATCGTTGTCTATTTTAACTTAAGCATCGACAAAAGTCAATGAAACCGATATACTCCGACAAACTCGTAACAGTGAGAACCACACATCGGTTTGCTCTCGACAATAAAGCCAATAGTACCACATAGTGCCGAGATCTTCACACGACTTTGAGTACAAGGCAAGTGGTTTCATACCTCATTAAAGCCGGCCTGTATTCAGTCAGCCGATTCGGCAACTCGGTAATATTCCCTCGAGTAATCACATTGTTACGTCCTCCGTCAAAGACAATTATTGCGATCGCACAATATCATATCGGTGATATATTTGTCAATCACAATCGTAATATTACATATAATGAGCGGATATTATCTTCACTGCAATTTGCTTAATTATCCTTTTAGTAACATTCTCTGATCAATTTAATACCTTATTTCTCAGTTATGATACTGAGGCAAACAATTGTGCAATTTCCGGACGTATTTAATTTATTTTTTGTTTATATAGATATCGTTAATTATACACAATAAATATGTCGTTTACAAAAAAATCACATATTTTATCATGTTATATCTCAAACATTTAAATAATAAATTTGTTTTAATTACAAAATATTGAAACTGAAAGCAAAGTAACAGTCGCTCCTTTGAGGTTCTAAATATATTTAATTACTTTTTTAATTTTAATGTTGTACATTAATGTCTAAAAATATTCATTTCAATGTCTCCTAATTTTTAAGGATTTGTAAGATCCTAAAAATATCAATTAAGTAGCGGAATAGTTTCCGGATAAACAAGGTTCTTATTCTCTATTTTTATTCTAATTCTTATGTCTTTATTGAATTGTTTTTTATATAACTAGTTTTAAATTCAACATTCAATTTATATGTTGATTATTAATCGAATTAAATCAAATTTAAAACATTTTGTCAAAACGTGAAAATCAAAATTCAACAAAGTTTTTTGTACTCAATATTCACTAAAAAAAGCTCGATGAAATTTTGAACACTTTTTTGAAACAGCTGATAAATTCAGAATTATGACAATTTAAAAATCCGTTGGATAATTTTCATCGATGGTCATTTATTTGTGACTGATATATGAAAAATAAAAGTTTTGCTAACTTTCTCAAGGTTCCTATTGCATCACAAATTAAAAGTATCAAAATGGCATACTTTGCTTTTTTGTTACCTGCTCAGATATGGACATAAATCGTGGATCCCTATTTTGCGTATACGATATATATAGAACGCTGTTATGACAACAAAACGGCTTATTTAACTTTAATTATGACAACACACCGGCATATTTCCCTTTGATTATGACAACAAAACGACATATTTACCTTTGATTATGACAACAAAACGGCATATTTAACTATGACAACAAAAGGGCATATTTAACTTTTAATTAATCTGAACAATAACTCCTCGTATTTGACTGTGAAGTTTTGGAAATTTTTAAAATGGCATTATATAAAAAATATTTTTTAAAGATATTTATTCCTAAGATAACTTTTATTCCTAAGATAATTTCAATTGCCTCTTAGTTAACTTTAAACTTTTTAAATAAACTTTAATTTTTGTAAAAATTCTCAAAAACACAATTAAATAATAGTTCACAGCAATTTAGGAATTTTATGTATTCATTTTTTTCTATTTCTCTCTGAATTCTATGAGCATAAAGTTTGCTAAAACCGCTCATAGATGGCGTTGGCAGCCAAGTCGATTCTGCCAGGTCAGATATTAGCCTGCACAACGAACATAAACTAAAAATTGATGTACCTGTTTTATTCGTGAACTGATGGAAATGGAACTAAGCTTAAATGTTAGTCTAAATTAATATAAATACTTCGCATCCAAATCGATTCAGCTGTTGCTATGATTAGCGGGCATAAAAAAGTGCGCACAGACAAACAGATAAAAAGGCAAACCGACAAACAGATAAACTGACAAAAATTCTAAAAAATTTTATTTTAGTCTTAGTAGCGTGTCTTTAATAAGAAGCATTAGTTTTACTTAAAACTATCACGTGTACAGACTCAGTTCTTTTACAATTTAGTAATGTTATATGCAAAAATAAGTATAACAATAAAAACACCTGTTAGCAACTAACAAAAAGCGCACTGCGAGGGTTCCGCGGATGTTCAGGTACACATAAAAGTTTAAACATTTAAAGGTATATAATATTTCTATCAAACTATTCACAGATATTAATTTCATAAATCACCATTTAAATATATGAATATTACCTAGCATATTTTTCACAGACGTGAAAATGCGTTAAATTTTTCATAAATTTTAAGATCATCGCTAGAATCATCATTATAATTTTCCCGTAATTATAGGTAAACTTCTAGTAAACTTTATCAGATTCGGAAATTGAGGGAGAGGGAATAACGTACGGTCCTATATGGATTCCATTTTTCATTTTTAAAATGAGAAACTTTAAAAAAAGCATAAGATAAGTATTTTTATTAAGAACAATTACTTTTGTAAAGATTCACATGACGCCAAATTTGTTCGTGGTTTTATATGTGCAACTGTTCTACAACCTCAATCATGCTGTAAAAACTGTCATAATGTCTACAGAATACGTCTTATCAAATAAACAACAAGACCATAATGAAGGTTAATACAAGACGTATATTCCACTCACCGCGAGCGAGCAAGTGGGAAGTCGACCTCGAGATCTACACGAAACAAAATCAAGATTCAAATAGGACAAAAGGCGTCCATGTTTATTGCGGAGGCATTCGCCGTAAAGTCCTAACGCCGCAGTACTTCCACAGCTGAAGGATAAATACGAATAAAACCTAATTTTCCCTTTGACGTTTTTCCATCTCACCCCGATATGATTTTATATATTTCTACTTCAGGCGTACGATTTACATTTTATTTGGGTTATGCTCTAACACTATTAATATTACCTTTCTATGATAAATTATATAAAAAGTTAATTAGCTAGAATAGCCATCAACTTTCGTGGACTACAGCATTCAGCTACCACTGCCGAAACGTATGATTTACAATAAATTTACAATTTCTATATAACATTTATTTTTCTTGTATTTTAAGTAAAGGTATTGTTTAATGTTATCATTTGGTGAAACATTTTTATTTACGTATTTCAATATGTACAGAAAATATCTATGAAATAAAGAAAATGACATACCTCGTCAAATATTAGCAAGGCAATTAAAATCAAAATCTTATTAGTATTTTCCTTTTTTAGTTGATGCTATCCATCTAAAATTCAGACCATTATATAAACAACAATCTAATAATGTACACTCTAAATTTTGAAAATTTAAATTAATTTGAGAAAGAATTAATGAGTAATTTAAAGAAAAATTCTAACGTTTAACGTAAGATTAATTATCTTTTTATTATTAGTTAGGAAAAGAAAACAAATAATCATATACCAATGAATATCCGTTGGTTTACTCTTTATTAAAGTAACCTTATAGGCAATGGTTTAAACCCTTGAAGTATGTAAAGTATTACTTACCAAATTAAATTACTTAATTGTTTTAAATAAGATATATAGCTCATTGTTTTTATATCGATATGCATTATGCAACAAATATTATTTGCTCAAAAAAATTCTAGTGTATGCTTATAACCAAACGATAGAAGTGAAAACTTCTATTTTAAAAAAAAAAAAATAATTTATATATATATATATATATATATATATAAATTTACATTGATGTTATATGAGCGATATTTATTCGGCGAATTAGGAACAATGCGAGATTATTATTTTAAAATACAACAACACACGCGTATTATATGAAATTACTCTCAAATAAAATATTAATCAAGAAGTGCACATGGTGCACCATGAAAAGTAGTTCACTTTATATTTAATAATAGTGCGCTTGGTGCACCTAAAAAGTGGCTCACTTGTCCGACGCCGAAGGGAGCCGAGTTTACCCGATTCAGTGTCACCGAACCGAACCCGACGGCTCAGGCAGCGTCACCAACCTCGTCAGCGTTACAGCTCAGTTTCGTTCAATGCTCAGTAAATAAAATAAATAATTATCGGCTTAACTAAACATGAAGAAAATTCTGTACCCATTTATAAGGATCATGATAAAATCCTATATTATGGACTACGTTTGATCATGTTAATTGGATAAAAACAAATAGCAAGCCACAGAAAATATTTAAATATGCATGAAATATTAATAATTATCCCTAGATTTTTAATATTACAATCACGAACCCTTTCCTTGCACCTACCTTTCTTTTACATCTGAATAAGGTCACTTCCGTCACGCTCTTGATTCGGAATATTTTGCGAATACACCGACTAGAAATGTAGCGCCGCCAGGGTAATATCGTATGATAAACGCGCTATTACTCGACATAAACGCGCGCCAATACCGCGAGCGTAACGATATTTTAGCCAAGTTTTGACTTACCGCCCTTGTAGCCAAACAAAGTGCCTTTGTGTAGTTTGTGCGATCATAAATCCTTGGCCTTAAAACCTTTCGTCTTGATGACGATCTCACAGTGAAGATTTGCTATTGAAAATAAAATGTAGCACGTAGGGAAATATTTCCTTACGTTTGTTATAAAATACTTAAAACAATCTTTTATAATGTTTAATCTTCTAATCAATTTGATTTATAAATCCATCATTATCTATTTATAATTTCATTTGCTAGTAATGGGCTGAATAAAAAAAATTAAAATGTACCCTAATAAAAATGCATCACTTATAACTTTGCTTCAATTATCATGGCATACAAAGAGAATGATGTGAAATTTTCAAAAATACAAAGAACTGAGAACACAAACCAAACGCATTTTACGCGAAATTATAGGTGAAGTTTATTCTATAATCACTCGGCCCTCTACAATAGAATTTTCTTAATAAAAGTAATATTTTCGTTAATTCAAATAATCTATTTAAAATACATGTTAATTAGTAACATGCAAAGAATACATTCCGTTCTATAATATAATTTCTAAACATAAATATAATTTCTAAGCAATGTAATAATGTCTAGTAAAACGAAAGTAGTCTTCAAAAAAACGATTTTCATTGCATTATCTTAAAATATAACACGTATAAATTAAACTATAATGTGCAAATTTTAACTTGATAAGAAACAAATTTACAGAATTCCTAATTATACGCAAATTAAAAATGACAATTTTCTTTTAACTAAATCAAAAGTCGTCTCTCGATATTAATACTTTTTATCTATTAACAATATTTTTCAACCTGAGGATCTCGGTTGCTCAAAAATGATTAAACCGATTTCTTTATTAATTTTTATACACGTCTTCAGAACTTCATCCTTCATCGAAATATTTTTTCTTCCTCATATCTTTTGTTAACAAAAAATCAGCATTTTTTATAGAAAATTTAAAATTGTACTCTTAAATGAAATTTAAAATTTATACTCTTAAATTAAATTTAAAATTTATACTCTTAAATTAAATTTAAAATTTATACTCTTAAATTAAATTTAAAATTTGTACTCTTAGATGTCCAGGGTATGAGTACTGTCAATGTTAAGTGAAGTTGTTGCCATTTTAAATGTATTTATGATTAGCCATCACGTATCTATAACTTAAAGAAAACTTATTTTATTTTAATTTGCGCCTATATTAGAAACATAGACGCAAATAAAGAAATTAGTCCAGACAGGCTTCGTCTGTAATTTTATAACTAGTTTTTTTTATTGAAGGCTATAAATCAATATCCATATATAAATGAATACCAAAATCTATACATATATAATAACCTTTCGGTATCCTGAGGTTTTTCTCTTTCCGTCATATTTTTTACAATCGTTCCAAAATGACAAATATAAAAAAATTGCGTATATAAGTAGGTATAATTTCCAAGGACAAGGAAAGCATACAATGTCTTTAATAGGTTGTGGGCTAAATTTGCCTGACTTAGTGTTAGAAATACTGCCGAATTTTGACTTCTTTTTAATGATCGTTTCTATATTTTTTTGATTATTTTGAATGATTTTTGCCTACACAAACTTACTCAAGATTTTGACACCAAATTATAAGCGGAGGAGACGATTTATAGAAAAAAAAATAAAAATATTTCGCTACTCACCGTTTGT
The DNA here is from genome assembly GCA_039881145.1 of Druceiella hillmani. NCBI lineage: Eukaryota > Metazoa > Arthropoda > Insecta > Lepidoptera > Hepialidae > Druceiella > Druceiella hillmani. The sequence goes on from JAYKKI010000002.1 coordinate 9,145,701, forward strand.
TGCAAATTTTTGATTTTCTTTTTTTTTCCATAGTAAAAGCTAAATTATCATAACAAAGTATTATATAGTAGTTCCTTCTTGTTTTTTTTTATTCAAGATGATTTAACTCAAATGTATGTGCTTCAATTTCAGTCACCGCAAACCCCGCTTATAAAAACACATTGGAAAAACAGCCGCTGTTACTCTAAAGCTATAACATAATTAAAAAAAAGGCTTTATTGAAAAATAATGGATTTTCAATACTTTTTCTTACAAAAATGGCTCTTCTTCCATCACAAATAGGCATGACCTCTTTAAATTAAAAATCAACTTCTAACTTCGTTACAAACTTTTTATGTTTTAACTTGCACGTGTATATATGGAATACATATATACACGTATCTTCGTACTTACGTATGAAATCAATGTAATTTGAAAATATAACATGTATTATTACTTTTTTCTCAACTACTGAAACACAATACTTTTTTATCAGCTTAAACTTATTATTTATTTATAATAATAATAATAATTATGTTTTATCATTGTAATCGACTATTTTAAAAGCGCATACGGCGCACGAGTCACATGAGGCACATCGAGTCATATATATCAAGTACCTTATTTTTTGTAATGTTTTTCAAGTAATTAATTCAATACTATTTCAAAAATATTACCACAAATACCAATGAGATTAATATGAATATATAAACGAAGGTGAACCTATTTATCTGGCTTTCACGTCACAGCTATTCAATCGATCCCCGCCAAATTTTTGACTCCCTATTTACGTATATATATATATATATATATATATATATATATATATATATATATATAAACTCTGTCATGGAGATGTTAGGTTACTTCTTATTTAGGTTACTTCTTATTCTTTTTTGTAAGAGGACGCGGGAGTGGGATTGGAAGGGGAGGGGAAGTGGAAGGGGGAGGGGAGGGGAGGGGTAAGGGAGGAGAGGGGGAAGGGAGGGGAGGGTAAATGTGGGTAGGGGTGTGGGGAAGGGGAGGGGAAGGGAGAGGGAGGGCGAGGAAAAGAGGGGGAAGGGAAGTAGAGGACGATAGTGAAGTGAGGGGAAGGGGACGGTGAGACGGGGTGAGGAAGGGGGATGTGAAGAGGAAGTGGAAGGTAAGGGAAAGGAAAGGTAAGGGGAAGGGGGAGCGGAAGGGAAGGAGACGGAGGAGCAGAAGGGAAGGGTAAGGGAAAGAGGAAGGGCAGGGGGAGCGGAAGCAAATGGGAAGGGGAAACGGAAGGAAATGGGAAGGGGGAGCGTAAGGGGAGGGGAAGGTGGCCGGAAGGGACAGGGAAGGGGGAGCGAAAGGGAAGGGGAAGGGGCGGAAGGGAGGGGGAGGGGAGTGGAAAGTAAGGGGGAGCGGAAGGGAAGGGAACGAGGGAAAGGGAAGGGGAGCGGAACGGACATTAAAAAAAAATTAGTACAAATTAACACAATTAAAAAAAAATTAGTACATATTAAACCTGGTAAAAATGTAATAGGCAACAAACTTATATCGTGGAAAGTAATACTAAAATGTGTACCCAGTTTAATAGGAATACATTTAAACTTGTATATGCATTCAAATGTGTGCGGATTACACAAATCACACAAAGAAAAACCTGTCAGACACGAATTCTGTTCGCACGTAAAAGTTTTATACGTGTGATCATTATAAACCTCTAGAAAAATCCAACTTTGGAAACATCGTAACATCATTATTCGGCAGCACAGATGTCTGGTTCTCAGGAGACCTGTGATGTTGTTAGTTTATTCTAATCGTCGATTCAGAAATTTATTATACTCGTAGGTACCAACAGAGTTTTGTATCCCTTCACAAACGTGCCGTCGATTATATCCCATATACAAAGACCGACGCGTCTGCAAATCACTGTGAATTATCCTCCAACTAAAAATATCATAATAATTAACAACACTCATAATTTCAGATCCAGTAGTTCATATTGAAGTCCACATGAATAAAAAAATAACTACATAAACCAGTAAATACGGGACAGATTCAGATCCCAAGAGTTCCATACATCTATTGGCTTACTTATAGAAATCGAAAGAAAACTTATATGCTGAGTTCCAGAGTGTACATTCAATAGAAAGTGTAAGAGGAAGTGATGTTTTTGACTTAGAACTAATTTCGTTATCCGCTGTGAAATGGATTAAGGCGAAAACGAAATGAAGGCACAGTGTGTCTGAGAGATGAAAAGAAAGGGAATCCTCTACCAAGTGAGCAGCATCATTCTGTAGAATTGAAAACGATTGTGTTACTTGTAATGAAATGGCTATAAAAGCAAGTTTTCAATGTTAGATTCTAGACTGTATGGCATTATGTCGAAAAAACTGGTTGACGATAAAAGACTTCGATGAATAGACATACCTGTCAATAATACCTGTCAATAGTCGAGTGAAATAACTCACAGGGACAATTACGATTAAACGAGAGATACCGAACCCCAAGAGCTCTACCGCCTCTCAGATTCCTCTCTTCCCTCTCCCCGTACATACTTGTTAATAATTAAGTATGATGGCTCATATATGCATATACCATTGCATGGTGACACAGTTGCTTCAGCCTCGTGAATTAAAAATATTTACGAAGAGATAGCAAACATTCACATAAATACGTTGAAAGAGGGAGAGGCTATGTTTTACTGAAGTAATAGATATAAAAATTCTATTTAGTATTTAAATTAAAATTAAAATAGTTATTAGTGATAATTAACGCAAAGTGAAGCATTATTCTAATTGTATAGGCATCATCTCTATGTAACTTAACATTATTTATGTGCACTTTATTGTACTTTATTTCTGACCTAATATTAATAATAATATTTCTAAATTTCATACTACAAAATAAAACTGAACTGAATTTTTATAAATGGAAACACCGCAAAAATCTTATAGAAATGGCAAAAATCGCAGGAAATTTTAAAGTTTTTGTGTATAAATTTGAAATTATGTGAAATTTTATTTCTAAAACCGGTCAAACGCCAGTTTTTTTGTCCCGGACAAACACAATTTTTAACAAGAAGATTTTAACAAAATATACGAGAATCGACCAAAGAAAAAAGACATAATGTATTAATAAATATTATATTATATTTATTGCAGTTAATAAATAAAAAAGAGCAACGAACAATTCTGAAAGGAGTTTATTGAAATATCTAAACTACAACATATGAAATCAATGTGAAAATCTTATAGAAGAGGCAGAAATGGCATGAAACTTTAATGTTTTTATGTATAAATGTGAAATTATAAGGCAATGACCACGAATTTGCCACGAATATGTATCGAAATTTTACTTCTAAAACGAGTCAATCACCTTTTTTTGTCCCGAAAAACGGTCAAACACCATTTTTTACAAGAAGATTTTAATGAAATGTACTAAAATTTATTACTGTGAATGAATAAAAAAGAGCGAAAAACAATAATTCATTGAAATATCCAAACTATAGCATACGAAATCAATGGGAACATGTAGCGCCATCTATAACATTTTTGAACGAATGCAACTTTTATTTATTTTTATCAATGTCGCCAACATTTATTCCAAAACTAAATAGAAAGAAAGTACTTAACTTTACAAAACAAAAATGTTGTGACACGCATGGGTTAGAACTGCTAATTAAAGAATTTTTTTCGTACAACATAGTTAGAAAATTTGGGCAAATATTTATGTGGTGGACTGTAACAAATAAAACAAAAAACACGAAAAGACAAATCATTCAACATAAATGTGAACTTAAAAAGTTTATTCGGAAAATAATTAAAATCTGCTCCTATAAATCCTTTTAAATAGGAATACAATTCCCACTATGAGATATTCTTTTTTAAATATTTACATATATCGTTATTCATCATGTAAATAAATTGCCTCTTATATCTTTTACGGATGCAAAAATATCCAGATTTCTTAAAAATGATTAATAAACTATGAACATAATTTTCCAAAATATTATTAGAGTAATCTTGTCTTTATCATTTTAAATTTAACATTTTTAGGAATAGAAGGGAATATTTTCTCTCAGGTAGTTTCTAGGCTTTTTCCATTCTGTCTCTAAGACTTTCATAAAACTAAAACTTTCATAAAATAGTTTTGGAACCTGCCTTATTAAATCTTACCATAATAAGGAAGGATCCCTTTTTTAAACGATATCCCACTTTTTAAATGATATTATTTCCTGTTGTTTTTTAGATTCTTACTACCGTGAAACCTGCGCGTTAGTAAGCTTAATTAACAACGAAAATTAAAGTCACAAAATATTAATTTTAGCATGTGTAATAGAATGTCGAAGTAATATACCAATTTTTTAAATCTAATAAGTATAAACTTATGAATTATTTCATTGAGCAACATTCATACTTAGCAATGCTGCTCAATCAAATAAATAATCTTGGTGTCAAATAATGGTAAATACCACCAGAAACCTCAAGGTACTTATCACTGATAAAAAAGGTAAAGTATAAACCATAATAACTGTACAGAATGTGTATACAGAGTGTCGTTTAATTGGTATAACAACAATGTTTTGGGAAGCTTAGGAAGAGAAAACCTGTATTTTTTATAGAAACATATTTTATTGCATTTAATAATTTAATTATCGTAAAAAGAATATCCTTCAAGACAAAATTTAATTACTAATAGAACGGACATATTTTACGAAATAACTCTCGTATTATCGCATTGCGTCATATCTTTTTGATATTCATGACGTCTGATATTTAGTATGCTGTACGACCTTTAAATCTTTCTCTCGTTAAAGTTAAAATAGTGTATCTCGATAATACAATGAGTGAATCTCATTGTAAATAGTTAAATGTTCTACTCAAAAATAGCAGTGGGCTTGTTACGTCAATTAATAACATGCAGTTATAGTTTTGTTCCGAAAAAAGGGGAAAGAAGAACCCGAATAGGATATACTAATTTAAGTATAAGTTTTTCACAAAGGCCTCACAAGGCCACAAGAATCACCGATTTGGTATAATATTTCAATCCACCCCTGTAATATGAAGTAACGTAGATAAATATCATGTTTACAGAAGAATATGGCATTTTTCAAAGAATACAATAATCATAAGAACAAAATGAAAATATGCGGACGCTGATATTGCCTTTTGAAGGTCCGTCGAATCAAATCCGGCAGAAAATTCGCACGTCTATAAGTACACATTGAAGCCAATCAGGCCACGTTTATATTCAATGAACCAATAGAGTGACACCATTATATTTGCTGACAGCGCGACGTTCCCTCGAGCGGGCTCCCTATAACATCATCTCGGCATTACATGGCGTGCATGATAATGTACCGCTGATATGATTATTGCATTTTACATAAGCCAACATTGTCTGCCACATTGTGTCAGGATGTGTTTAATTTTCGTAGACCGTAACTAACAATACATTGTAATAACGTTAACTACCACTATTATGTATGTAAATGTCTGGGAATAGATGTGACACATAATCTGGTAGTTTTTGTTAAAATGTTCGATAGGCGTTAATTTAATGTATCGAATAGAATATGTTCTGTACAGTGAAATATAATAAATGTAAATAGAAACTAAAATCAGTTTTTGCTTTGGTCCGCAGGAAGATTGGTGTAGCACACTTTGAATGGAGCTATTAGTAATTCTTTCTCGTTTGGTTTCTAACTCCTAAAGAATAAAATCGCACTTCTAATAACCTAAATAATTTATTAAAAGTCAATTAAATAATTATTATAAACAATCTGTTTTTAATTGAAACAAATATGCAACTTTCAGTACTTTATATAATTGAAAACAAAATTTAAATTCCCTATTTTTTTTTGTCATACGCTTAAACTACTATTTTTGTTTTAAACGTATCTTAATCATACCAGAAGCATTACAGAAATGTACGTCACAAATTTTAAAAAGACCCGTCTAAACAGGAATATTCAAGAAAACGTACATAAAAAACTATAATACATATGAATGTATCTATTGAAGACCTCCGCCTTATTTTACATAAGTTCATTATATAAAATGAAGAGGAGATAACGACATATATATCACTATAGTCACATATGTTATCTTCTCCTAATAGCATTACTTGAGGAAGATATGATGACGTAGGTTTCATTTTGTTCGTGTAAGCCGTTATCTCGTTCAGTAATCCTGCGTGGTATCCTCGTCCTAACAGCATTATTTAAAAAGGAGATAACGAAATATATATCACTTTATTCATATATGTCGTTATCTCCTCCTAATAGCATTACTTTAGGAAGATATGAAGACATATATTTCACTTTATTCTTGTAAGTCGTTATCTCGTTCTGTAATCCTATGTGGTTTTCTCCTCCTAACAGTATTATTTAAAGAGGAGATAACGACATATATTTCACTTTATTGATGTATGCCGTTATCTTCTCCTAATAGCATTACTTGAAGAAGATATGATATCATAGATTTCATTTTATTCGTGTAAGTCGTTATCTCGTTCTGTAATCCCATGTGTTTTTCTCCTCCTAACAGTATTATTTAAAGAGGAGATAACGACATATATTTCACTTTATTGATATATGTCGTTGTGATAGCATTATTTGAGGAGAGGAGATATTAAAGATAAATATTGTTTTTTAAACACAGAGGAGATATTAAAGATATATATTTTTGTGACTTAGCAATTTTCAAAAAAGAACGCTTCCTAACTGGACCTTTCACGGACCGCAAAGACTTATAAATCAACTTGCATATTATTATTGCTGTATTTGATTTCAGCAAGGTTTCTAACTTTTCACATTAAATATTTAAAATGTTTGATAAAGTAGATGAAGAATAAATCTTGATAATTATTCCAATAATTTTTAGGCAACACAAATCAATTCATCCAATTAAACTTTATTATTTTCTTAAGACTGGTTATAATTTGACGCCATAGAAAGAGAAAGACGTAATAGTGCTAATTCAGATAAACTGCATTATTGATTTTATATTTTTTTTATAATTTGTATACCAAAAATACATGAATAATAGACCTATCGTAAAAAATGCCATATTTTGAAAAACAATTTAACAAGTTTTAACAAAAATTCAAGATTAATACACCTATTGTAAATATGTTTATTATTGGAAAAAAATTACAATTTGTATACTAAAATCAATGATTAATAGACCTAATGTAAAAAAATTGTACAATTTGAAAAAGACTAAAATTTTTATATCAAAAATTCATGATTATTGTACAAAAATTTATCATTCGAAAAAATATTTACAATTTTTTACTAAAAATTCACGATTAATAGACCTATAATAAAAATAAAATAAATAATATATAATTAATTACTATTTAACTATTAATTATGATTTTTTGATATACAAGTTTAATTCCTCCTGCAGAGTAACTATCAACAGTTTTTACAATATGAAAATTTTAAAGTACGTTAGAAAAATACCTAAATCAATCCGCTTATCAACTTTTTAACCTGTAATGTCACAATTGATAAACAATCCTACATTTCGGGACTCACATAATGAAAATAGTTTTTTATACTTTTGGAACTTTTGTTGCAAATTGACTGAAATTGTTTTAATAGAAGTTTTAATAAAATCTTAGTATGCACACTTCTTGAAGTTTTCCCGAACTAATAACACATTGCGTGACCATTTAAAACGTAAAGTTTCATAAACACAGCTGAAAAGTGGAACCTAGATTTAATTCTAAAATATCTATCCAGTAAAATGCCACTCGATAGAATAGGTAAAAAAATGCATCCATGCACGGCATGCTTTACACGTATGGGCATACATTAATTGTTTTTTTAATATTAATATATTGTTTGAGATCTCCAAAGGAAATATATATTTCCAAAATTTCACGTAAATAGATGTAAAACTATAGAAACTTAGAGACGTTGATAAACGGACGTATGTACATGACGATATTATAATGATCTGTGGTTTCACTACGGAACTTAAAAAAAGATTTAAAAATATATTGCGGTTTTCACACCACATAAATAAAACAATAATATAGTCTCCAATATTACAAAATACTCGCTCATCACATCTTCCTCATTATTTATTAATTATTGATACAACTTTCAAGAAACTAAATAATATATTATATTTCAAATATGTACTCGCTGATATGTATCGAGTTTTACGTAGAACCTTCGTGTACTTGCTACTTTCTATAGTTGGTGAACAGCACGTCCCGAATTAGCAACTATTACTCTATGCTACCCGCCATCTGCGATCTTGCGAAATTACTTTATCGTATTTAAGTCTCGTATTTCCCGCAACATTCGACTTTTCACAGCTATCGAAATCACCACGACTTTGGTAAACTACCTATTATCGAAGTAATGATTTAACCGAAGACAGTTGTATCTTCGCTCATGCTAAAAGAAAAAAATTAAAATATTATATTTTATTTCGATATAAGTCAAATTTATATTACTATACATTCAGCCTCAAAGAAATTCATTTAAAACGATCACCATGTAGAACTTGGCAAATTTGTTCTTTTTTCTTTGTAAACCGCCACTTATAAAACATCCATAAACCGGAACGTGAGAGAAATTTCCACGATGAACTGTCAAAAGTTTCGTGCGAATGTGTCAACGCGAGAATTTATTGTACGAATAACAAGTTGTATAACCTTGACACGGATCTCGTTGAGGAACAGAAGAGAACAAAGAAGGTAAACTTTGTAGTAAATCAGCAATGTTTATTGTTCAAACTGTGTCGACTTCCGAATACGACTGCTGTTTGAATACAAAACAAAACACATTAAACCTATTATCCTCATTTTATATCCCACATATCAGAGTGAGTGCGAATCGGAGTAAGCACTTAATTTGTGACTCACTCAAACTTCAGTATGACAATATATTTTAAGTTCGTCTCCTTAACGATTGTTTGTTTGACAACGCAATGTCGCTTCGTTAAACTGTCGGAGAGGAAACGTGTATTGGTCCAGTATGATCCCGCTGTTGACTTAACGCAAACAACACGACCGCATCGTTTGCGTGGATCAAACCGGTGGCGCCTTTCATAAATATAATACGGCATAGAATTATAGTAGCCTAATCCGAAACTCCCGGGAGAAATTAGGAAAAAAGTTTCAGAAAAGAAAACTGATTTTGAAAAGAATGTGGTGAATGGCTCTCTGATATTGGTGAATTATATATGATGTTGGTTAAGAATTAGACTCACTTTGTGGCTTACGATAACGAATGCCAATAAAAGATCACGAAATAGGTAAGCAAATTTAAGCTGTAAATCTGAATTTTTGAGAGATATTCGAGTATTGTTTTTATTTTAAACTATTGGTTAGCTTTTAAAATTATTATGTGGTAGTTCCTTTGACGCTAACTAAGACATCAGTGGCTTTTTCACTCTCAGGTACAAATCGCACAATTTGTAATAGGAGGAATGTGTATTATTAAGAAAATATACAACTTGTAATAGAATCTAGAGAAGTCTTAAGATCAAAATATTTTGAAATAAATTGGGAAATTAATTCAAAAATATAACAGAAATCGCTCAAAAATGATTTTGGCCTTTTGCAAACCATGCTGTTATAAACGCATCGCTTTGAAAATTGCTGGATGTATTAATAATATATGAAGTCAAATGACGGCACTCCTCCTGTTAATGGCTGGCGGGAAATATTAAAGTAGTCTTCCGTAAGAAAATAACGATTAAACAAAATTTGGAATTGACGGTTAATTTGGAATCAACCTGAAAAATTTAGATTCTCAAACTCAATGTGACAAATTTTCGAATTTGAATTTTACAATACTTTTTGAGATCAAGATGTAGCATTTTATTTTATTGGTTAGAAAGAGCTGAAAAAACTAAATATTCGCATGTAATTATAATTTTCATATGGAATGATGTCGTTGAATTCCATTAAAATTTCAAGAGATGTACACAAATGTATACAAAACCCTACTTTTATGTGTCCCGATATGCTTGACCTCTTTTTACTAACTTCAGTCAGTTTATTATCAAAAACATTTTACTAAATTATCAACAGTCGTCAAAATCACCTATATTTACTAAATTTTCTTAAAAACGTGATATCAAATTTCATTTTGTTTGTGCTGTATTAATAAAATTACATTTTTTAGGTAATCATTGACAAAACTGTAAATAATATAATACCGACAGGAGTACTGACGTGGGCGTAAATTTTTTCATGCAATTTAATGTAAGTAACTGTTGATAAAACTAAATTAAAATCTTATTTTGCCAAAGTGTAATTATATTTTGAAGCTACGTAGAATAATAACATGGTAATGAAATACATTCTTCTTTCTAAGATCATTCTCATGCAAAATGACGACAGAAGAATAAGCTACTTAATGAAAGTCGATCTTCAGCTAATCGTATAAATTAAACGCTAACTCAAAGTATAAATAATCGTGGGTTATTGAATATAATTTCACCGAATGGCATGAAAACCCAAAATTCATAACTAAATGTATAGAATATAAGAAGAAGGTTATTGTACGTTTAAATGTGGGAAAAAAGATAAAATAACTTCAATACATTAAACATTTTCAATTGTTATGACATGTGGTTCTGGTCATTCCCAATTACGAACCAATACCTCATCCAGCTACTTACGTGGCATTTCCCCAAAGCTAGTGAAGTTTTTTTATGTAAAAAACACTTTTTGTAAACAAAGCTATAGAACAGAAGAAATGACGGATGCCAAGATATTTAAATGCAGATAATACAATTAAAAATGAAAGGTAACGAAAAGTTGAGACGTATTGAAAATGAAGACTTATTGTTACTTTGTTTTGAATAAACTTAATTTCATTAGTTCAACTATTGCCATTGTATGTAATTTTAATAAAAAAAATTACACATTTCACCAGGGTTTTACAACGGTTTCCTAGTAAAACTATTGAATACTATTTTGTGTATGAATTAGCAAAACGTAAATCATAATTCGTGTTTACAAACTATTTACATCTATATAAAGTTATCCTTTAGCATTCGATATATTTTTTGTCACATATAATAAAAACACTTTACTGTACATAACATACGTATATATATACATATATATATATATATATATATATATATGTGTGTGTGTGTGTGTGTGTGTGTGTGTGTGTGTGTGTGTGAACAATCAATTTTACGAGTGGATAATTTTATTTACATAACATTTAACATTTTAACTATGCTTTTGTGAATAAAGTTCCCCGAGAAATAAATTTTCATTACAATTTTATTTCTATGTAGTCATCGACCTACATGAATCTACTGAGGGAAAACTTTTATTTAATGTACATCCTTACAGCAATATTTCCATACGAACATACCATACAAAATAGAATGTATAATTTTAGATAGTCTAAAGTATTATTAATTTGCCTACAATTTATGAAACCCGTATACACTTTTTATATTCACAAAAGTAATTCCATGTCTAGCTATTTTTCTCTAGTTCTAATAAAGCACCTACCACGTGGTGGACAAAGCTCACATACCACTTCTTACTTTTAATCTAATTACACTTTATTATTAATGTTTAAATTTAATTACATATCCATTTCAAATATTAAAACTTAAGGCTGTAATATTTCAAATGGAGAACGAGAGTTAATTAAACGAAGATTATATGTAAATATTGTATCAGATAGCATCCTGTCGTTGCTGAGGTAGACCATGACGTGAAGGTAAAAAAGGATAAAATAATATATCATGATCGGATGCGGACGTGAGAATCCTTGAGAAATTATATAATAATAATGGAAAATTATGTATTAATAATAAATACGACCAATAATAAAGAAGCCAAGAAAATAAAAATTAATTGAAGTTACGTCATTAGACAAAAGCGAACCCTGCTAACAAGAATAGGTAGAACGGCCGATTCGATAAAAATAAGACTTAAAATATTTAAGTAAAATTTTAGGAAAAACGCTATCATGAATAGTGAATAGCAAAGAGGATCAGTAACCAAATTTAATGGTTACAAGAATCTAGTAGATCGTAATTATTATTTTTAAAGTTAGTTTATTGTATAACCTGATTATTTTAGTTCTTAAATAAATGTAGCAAATAAAAGCTATTACGAAAACTTATAATGAAATAGACCTATTACGAAACCAATAATTTAATTGTTTAGTAAAGAAAGTTGTAAGCATATTTCCAGAAGTAGATGGATTACAATTTTCATTTTGATCAACGTTTATGCAGGAATAAATGAAATTAGTTTTGCTTTCGAAAATTTGCAAATGATCAATTATTTCTAGTTAATGATTTTCCAATAATTTATTACTTATATATCATATTTCAATCCTGTTATTTTCATATTTTTCTTTTTTCAATTCATGATTATATCTCTAAGCGTATTTTTTATTTAAAAAAAATTTAAAAACATTCTCGCCGGTATACGTTGTATTTGCAGCACTTGGATTTAATTAAATACTCTTGTCTTGTACCATGTAATCATCTTAAAAATAGGACTAAAATCATGTAGCATAGTATTTACTTTTAAGTAAAGGACTTAGTAGTAAATGGAACAAAAACCCTTAAAAAGTAAATCATAAATAATAGGTTTATTTATTGAGTGTCTTAAACGTTGCAAAACAATTTTGGGGTTTCGTATCTGAAGAAAATTTCTAATTGAACGTAAAGTAGTGCACTGCGTTATCAATGTTGTCTAACTATATTACGTATAAAAGATATTAAGCATGGGTGATAATTTAATATATTGTTTCTTTGTCAAGAGACACTAACGTTTAATATATTAATGTTTGTGTTTCTTTTATATCTGTTTATTTCTAATGTTTCTAGGATGTTGAGTTTATTGCCTTTTGTATTTATTTGTAACATTGTCGGTATGAGGGTGATGGTTACTTTCAATAAGATGTTTTTCGAAATGAGATGTGTCTGGTTTGTTATTTCGCCAGCTAACAATGTGTTCTTTGTATCTGGTAGTAAAATATTTTCCTGTTTGTCCTATTTATACATTACTACAGTCGTTGCATTTAAGTTTATAGACGCTCTCTTTATATTTATCTCTGCTGCTCTTTTTATATTTATCTATTTTTTCTTTGTTATTATTAAGATTTTTTCCCAATTTATTTAAAATACCACAGGCGTACGTGGTTTTATTTATATTTTTATTATTAGTTAAAAGTTTTCCTAGTTTAATTGATACGTTGTCTATATGGGATGGATTTATAGCAAATTTTATTATTATTTGGTATGACAGGGTATATTTCTTAGGTTAGTATTTTTCGTGATTTATTCTAACAAAGTTTTGTAACAATATATGGGTTATAATTTTTGTTTACTGCGATTTGTTTTATAGCTTTTATTTCTTTACGTAAATTAGGTTTTTCTGTTGGGATGGTTAAAGCTATGTGAATCATGGAAGGCTGCCAACTTATAGGACCAAGGGTCTTGTGAAGGACTATTAATTATGGAGTCGGCTAATGTATCTTTTTTAATATACTAAATTTATGTTTATTGTTTTTGAGTTCTAATGTGATTTCTAAAAAATTAGTTAACAAACCAGGCACGTCTTATTTTGCAAAACATCTTATTGAAAGTAACCATCATCCTCATACCGACAATGCTCTCTGTATGTTACAATTAAATATGAAAGGCAATGAACTCAACATCCTAGAAACGTTAGAAATAAACATATATAAAAGAAACACCAAAAATTTGTGTCTCTTGACACAGAAACATACTCAATATATTAAATCATCACCCATGCTTAATATCTTCTAGACATAATATAATTAGAAAACATTAATACTGCAGTGCACTTCAAACTGTTTCAACCCGGTCACACATCTAAGGAGACACATCACAAAAAAATGGGAAATATATATATATAATTAGTTATGTAACCTTGTTCCAACCATTAGATGACTTTGATATTGCGTAAATATATTAATTAGAATAACATAAATTTAATTTATTACTCTTACTAAAATACTTGTACATTGTAGAACTTTCGAAAATTTAATGCAGTGCTCCTCTATAATAAACTCACTAACGTAAACAGTGGGAAAACCCGCGCAAACCCCACTTCCGCTAATGTTTTGTATAATATTTAAATGAAGTTTGTACGAGTCAACCTTTAAAAATTACCCATCTGAAGATGTTATTATTCAACGAAACCTAAGTCGTGGTTAAGATATTAAATAAAGTAAAAATAATACTACATCACGTAGTTCCATTTAGTTGTGGATAAAAATGAAGTAATAGTGAATTTCTACAAAATGAACGCCAAATATATTCAATATTGGTAACCTATTTATAACGACAACTCTTTCTGTTCATCCGTCCTTATGTCAGATAGAAGCTTCCAACTTAAAAACAAAGTAATGTATTAGTGGACTTAATTATTAACTAATCATACTTATTTATTTTAGATGTCCCGTTAAATTGTATATTCCAAAATTAATTCCAGCGCAGTTAGACGAAACAAAATATTGGCAAAATTATAAATTACATTTTCTTTACTACCTTTTTATGTATTTTACGTAAATATTATAATTTTAAAAATTCTCTGCCATAGTTATTTTAGCGATATATTGATCATTGTCAAATTAATCATCTCTCAGTCTTGTTTCTACAAGTTTCTATTACATTCTATTTATTCCATTATTTAGTGCATTTCGCATATTGCTTCTAGTAAAGTATTTTCGTAAGAAAATTTGTATCAAGTGTTTGAATTATTTTATCCATTGAGTTGGAATTATTAATGTAATGAGCCCATGTCATTCGATTGTATTTAAAAAAAAAAATACTTGGATCCTTTACTTCAGCCCGATATGAAAGAAAGGCAAATAAACACACTTTCACATTTATGATATTAGTTAGGATTCTAATATCAGATACGATTAGATTTCCCGGTATGAAACTAGCGTATGTAATTTATCGGCCAACCAACTAACTGTGCAGAAAAACACCTCAAGCATTTGCTCTGTCCCGACATGAAAGAAGGACAAAGAAACATTCTTTTCATTTATAACATCAATTAGGTTTATAATATTACTTAGGATGAGATTTCCTCGTTTTCGAGTTTGAGTGTCATAAAGTACCTTGATTTTTTTCTCGGCCTGCCAATTACCTCTGTGCAAACAATCCGTCGATCGAAAAAAGGATAAACAAATACACTTTCGTATTTTTAATATTAATTGAGATTGTGATATTACTTAGAATTAGATTTTGATATTACTTAGATTGTAATGTTACTTAGAATGGGAAGTAGTCTATGTTATTTTTTAGCCCACCACGTATCTCTGTGCGAAAAATCATATCGATGCGCAGCTCCATTACGACGTGAAAGAAGGCTAAATAACACGGTTTCACATTTACAATATTGATTACGATAGTAATAGTAATTAAGATTAGATTTCCCGGGTTGGAGAATAGCCTATGTCATCTCCTAGCCCAGCAACCAGCTCTGTGCAACAAATCACGTCGACCTGTAGCTCTGTTGCGTAGTGAAAGGAAGACAAATGAACGAACTATTCCATTTATAATATTAGAATAATATTTTCTGGCATAAAAAGTAGCCTATTTGATTTTCCGATAAGCCATCCATCTCATAGCAAAAAATTGTATTTATATGTTGTTTAGCTGTGACGTCAAAAAAGGACAAACAAACACATTTTTGTGTTTGTAATATAATAGGTTAAATTGAGTGATTCTGTTGCAACTTTATACTGCGTATGTAACGATTTAAAAAAACACGTCGACCCGTTGCACATTGGTACACAGTCGTAAGAGTGGTCAAAAATAAGTTTTTTGGAAATAACGTATTATATTTGTATTTATACGGTTTTAAATGATAAATTAAAGTGTTGTTTATTAAATTTTTTTGTAGCATACAAAATATTTATCAATAATTTGATTACAAATGAGAAAAAAATAAAATTTAAAATAATGCAAAAAAATGTTATGTTTCAATGATTATGTTACTGAATATTAAGCACTATTAATTGCAAGGTTTTGCTTTGAAACAAACGCTTTAGCTTTGAATAAAGTAATTATTGAAAAAATTAAATTAAACAAAATAAATATTTATTAAAAGAATGACATTGTAATTAGGGAAAAAGCTCTGATTTTTTTAAGTAAAATAATATAACTTCACTAGAATATTCTTATAAAAACAATTACAATTTTCTAAACTACTAACAAACTTATAACTGACTATTTAAAT
The DNA here is from genome assembly GCA_039881145.1 of Druceiella hillmani. Classification (NCBI taxonomy): domain Eukaryota; kingdom Metazoa; phylum Arthropoda; class Insecta; order Lepidoptera; family Hepialidae; genus Druceiella; species Druceiella hillmani. The sequence goes on from JAYKKI010000002.1 coordinate 9,161,886, forward strand.
TATCAATTATAAAAAATCCTTTTTCTTTCAGGGAAGCTTCCGTAGGCGATTAACGAAGGTTTCTGACTGTAACATGAGTTTATTCATTAAATCGGTATTAATAAGTTTCCGAGCCATTTTTCAAGTATGGTCTCGCCTAAATGCCTTCAAGTTGTTATTATTAGCTTCAGTGGCCTCTTCATATAATTTTCTGATAAATACTAATGAATGCTTTACAATTTCTAACCCACTAGTACTTTGTGGACGGAAGCTGTTGTACTAAAAGTCGCGGGGTTTCCAAACTGATTTCACTATATCACTATACATTGATATTGTATCACGAAGATAAAGCTTGCAAAATTGGAGAACAATAGTTAAATCTCTGTTTAAGCCTGTGATTTCAGCTGAAACATCTGAATTAAAAAAAAATTTCTCGCGGTATTTCCGTCATTCGATTTCCCGCTTCATTTCGTCAGCGCCATATTTTCTTTATTTATACTTTTTCTTAGCTTTCAAACGTTCTGATACGATAAAACTTTACTAGAAGTCTTCCGATTAACAAATTTCATTATTAACAAATATTAATGCGTCGTAAGCTTAGCCTCTACAAAGTGACAAAACTTCATCTGCATCATATCCGAATTGTTGAGTAATGCACAAGTTGCTGAATCGTTAACATGAGATAATTCAATTAACCTGCTCTCTACGTTTCGATCTATTGAGACCATTAAAATATTTTTTGTCTATAACCACTTAAACGAAATATAAAAAAATGGTACCTTTTTCTCTGATTGTCCGCGACCAGAGGAAGACCCACCCAGTACGGGTTGAGTTAAATTACATTGCTCATCAGTTGCTAATTCAATACACTCAATAGCACTAAACCAGTCATCATATTTTTTAAACAATTTCGGTTTATTACAATTCATAAGTGTACAGTATTTGTTGACACTTTTACACAAATTAAGCACACGTTTATGTAAAGGACTCTGTTCATATTCTCTACCTTATCAAAGTTTTCTATCAGCATTGATAAAATACGTTTATGTTTTTCTTTAGTATGTTCTTTTACTGAATCCCATAATACAAGGGAATACGTCCTATTAAAGAGGCACTACAGTCAATACCTGAAAAGAAAAACATACAGTTTAATAGCATTGTCAAAATCTCGTTGATGTGCTACGAAAAGCTTATGCTACGAGGTAACATAAAGAGCCATCGCAGGCTATGTTAGTACATTTATTTTACTTTAAACTATACTTATTGCAATATATAAAAACATATTATAATAATTGCACATCATTGCTAAAAATTGTTCGACCAAGAGAAATCAAAATTATGCATTTTTATTTCAAATTATAATTAACTTTCACAGCTCTACAATATTACAAAACATATGTATAATTATATATATATATATATATATATATATATATATATATATATATATATATAATTAAAATACATTAAATAGTGTAATATATACCTTGACCTTGGATTTTTATGTCACAAATAAACAAATACCGAGATATATTATTGCAAAAATGAGTTACTGATAACGGTGCGGTAAAAGGATGAAGACGCCGCGCGCAATGCGCGCAATTCAGAAGCCAAAATGCAAAGGAAAAACAATTATTAGGGGTGGTATTTATACGTTTTTGGGTATTTTATTTATCGTGCTGATTAATGAGCTAGTTAGAAGTGAGGTTTCATGTACTAATTTTTCGATTTATAACCTATGAATGGAACTACGGAGCAACCGTTGTGATATTGCTTCCTCATTCACTTTGTGTACTTTATCAGTTTTAGTTGATAATTTTCTATTTAAATTCCTCAGCTATTTTTGTAAATGAACCACGTCAATCTGTTGCCTTATTACTACGTGAAAGAAGGATAAACAAAAACACTTGCATTACGTTATTTAGAATAATACAACTGTAAAATTGGCAGCTCTGTAAATTGAAGATATTTGCGCCAAAAATATTTAGGGTACAAGAAAGTAAAAGAAAACAAATGTAATGTTTTTTGTAATATGTATCTGAGAGCCTGTTTATTTGTTCATGCGCCACAAAAGAACAGTAAAAAGGATTTCGATGAAGTTTTTACTGGTGGATTTTGCTAGCTCTAAGGTAACATAGTCTATATTTTATCGCGGTCGACCTAATTGGTTGAAACGAAGATATGATAATTTTACGTTCTAATACTTACTTAAAAATGTTTACTTTTATATCTGTAACAAGTGGCAAAACGTGTATTAATCTCACAAAATTAATAATACTTTTTTTACAAAAAAGGGAAAAGCTAGTTAGAAAATCGTTTTATTTAATTGTTTTATTTACAGATAATTAAGTTCAAAGCTTCGTGGATCTTTCAACTACCCAGATTAATAAGAAATAGGAGATATCCAAAGGCATGTAAATATTTCATTCAAGATTACAAAATTAACGCCAAATATATATTGAATATATTTGGCGTTAATTTTGTAGAAATTCATTATTCACAATTAAATGAAACTACGTCATGTAGTATTATTTCTACTTTCTTCAAGTGGTTTACTACTGATAAAGAACTTAAAGAAAGTAGATGGTGAAGAACTTAAAGAAAGTAGAAATAATACTACATCACGTAGTTTCATTTAATTGTGTTTCATTCTCTACTAAAGTACAATGATATTTTGTAACACTATGTATTAGATGCCATATCACTTCACTTTAAAGATAGTCCAGAGGTGGCATTAAGGCGAATAAAAGCAACAAATATCACCTTTGTCGCCCCAGAAATATCAATTTATTGACACGGTTTTCTACAATCCATTAAAAGGACATAGTTATATTCTAAGACACGTTTGTTTACAATAGACTCTAAAATATCTTATTTGTCGCCCCAGAAATATCAGTTTATTGAGATGATTTTCCACTATCCACTGAAAGGACATAGTTATATTCCAAGACACGTTTGTTTACAATAGACTCTAAAATATCATATTTGTCGCCCAAGAAATATCAGTTTATTGAGATGGTTTTCCACTATCCATTAAAAGGACATAGTTATATTCTAAGACACGTTTGTTTGCAATAGTCTCTAAAATATCATATTTATCACCCCAGAAATATCAGTTTATTGAGATGGTTTTCCACAATCCATTAAAAGGACATAGTTATATTCCAAGACACGTTTGTTTACAATAGACTAAAATATCATATTTGTCGCCCCAGAAATATCAGTTTATTGAGCTGATTTTCCACTATTTATTGAAAGTACATAGTTATATTCTAAGACACGTTTGTTTGCAATAGTCTCTAAAATATCATATTATCACCCCAGAAATATCAGTTTATTGAGATGGTTTTCCACAATCCATTAAAAGGACATAGTTATATTCCAAGACACGTTTGTTTACAACAGACTAAAATATCATATTTGACGCCCCAGAAATATCAGTTTATTGAGATGGTTTTCCACTATCCATTAAAAGAACATAGTTATATTGTAAGACACGTTTGTTTACAACAGACGCTAAAATATCATATTTGTCGCCCCAGAAATAGTTTATTGAGATGGTTTTCCACTATCCATTGGAAGGACATAGTTATATTCTAAGACTCGGTTCTTTGCAATAGACTCTAAAATGATCGGGCATTTAATTGTCATATTTATCGTTCATACTCAATTAAATGATTTATATTAAATATATCCTAAGTCGGTTACTTCTAGACCCCCAACGCTCCCCAACGCTTTAGAAGGATAGTAGGAAGCAAGCTCGTCACCAGTATTAGAAAATATTAGAGGAATCACTTCTTTGTATTCAAATTCTTATTGACATTAAAATTAGTGGTTATATTTTTATGACGTCTTTTTAATTTATAGGCAGAATCTAATTAGACCAACCAAAGTGCACGTCAAAAGGCAGTAGAATAGTAGATATTAATTAGTAGTCACGAATTATTGTTGCCTTAATGAAGCGGCATGTTGGTGATAAAATGATCGTATACAGCCATTCTAGTGAGCTCGCCTGGTCAATTGATATAACCCGAATGAAAACTGGAATAATACTGATATTTATTATAATTGTATCGATATCATTTTAATATTAAAAATAAATAAAATTAGTTACCAAAATATATAAAACAAATATTTTCATTTTAACTATATTAGAAGAGTTCAATATAAGACGAATAAACTTTAAAGTTAATGCACAATACCCACCAACGTCGCTATGAATGTATTAGTGTGTTTACGAGTATTAAATATCCGATCTTGATCTATTGTATTTTGTAAATACGTCCTTTAAGGATTCAGTCTTTTCGCATTCTACAAAATTACCAAAATACATTCTTTCACGCTTTCTACACACGTATAAGTCACTATTCAGCATGGTTCCTACGAATAACCACAAGCCACTCATGGAACACAAATTTACCAAATTTGTGTCTAATTATGATGCAAATACATATTTATTCCATGACTTTGCCAAGGAATAAATAGGGAGTACGGAAATATGACATCTAGCTGCGCTCTACTGACAACGGCGGATGTATAAAAATACAATTTGAGCGAATCTTTCCCTATTCAAGAAGCCATTTCATAAATAGAAGGAAATATTGTGCTGCACGTGACATTGGATGTATCTTTGTGCCCTTGTACCGGTATATTTATTTGTTTACTTGAGTCAAGATGCTTTGAAGCTCGATGAAAGAAACATTAATTTTCTTTCACTCATTAAACTGATTTTAACCATTTTTTTTCTTTAGATGGAAGCAAATTTTGTGAAGATATAACAGATTTAGGATTAGATTTAAAAATTATTGTCTTGCAAGAAAAAATATCAAATCGAAGTTACACTGAATTATTAATAGCCCCATTTTGATAAAGAAAAATAATATTGGCTTTAAAATCATGGATTGATTGATTGAATTTTCGTGTCGTTTTAACTGTTTAACAGTTTGCTAAAAATTAAAAAATAAATTTGCGAAATATTAAGGTATTTCTAAAAATTGTATAGTTTTTTTTTAACTTTTTAGGATGTCATATCTCAAAAGGAGAAAAAGGACTCTTATAATATCATTCACATGTCGGAGGAACGGACGGAGGGCCGGTTCGTCTATCAAATCCATTTTTCTCAGAAATCGTTTGAGGTATAATTTTTAATTTCAGCTGAATATTAATTTATAATTCTTCAAAAGTTAACACTCAAAAATATTTAGACGGAAATTTTAGAGGCGACGAATGAAGTAAACAACTTTTTTTTTAAATTCATGTGTCATTGGAAAGAAAAAGTTATGGGATTAATTAACTTTAACTTTATTTTTCTGATTTTTTTTGTACGCATAGTTAAAGAAAAAATTTAACATAATTGTTTATCTTCTAAAAGTAATTATAAAAAAACATATTTTAAAAAACTTAGCAAAATCGATTACTAAGAATGTTACTATGCCAACTTTCATGTCTTTTCGTCGATGGTATCTGAAAAAATCTGGAAATAAAAACAATTTCAATATCTAGTCTACTATATTATTATTAGGCATAAAAACATGGCGTATATTTAAAAAAAATATGTCATCTAGAATCATCGCTATAGATCGTTTTACTTGGGTTTCTAAAAACAGACATTTCTTCACAATTTTAATATTCATTATGAATTCCAATACTCATTTACATTTGACTTAGATATACAGCCTGTGCAAAGCTCACCAGTTCGAGATCGGACTCATTACTTGCGTCATGGCTACGTAAACAACATAACTTTAATTTACGACTAACAGAAACGGTACACTGACTATCAGATGCCGAATCGAAACTATCCACTCGCTCCGCAACGTATTATACTTAATGATACAAGTATATCAATGAGACAACGATGCACAGTTTGCTCTGCTCTTGCATTGCACCCGCTCTGTTTACACCGAGACACCAGCACCACAATAACGGATCAATAGACGCATAAATAACAGTCCAACGAATCTACGAGGCGTGACAAAACAAATATTCATTAAACTGTCAATATACTATAGTGATGTAGTACGGTGTTCTCGTTAAATTTATATAAGACTATTTCAAGTCACGGTCACTGTCGTGGGATACATACATTCATACCCATATGATAAGACAGTACACCCAAACGATAGCATTCGGAAAACAAATTCTAATACTAAACCTAACACGTTCGTTGACAAAATCGGCAGCCATGTCATCAATATTTTTAATTAGATATATAGATAGACCCAAACTTTAGCGTGCAGAAAGAATAGATGGAAAAATTATTTTACATATTTTGTACTAGAATCTGAAATTTTCTTTTATAATTATAAAACTGAGGAAAGACGTCAAAGACTGAACAAGTTTCTGAAATAGGCAAACAATAACATTGTATACGTATATTATTTGTATAATAAGGAATTATCTTTATTCCTAAATATTAAGTTACGACATCATATTGGCCTTTCTCGCAACACCCATTCAATTAATCGCTCCTTTTTTGTACTTACGTTTGATCTATTAGAATATATACAAACCGGCATGATTAACAGCGATCCATATAAAAAAGTCCCACAAAATGTTTCCAAGATCCGAACAAACGGCCTCGTAGTGCAAAATATAAATGGAAAAAGGGACTATGCATTTTAAAAAAATTTAGTGTAAAAACTTAGCAGCTGAATAAACTAAAATACTACATCACCTAGCAAGCGGAAACGCACGTACAACAAACCGGTGCCGCGAGCGGCGCCACTCCATCGGACGCGCATCCGGTAGGCGCGCCGTTTCCGACCGCCGTATCTGCGTCGAGATGCTACCCGCGTTTTGTTAACATTTCCGCCGTAACAATCACGCGCCGTAGTATGGCTGATATATTATTCGCGAGCGTTACGACATGACGTCCATATGATATTTTGCCAGCAAGTTTTCTAAAACGTAACTAGCTTAAGATGATATGCAGGTACACTTTCATCCCACTTTAAAATATCGCACGATATGATATTGTATGGCGGAACAAGCAACCTTAATTTAAATACCAACTTGACGGTGTAATACGTCAATAGATTCGTAAAATTTAAGTAAGGAATTCGTCTCTCGTCAGGAGATAGGACTTCTCAGGCCTGTCAGGCTCCACAAAATTTTAGATCGTCACTTTGAAGAAAACAGAAATTTAACGGAATGTATATCCAAATATTCTCTTTCACAGTTCCCACAGTCACAACGACAGTAACTATATGGTGCGTAGTCAATATTTATAAAAAGTTGTTGTAGCTACAAGTTACTGGGTACATTTTACCATTAGCAATATGTAAAAACAATATTTTCGTAATATTTTTCTTGTAGTAACTAAAGTGGTTCTTTTAAGTAGAAGAAACCTTAAAGTAACTTGTATTTTTCTCTCACCCTTTGCTAAACTAAATTGAAGTTAAATCCGAATCAATGTTTTTGGCTGGGATACGAACATTAAGTGTCTATGATAGGCCAACACTTAGATCACAAGCTTGCTTTTAAACAACAGCTGCTAACGCAAAGAGTGCAGGAATGGGTCTATAATTTTTCCCATGACACAGTTCCGTCAGTGTCACTTGAATAACAATCTTACTAATAATCCCGAATAACCGTAAAAATGGTAGTTTGGAATGCATTATTTTTTATTAAGAATTACATTTTCTGCTATTTTTTTTAAAACATTTATTCACACAATTAATATTTTTGAAATTACAGCGTTTTAACACACTGTAGGTTAATTCAATTCTCACAAACATTGATCCAAATAATCACAAACAATGATCCAAAAAAATATACAACATGTACATATTTTTATTACCTACCTGATGCTGGACTATACCTTCCTTACATGATATTCTGCAAACCATGCTAAAATAACATACCTGCATAGACATTTAAAAAAAAACTAAACGAAAATTTCAATTTAGGATTTTAAGGAATTTTCATTTACATACTTATTTCACAGAGTATAAAATATAACTAGAGATAGTAAGAAGACATGGCAGGCACATCACGCATTTGATTCTCGTATCATATGTTGTTCTCTGCGCGATGACGTATAGTTTAGTCGCAGACCGAATACGATAAGTGGTAGAGCTCTGTCGCTTGTAGCTCATTAGTGCCCAAAAATGCACTTTTGTGATTTAATTATCTACCAAAATAAAAGCCAGCAACACAACACAACCAATTGCGGCATTGTTTGTTATCGATAAGTTAATTTGAAAGCATTTCGTTGGGGGTTAAATAAAAAACCTTATTATTATGTCTTTATCATATAAGATGTATTCATTTTCGCATAAGTATCAATAACGTGAATGTGTTTGGAGATTGTCATCTTAATGAGATAAAAGTTTCACACTTTAGAGCAGTTGAATTTAAATAATAATTATAGAGTATAATAGTAATGTGAAAATAAACGACTGATATATTTATGGAAAATATATATATATGACAAGATAGATTAAAAAAATAAATAAATTTATTAATAATAAAATTCTAAAGAATGGGCCATATCCATAATATTTACGACTAATGAAAAAAGTTGAGAAAAAAGTAAATTATTGTACACGTATATATACCTAGGTGAACAACTTTTGTTTTACAACTCATGGTAATTCGAGAAAGTGCTAAATTTTCAAATTGTGAAATTTTTATAAATTGGCCCGTATATCAATTTTACATCTGAACTGAACGTGTTTTCTCATTTACATGTATACAATTAAATACTCTAAGAATTCTCTCTATATAGGAGAAATAAAAAAATAGATTAAAGCCGATGGATGAAAGAACTTGTTTCCTACAAAGATAGGCGCAGTTTGCTTAACACACTTTTTAGAACATGATTTTGATGTACAGTAATCCTGAATATATTCGTATCCAAATATAGTTTCAATTTATACCCTAAAGCATTACTAAATTTTTGTCAGCCATGTCATCGATAATGAAGAACATTTTCATGGCGTCATTCAAACATAGAAATTGGTTTCAGTGGTGGCTATCTAGCAGAAGTTAGATAAAAAGCTCAAAATAAAACTCAAGCTCTAAGTACGCAATAAGTATGTTGCTCTAAGTACGTTGTTAATATATCTCATTGTGAGCAACTAAAATTAAAATTACTTCGCTCAATACGAACCTTAACTTGCGTGTTGAACGTAATTGGCGTGTTGAAAATTAATTTGTTTCAAATTGGTAACATGCCTTTTCATGTATTTCCGTTAACATACCGCTTCTATCTTGTTTTATGATCTGTCTTATTATACACTGGGCAAATCATAACAAATTAACTATTTTTAAATATCTTACTAGAGGTTTAGTATGATATTTAATTGAAGACTATCTTATTACTTAACATTCACCCATACTCTTCTACGTTGAGATTTATAAATATAAGTTATTTTTCTACGTTGAGATTTATAAACAAAAGCATTTTAAAACAATAGGTAAATTAAATACAAATTTCTAAAAAAAGTCTAAATTTAGTATAAATTCAAATTAATTGAAACGATAATTATTCAACATAACAATTGCAATTTTAAACAATAATTATAAAAATATTAAAAATAATCATTACAATAATTGAATAATACAAATACTTATTAATAAAGGAAATATTGGTTTTAAAACTTAACATTAATTAATTAGCATTAGCAGATTGATTCAATGTTATTCACATTATATAAAGAGACAATTTGTATTGCGAAGACGACCTGGCAAATATGTCGACAAAATTGAACGTTTATAGCAATCAATAGAACATCTACGCAGAGGCGCACGGATACCGGCATCAGTATGAGCTTTAGGAAGGTAAAAGGGCACAGACTTACAAGTTGATTCCCCGGATACACCGAACTGCAGTTGACTCACAATGTCTGAATAATATTACACTGTTGCTTCCAGTTCAATATACCTGCTATGTAGCATGTTGTATTTAAACAGCAACTTCATTGGAGTAGTCACTCTTAGACCTGTTGAATCGGTATTGCAAATGTATACTTATCGCTTATATTATTCGCTCAATCGTGTCTAAATATGTAGTGTTGGCAAGATTTCAAATTGCAACAGAATAGTAAAGGATGTAACATATTCTCATTTCCCTGGACAGTTGAACGGTTCTAGGAAACCCAAAGATTCATAATACGAAACCCAATAATTCATGGGCCCCCGTAATAATCTGCTCCAAATGAGTTTCAAAGTGTAATTTGGAATCGAAACTTGCTCCTAGATCTCCTCTAGGAATTTAATATCACCAATAATATGGATATTGGAATGAACCATTATGTATATAACAGAAACGGGTTGTGTCTGAAACAACTACTAATATCATTTAAAAAATGACAAATAAAAAGTGCCTTACATAGTCTTTGAAGTTACAGAAGTGCCCCCTACTTCACTGGTTGTTACCTTTAACACGTCGGTATATATCACCTCTATAACATGTCGATGCAAAACCGGATATGTCCTAACGTGAAGCACTTTTTCGAATAGCTTTGGTATTGCCAATAAAGTCAATATGGCTCAGTAGTTTTCTATAAGTTGTTTATTATTAGACTTGTACATAGGTGCAACATAAATATAAGTAACTATGCCATATACATGTCATAGTGACGAGACACATTTAGTATTGAATGTATTTTTGTATAAAGAGGGTTTCTATATTATCTGGCCACACTTTTATTTATATCTACTCGTACATATTGAAATGCATCCTTTTTGAAAAAAATGGTAAAGGTGTTAACGTTTATGTACTATAACTCAAGACGAGTTCATATCATACGGATTAATAAATAAGCTCTGCTCGAAGGTGGATTAAAACAAATAATGGCAAATTGTTAAGTGTCATTTTATTCATAATTTGTAAAGTTGTCAACGATGGAGATCCATCCGACTTTTTTTACGGCGATATGTACGACCTAAAACCTTTTACGTTGTTACTGATGGGGTTTTCAGTGTTACGTATGTCGATATTAAGACAATGCCAACATAATTTCTTAAATAGCCTTTTTAATTTAAAGAATTCGAGATAATCTTATAGGTTACAGATTTTCTACTCAACCTAGATTTTATTCCATTTTATTATTTGGATCGAGTAAGGAAAGTAGTTTATCAGATATTTCCAGTTTTTTCGTCAATTTTTTTTATAACAAATTTATTAATTATACATAAAAACGATACTTTATAATTTGTCCAGAGCACAATCAGTTGTGAGAAGATCAAACTCGCTAACTCAATATGCTAATTCCAGCGCCATTTTAATTGCATTATAGGCGTATTTAGGAATGTTATATTTTGGAAGAACTGCTTTTTTCATAGTAACATCAGGATGGTAATCGACTATGAGCAACAAAGAAGGATGATCGCGATTCTCACGAAATAACGGGTCTGGTCTGCTTCTCTGAGTTTACAAATACAATTGCACAGAGCGAGATCAACAGTTCTGTTATTTTTAAGATAGTACATAAGAGCCTTTATAACCGATTTTTTATGTAATATTAGAACTAAATGAGGTAGCGATCCATTTATGTTAATGTTTTATTTTATGTAAAAATTTCCAAATGTCAATCAAATATACAATGCCAGAAGATTACATGACTGGCGGAGCAAACCTCAGCCTCTCGACTACACCACTATTTCGTGTACAAATTTTGCTCCCTCAGACGAGCCCATTCGACGCTGCCAAAAATAACTCACGAAACCGTCATAAACTAAGAGGTCGCTGCTTTTTCCAGCATCACGTGACAGCGCGCGGCGCCGATGGGCCCAGTGCGGAACCCTAAAAAGCTTTTAGTTGCAAATTGAACAAGGCTTCCCCGACCCTCGTACGCAACTGACTCCGTGCGCGTCACAGCGGGGTATCTTCGCCTCCATAGCAAAATATACTTATTAATAGACAGAGCATCGTAGCGACAAAACTTGAAAACTAGTGGCCTGAATATGGATTTTGAAATATGTTATATAATGTAATTTATGTACATATATAACTCAAATGTAATAACAGTCAATTCCAATTATTTCAATTAATATCACTGACTTCAGTTGAACATTTTTCTGTATTTTAATTCAAACATAATTTTTCTACACATAATGTTATTCGAAACATTTTGATTATGAAACTTGAAGTGCCGTTATGAAGATTCGATTAATTTTTATTGACTATATTTTTTTAAATACGCTCAGCGTTATTTTTTTTGAATTCGTGTGATTTTAAATTTTATGAATGGTCCAAAATTTTAATTAGTTATAGAAAACGAGTAAGGCCATGTACTTTTAAAATTATAGGTATTTTTTTAAAAAATCTAAAAATTTGCCAATCTGCCACGTTATTTCAAGTACTGTAACTATGAATTTTAATTTTTCTTTATTCTAATTTTTGTTACTTTATTCTGAATAACAATTATATTAATCACAGATGAAAATAAAAGCAAAACTGCCTTAGTTTAAAAAAAATAATATTTTTTACTATGCTATCATGCACTCAAAATGTTCCATCACCTAATTTTGACCCCTTGTAGAGAGAAAAAAATATACTACGCTTTTTTGGAAAGATGCTTTAAGAGTTGGCGCATTTAGTTTGATTTCCAAAATAGTATAAAACTTGTTGGTTTTTTCCGTTCCTTCTTCATCATTGTACCCCGATTATGCTAAAGAGTAAATTTATATCGCATTTAGTTGTCTCTTGTCTATGTTATACATCAGGTTGTAACCAAATTTTGATGGACTATATATATATGTACAATATATATATGTATATATATATAAAAGAATGAAAACATGTTTTTTTTCTAAATATTCGAATAATTCCACTACACCCTTCAACGTCGATAAACAGAGACATAAACAAAGGCCTTTCGCAAAAAATATAGTGAAATTGAATTTGGGAGGTGTTTTCAAAAAATGGATTGCAGTTACGAGGGGTTGACAAGATAATGTATACAATTTTATGATATTTTTGAAATAACGTTCCACAAGGTTGCTGTCCATTTTTTTACATTAGCATTATTCAAAATTAACTTTTCATGTTTTCTACTTGAAATAATGGACATGTTTTAGCGTTTAACGTTTTTGTGTTGCCAATAATAACGAATGAATAACATTTTAATTAGGAAGACGAATGTTTTCTTAAAAATATTGGACAATAAAAAAGGAGAAACATAAAAATACCTAACAAAAAAAATTTTCATGCACAGTTATGTATGCAAGTTAAAAAAAATTAAAATCGTATCTCCAAAGCTATTAGGCCTAGGATAATAAACATTTTTTAATTAAAATTGTATCGCATGTGTAATAACCTCCTCTATCACCAATATTTTTCGATATATATGTGTATATATATATATATATATATATATATATATATATATATATATATATATATATATATACATATAAATTTAAACGAGAAGCACAATACCTATAGATCGATGCGATAGAAAATGTTATAATATACCTTTAACATATGCAGACTAGATTTATTTTTGTTATATCTTGCCAATTATTAGATAGACAATTGTTTGTAATTTGATATATGTTCTATTATCTTTGCTTAGGAACTAAATAGGCACTGAGATCGCAATAGACAAGTGCTCGTGATAAAGCCCCATGTTGCAGTGTTCACAGGGTATTTGTTCAGATTTTTTTACGTAATGATTTTTATGGCGGTTCGAACAGTCATAAATTACGTTATGTGCGTCTTGTTTATGAACCGTGTAAAAAATGTATATGAAAAATACAAATTATTATTTTTTAATAATTACATTTTAATAAAAAATCTTAAAAAAGTAAATAGCGTTCTTTGAAACATTTACTAATATAAAATGTTTGGTTGAGTGTCCTAGCTAATATGGTTTATGACAGAAATGGGTTTAAAAAATACCCTCATAATCGCACTTTATTATCTCAAGAACTTTTTTAAGATTCCGTAGCCTAATTTGGAACTTTATAAGGATATCGCCATGTTCGTCTGTCTGTCCGCCTATCTGTAGGTAACAGTCGTTTTCTGTAAAGCTGAAATTTGGTAACGTTATACTTATTTATAAAGCGTAAAAAGGCATGAAATAAAATATTTTAATGAAATGTTTTAAGGAGCTTTCCCTTTATGTAAATTGGGACCGAATGTACCATTATGTAGGATATCGTTGAATAAGTATTTTAAAAATATTAAGGTTATGTCATAAATACGTTTTTGGATACGGGAATTCATGTACGAAATATTAATCTTCAGTGGTAATTTTTATTACAGTTACGTGTCCCTGCCAACTACCAGCCAAACTGATATTTTTAGATATCTGAAAATTATTCACAATAGTAGTAGAGTAGAGGTGAGTAGTTTCTACTAGATTACGAGTAATAGTCGACCAACTTGCGACATGTAATTGGGTCTGTAAAAAGTTCATAAAAACTCCATACATAGTGATTTAATTCAAATGCAAAATTAACTTTGTATTTTAAATGTACATTTATTATGTCTGTGAAAGATATACCAAGTAATATATTTTGTATTTATATGGTGAGAAGTGGTATTATTTAAATTAGCCTGTATAAAAATATTATTATTTTATCCTTACACATGCGAAATATAATGATATTTTACGCCTATGAAAAATATACTAGACAATATATTTAGGTTGTAAAAAAATTATGTATGTAAACAGTTTAACAGAAATACTATGTAAATAGTTTAACAGAAATACTGAATATAAATAGTTTAAAAGAAACACTGTGTAAATAGTTTAAAAGAAATACTGTATGCAAATAGTTTAACAGAAATACTGTATGCAAATAGTTTAACAGAAATACTGTGTAAACAGTTCCAGAAATACTGTATAAATAGTTTAACAGAAATACTGTATGTAAATGGTTTAACAGAAATACTGTGTAAATAGTTTAACAGAAATACTATATGTAAATAGTTTAATGGAAATACTGTGTACCCTTAAATGTTTATAAGTGCCTAAGTATGTGTACAGATATGTGTACAGATTCGCACAAATGAGATTTCTGCTGCTGAGCAGATAAGTTCCTTATTCTAATGCAAATTGATATTTTTAAAAGGAGGAAAGGAAAAATGTTATTAAATTAATTAAAAAATCAAAATCTATGAACCTATACCTGATTGCCTAGTCAGCGTGCGTGAAGAACTTCACTCAGAAAAGAAGAATACCGACCACTGCTTTCTGGGTAGTTTTGATATTGAGATTCATGTATAAAATACTTAAGCGTAAGCACGTAACAACTAGGGATAGAATTTTAACTTCTTGAAATATACCTCTTAAAATTCTGAATAAACGGATCTGACCTGTTTGTCGATCAGAGAAGCAACATAAGCTAAATGTGATGCCAACCTCTTATGTTCAAACTATATAATTACCGGTATTTAAAAATGTAATATGAACGTCCCGATTCGATTGGAAATATGGAATAAATTTTTATATGAACACAAAAATATTATATGACGTACCGACATAAAATACTTCTGAGCGACAAATTATTATGTGACCTAGCACTTAGCTTTATGCAATGTAATGTATTGTAATAAACATGTAAAATGGGTAATATTGCAAGCACTCACCGAAATATATTCATACGTAAAAGACAGTGGGCGCGAGCTCTCAGTCGACCCGCGATCCGCTCTTCTCATAACACGATGTATCCACTTATTGTTTCATGATAATAGTTTGTCAGGTTTCGCAGTGCATAACCGGAAAGTTAAAAAGTTTTCTCATATCAAGTTTTCATATTATTTTGCGGGCGAATTTGCGTACGGGGCGCGGGTCCTGATCCCCCGGTCCGACCCTGATACAATCATAAACTGTAATAAGTTTCGAGACATTATTTTCAATACCCTAAGGGATGAGAATTTGACGTTACAAATCATACGAGAAAGGTCGAGGGGAAATGTTTGGGATTATTATTAGTTAATTCAGTCGTTTTGTGGTTTTATAAGTTTCGGTGGAGAAAAAAAAATATTGCAAACAAGAAAACTTTTTGGATGTATAAAAATTCCTTCAGAACACTTTCTGTATGAAAGACATTGCACTCCAAATTTTAAATTGGACATAAACATATTCTTGAGCAATAACATAAGACAGTAGACCATTCCAATATGGTTAAACTCAGACCTCAATAACAAACACCATTATCACTATTTCCGATATTTTTTTTATCTAAACACGACCTTGACCACTTAAGATCTCATTTTTTTACATCACTTAAGGCTCCCTTTTTTTTTGCCTTCACAATCCAGGAAAATGTAAAATTCAGTACCTCTTCACGCATCGATCATCAAGCAGAAATTTCATGATCTTGGATCCAAAAATCTTTTGAGTAAAAGGAAAAAGAAAATTATTGTTCAGTCTGATAAACGTACTTACCAAAGATCATATATAAAGCATCCATATATAAATAAATATATACATAGGTAAATTATTAATTAACTCGAACTTATCTCATCTAAAATAATAGTTAATAAAAAGTATAAATTCCCTAAACTATATATCAAGCTTATACACACAGCATTATTTAATTGGATTTTTGGATAAATTAAATGCTAAATATTTATTCCTCATAAAGCAGTATAAAACTGTACGTTCCGTGATATCGCCTTTCCAGCTTGTACATACCACATGTTTTTTTTTCAAATAAACCAATCATTTTTGTTTTGCGCCTTAATCCATTTAAAAAGAGAGCACATATTTCTCAATTTACATTTTATTAGATGATTGATATATTAAGCAAATTTAGCAAAATGAGTATTTGTAAACTAACATCTAATCCATAGTTACATCTAATCCATAATACATTTAACTCCATAGTATAATGAAAATAGGGATCAATATTAGGATTCGCCTTAATACAATTTCATTACAAAAAATATGAATTAAACATGTGCAATAGGCAACTAAAACTTAACGAAGGTCACCTCGCTTCCAGCACTGCTGCTGGGTGCGAGGTGACCTGAGGTGATAACAAAAGTGAGGTGGTAACAAAGCAAATTGCAAAACTGAGAATAAATAATCCCTTATTAAACATTTTTCTTTTATAGGTCAAAAGTGAACTATTTAGAATCGAAAAGGAGCGTTTATAAAGCATTGCACTTTTAGCTTATCCTTAAATGTGTATTAAAGTTCCAAGAGTAAGTTTCGTGTATTCTACATGGACGGATGATAATATATGTTTCCATTTACTACTTAGAAGTTATACCTTCCGTATTCTAATCTTCCATATTCCACGTATATCCCGATGTAATTCCGCGTATCATATTCGTTCATTTATAGTTTAAATAAATAAAAACCTTAATCAACCAAATTTTATGACGTTATGTCCTCAAGAATATTTTTTTAATATATTCCCCACGTGACAGAAATTGGAAAATACTGAAAATGAGATCAGAAAAAAAAGAACTGATAAGAGAAAGAATGATAGTGTGTCCAGACAACATGCCCTTGAAAATGTAGACTGAAAAAATAAATAAGTAATTAAATAAACAAAATCTTTTTTTCAGTTGAATACTTTTCAGGTGAAGTAAATTTAATTAACGGCAAGAAATTAAAACAGCTAACAAGACTTAGAGTGTAGTAGAAAATATGTAACTACATAATTGCAGAAAATAAAACTAATATTAAAAAAAAAACAAAACGTATAACGATAAGTATCGAAAAAACTACACAACGTCGTAATCGAAAACGGTCATTACGTTTCAAAGCAAATCGTATTTAAGAAAAATAAAAGAGCAAAAGGGGTTGATTGAACTCAAGATTAGTTAAAATAGATAAAGAAAAACTTTATAATTTATTAATAAAAAAGCATGTTAAATATGAAAGCTACCGCGAAAATGAAACAATTAAAACCAAAAAAAAACAAATAAACAGTTACATTGTCAGTAAAAGATGTTAGAAAAATGCATATTAAAGTGAAGACTTTAGTAAATACCGTTGTACGGTATTAAAAAGTATAAAACAAAACAATTTAATAACAAGAAACCAAGTCCGAAAACTTACATATCATTTAAAGTAGCAAATGAAGTACGTCAGCAACGCGTAATGTATACTTTCGACGCATCATCGACATATGGTGATAAAAGTTAATAAAGATAACAAAATAATTAAAATAAATTTCCAATCTCCAATGTTACTTTAAACCCAGCTTTGTTAAATATAATTTACAATAATGATATTCGTTGCCAACAACAACAAACTCCAATATTTATCCCAGATCTTAATCTCAATGGTTCGTATTGGTGTGAAAATTTTCGCCATATCATCAAAACACGTAAAGCAAATTCCACAATTTTCCACTATCAGAGAAAAATAAAATAATAGCTTTCCAAACTTGTTTCGTATGCACTAATATATTAGGTTAGAACCTAATAAACAGCAAAACCATTTTGTTGAAGAGGTGTTAACTCATGTGATTAAAACAAAACAGAATATTTCCACCTTTTCCCCTAAAAAATTTTCTTATTCTAAATCATAAGAGTAGCTCTGCTTGATAACGCAAAATTGGCATGGGATCTATTTCAACAAAGCAATTTTTTTTTAATTTAGTGTAGAAGGACGGCTGAATGAGGACTAAACGGGAGATCAAAATTGCTTTCTAGAATTCTTTAAAACCAATGTTTCACTTAAAAATCTACATAATTAGTTCATTTTAGGCTTAATAACAACAGAAAAATTATCTAATTTCATAATCTTAATAAAAACAAATAAGCAGACAATAAAAAGTAATTCCGATATTTAATACGATTTAAGAGAAATAGTATTTTTTAACTTTTTAATTACCTCTATAAAATATATATTAGAGAATACATTTACATGGTGAAAAAAAAATAATATTATTTACAAACAACATCACAACCTCGTTGTGATGAAATCATGAAATCACGACCTCGTTGTGCAAGTTCTCATATTTAATAACTTTCCAGACGACTGACTTCTTAAAGAATATCGTAACTTCGACGTTGAGCAATAAATACAAATGGGGAATTAGGGTTTGTACGTCTTTTTCATACTATAATGAAAATGTCATTTCTAAGCAGGAAGTATCAGTAAATATAATACCTGACCAGGTAACTACTAAAAGGATCACACTCGATGGATAGCTGGAAAAAGTAAAGATAAACCAAAAGTTACTTTCAGAATATAAATAACTATTTCGCCACATATCTCGCATAAATATTGCTTTCAATCGTAAACCAATATAGATTTTATTATGCGCAAGATTGGATGTTTACTAAACGTAAATATACTTAAAATAATTGAAAATAATATAAATATATGCGTTTTCTTAATTATGTAACGATTATTTGAATATGTTTTAACCCTTTGATGAAGTATAACTTATTTAGCAAGCAATGGTTACTTTTTGGATATTTCAAATCGTATTATTTTACCGTCTTTTCAATCCCAAATATTTCAATTGCATGAATGTCATTGGCATCAAAATAAAATTATTGAACTGTAGTCAAATGTAAACCGTGACAATAGATATCCAATTACAACATTGAGCAAACTGGGAACAATGGAAAATAATTATATGCATTACTCGTATTTTCGAAAGAAATGTTATTAAATAAATCATTAAACATACGTTATTAAATAAATCATTAATAGACACTTAATTAAATTACAGTAATTTTATCTACGATATTTAATTTCAAGTGAATATTTTATCTTGAATGCCGTAACATACGAATTGATTACTTGAAACAAAATTCTGTAAAGTACGAAGTTCGTTCATTACATGAAATTTATACTAGTCTAACTTCAAATGGAGCAATACCTTAATGCTAGAATTACTAATATATAAAAATAATCGCTTTATTAAATTAAAACGTTTATTAAATTTGAAACAAATACCGCCATCAAATTTAAAATAATAAAATTACATTTTTTGTAGAGATAACACAAATTGTGTAGCAGTACAGTGAGACGCAAATAGATTTTTTAAAATATTAGTCTGCGAATAATATTATTTAGACAAAAAACTAACAAATGAAATTTATAAAAAAGTTAAACTATACTAAAACTTAAATTGAACTATATCTCTAAAAATATTCCGCTCTCATGAACGCTTATTGATAATAATAAAACTTGCATCAAAATTTAATACATATCTCTCAGTCGTAACCATAAACGTTCAGCAAGCTATATTTGATGGAATTGAAGCAACGATAAAGTGTCTCCGTCTAGGATCTTGTTATTTAAAGGTTGAAATATAATATGCATTGTCTAGCAAATGACCAACACAAGGCAGCGTATAAAACCACATATCCATGGCTAATTTTTCACGGCCGCTTCCGGTTAACAAAGGCTGTTATTAAATATTAACGCTACTGTTACGCCGAGCTTTTATTCACTTAAAACACAATGCACACATGACCTGTATTATACATCCACCTTATCGGAAAATATTCTCGGTTTGTTGGCATTAAGTATGCATAAATTTGTTAAATCCACTCCTTCCTTATTTTGCAGTCAAAAGTAAATGCAATTAATATATTTAAACTAAATTGAATATAAAGTCAAGTAGCAAAATTTAAATGTATAGTAAAAGGTGTTTCTGAATGTCTTGAAAATTTAAGTATAATGTAGAATATTTCTCATTTTGACGTTGTTTGGATAATCGAATTGCAGATAATCGAAATTTCGAAACAAATTTAGATAAAAAAGACGTTTAAACTTTCCCGTGAACAAAATTATTTAAACGTTAGTTTGTTTATTAAATTTTAAACAAATGAATGCAAATATAGATAAACTAATCACTCGATAATAGCGAGCTTTTGTTTAATTTTATGACAAATAAAATACAGGTTTTATTATAGCTTTTATTTAATATGATGAAAAATAATTAACTAGTTTCCTTATTTTTGTATGGAAAATATTAATTTACCAAAAGCAACACAATTTTATTATTATTTTCATTTAGTTATTGACACATTTCAATAATGTTAGATGTTTTAGCTACATTAAATGTTTCAGTTAAATTATATTCGATTTCTGAACATTTCTACAAAAGAACGGCTTTCAATGTAAATATATTTACTTTCTATTCCCCTTATATGTATATATATACATACATATATATATATATATATATATATATATATATATATATATATATATAAATATATATATTCGAAACCAGCTGTGCCCATGATTTCGTTCACGTGAACTTTGGAAAATATTCATAAGTAACGCCATCTATAATAATTTTTTGTTATTTTTTTTTAAAAAGCACTCTTCGTATCGAAATTCCAAATTACCACACCTTTACCAATGGGTTAATTGCATTGAAATAGTTTATATGTTACTTCACGTCCTACATAATCCATTAATCAAGACCCAAGTGGATCTTTATTGGTACTTACATGATGCGCAAACAAACATACTCACAACAAAACAGGCAAGCAGACAAAAATTTTAAAATCATCATGTTTTTATTATGTAAATCATTTTTTCATAATTATCCTCAGGGTACAGATATGCTAATTCTACAATTTTATTATATGTATAAATTTTTCTCTAAAACTCGAACGAAATACCTTTAATTAAATCTTGTTTTACAAGTAATATGATGAAAATTGTCAATATGGAATAAAGTGTACTTTATTAGTGAGAAATTTGTTACTTTATATCCATCTCATCAATTTAATAATTTGTATTTTCATAATGTAATTTTTTTTTAAATGAGATTTTAATATTTTAGCCCTTACACACTTAAAGAGATAACTTATTTACAATAGTTTTCTAACGTCCTTCAGAATACCTCGAAACATTAAGTGCAATTCATCAAATTAGATGAATATATAGTAGATATAAAGTGATTAAGTATAGACAGCTCACTAATCCGTCCACTTATTAATTAACGGGGAAATAAAATAAGCGCAATGCCCAAAATCGTAAAGTGCTAACCTTTTCTATTTACGGATATTGATATAATAAATTATTGAAAATATTGTATAAAATTGAAGTATCTTAGAAAATGCAGACGAGTATTCATGCAGACGACGCCACTGAATATTACTAGTTACAGAAATTTCTTCGCAAACCTCAGCATTTTTAACTGACGCCATTCGTCCATTTGTTCAGCCACATATGTAAGTACACATATGTAAGTACATAACAAGAGAAAGTTTCATTTTTCCCCGTTTTACAACCCAATTTCATTTCTCAACTTTATTCATGCAACTGTCGATATATAGCTTGAAGAGGGTATTGACGCGGTAATTTCATCTACTCAATAAAGCGCCAGTGCCACCGAAAGCAATCGCAGTAAAATTTCCCCTGTATAAGCGGGGGTAGACCGCGCTCCGTCTTAATAATATCAGTTAAAAATGGAAGTAGTAAACTTAACAGAGAAAATTAAATTGTTCATAATGTGGCTATAACGAAAAGAGTCAACACTCGCCGTAAACGTGCCGATCTGGACTGTACAAGGGCTAGCCTAGATAAACACACCTTTTTAGGGCAAATAAAGAAATGGTGTAAGTGCTATTTCAAGTCCAAAAACAAAGACGTAAAGTCAAATAGAATTTTGCTTGTTAAAAGTAAAATGGACCATGCAATTAAGCGGTAAACGTAATGGTATGAATTTCGTGCTAAATCCAAAGTTGACATGTAAAACTATTTAGCCTATTGCTAAATATTAAATCATCTATAACTACCAACTTCATGGTACGAAACTGAATGATGGTACTTGTAAAATTTCAATGGTTATTTTCAAAAACCATCTATTTTACTCCGAGCTCGGGCGATGTTATAACAAATTTTAGTTATGGATAAATTTAAATTTCGCGTTATTTAAACGTTAAAAATCGGCATAATTATTAAACCATAAATTACATATTATGATTTTTATATCTGGTCTAGAATCTAAACTCTTAATTTAATAAGCAATCGTAGTCCAATATTTAAACAATGGCAAATAAAAAAATATAAAATATAATTTGTAATGATTTTGAAACCATCACAAGTTTTCTATAAAATATCGTTAAAAAAAATTCATGACTATTAATATAATTCCTACAATATAACTTTCAAAATATATCAAACTTGCAAAATATATTTCTATAAAATATCGTTAAAAAAAATTCATGACTATTAATATAATTCCTACAATATAACTTTCAATATATATCAAACTTAAACTGATTACCAGAACATGCAATTTAAGACTGTATTCCTTTTTATTACGGCGCCTTTTTATTACAAAAAAAATTTTTTTTTTAATTCCACCCATTTAGAAACGGAATTTTGAAAAGCGCTAACAGGAGTAAATTGAGTCAAATGACAGTGCACTATTAAAATTCTTGAAAAAATTAATACGTTATACAAAATCACAAGCTGATCGATAGAATGTATATAAAAAGTCTGTAAAAAACCATAAACGCAGAAGAATAGTCTACGACATAAATTATTATTTGATTCACAAACACTTTCCTTCAAAATAATTTTGAATCCACATGTAATGCTGGTAGATGTGAAACATATAATTCTTTTTTATATTTTTTATTAAAATATAACGAATTGAAAACGAAAAAAAGAAATATTCAGACAGTTGTTAATAATGAAATATTATTTTATTTTATTTTTATGAAATAATTTATAACAGAAATATTTTTTAACAATCTGCTGAAAATATATTTTTAATGTTATAATACGGTTAGTCGACAAGACGCGAAGCTAGCCAAATGAGACGTCGCGAAGTGCCATCAGAACGTTTTAACTTCCATTCAGACGCGCCGTTAGATATTTCATATCAAAAGTAAATAGGTATACTCGTGTGTCGAACTTGGAACTTGGATAATTGGGATGAATTATTAGCAAGTGAATAAAAAATGCATAAATTCTAATACGTTACATATACGTTAAAAACGATATGTTTACTTATGTATATATGTATATTTATGTAACCAAATTATGTCAGTTATAAACGGTCAACGAAGTAGGTGAGAAACAATGCTTCAACAGCTTAAGCGCGTATCGGCCCAAACACGACGATCACACTTACAAAAGTTAAGTCATAATCTCGTAGCCAGATTCATATGTGTAGATATTTCCAAGTAATTGCTTTAATAACCTAAGTAAATAAATCCTAAAAATGGAAATCATTCAACCTACATATCTAAGTCATGAATTAACTTTTAATATTAAACCTCTCTTCAAAGAAAAACACGCATTCAAGAGTTTATATGGCGCAAACGTGAAGAATGTGCGTTGCACGGGAGCATGCCTAGCATGGTGGCGGTGCGAGGGAGATGCTTGGAGGAAGTTTAGCAATGAGGCAAAGCGAGTGGAAACTGCGCTCATAAATGCGAGCGCCCCATTGCAGGGCGGTTGCGCTAATTATAAATAATTGGGTCACGAAAATATATTAGTATGGGAATACTATTAATAGTTAGTATGTTATCTATTGTATTATTTGGTGTGCTGCCCTGTAAATAAACATAAATATCTAATAATTTCTTAATATCCTATTGAACCATTTAGAACCATAAATTTATTAAAAACTGAAAACGTGCCAAAAATCAAAGATTTAGAACACACTAAGCGCTTCATTATTTTCGAAATTCCTGCAAATAAAAATAATTAAACAGTGAGCGTGGGACAGAGAAGGAAATGCATTACTAAGAAAAGCTGATAGCGAAAAAGAATAGCCATTTATGTACCAAAAATGTCTAAAAAGAAGTTTTATGCTATATTAGTTTGCATTGCCGATAAAAGTATTGAAATGGATTGGTTACCAAGTTATATAGAAATGTCAATTTAAAGTCTATCTATGTGACAGCATTTTTTGTAATTCTTAATCGACGTTTCATAGACGGTTACATAGCTTATCTTATACTATTAAAGGAGCAATTCTTGTGTGTGTGTGTGTGTATATATATATATATATATATATATATATATATATATATATATACACTGAATAATTCGGAAAATGAGCTATGTCGGTTAATTATTTTGGAAATGGCAACCATTTAAAATCTTCAAAATTACTATGAACACTATTGTATGACTTAATAACTTTTGAATGGAAAAACATAAGAGAACGAGTGGAGAAGGGTAGAGAGGGAAAGGGAAGTGAAAGGGGAAGTGAAACGGGAAGGGAAAGGGGAGAAAGAAGGAGAAGTGTAAGGTTAGGGGAAGGGGCTGGGAGGGAGGGGAGCGGGAGCGGAAGCGGTACGGGAAGGGGACGATGAAGGGGAAGAGGAAGTGGGGTGGTGTAGGGGTATGGTTTGGGAGAGGTAAGGGGAAGTGAAAGGGGTTGGTGAAGGGGAAGGGGAAGTGGAGGGGAAAGAGGATGGGAAGGGGGCGGTAAAAGGAAGGGGAAGGGGAAGTTAAGGCGAAGGGAAGGTGGAGGGGGAGAGGAAGTCAAGGGGAAGGTGAAATGAAGGGAACGGGTAAGGGGATGAGAGAGTGGACGTGGAAAGTGTAGGGGAAGGGGACGTGGAAAGAGAGGGAAGTGGTATATGAAGATGAAGTGGGAGGGAAGGGGGAGCGGTGAAGGTGAGGTGAGGCGAAGAGGAATGGGAAGGTGTAGTGGAAGGCGAAGGGGAAGGCGAAGAGAAAGTGGAAGACGAACGCGGGGGGCGAACGTAAACGACAAGGCGAAGGCGAAAGCGAAGACGAACGCGAAGGCAAAGGCGAAGACGAAGGCGAGACCGAAGGCCGAAGGCGAAAACAAAGACAAAGGGGAAGTGGAAAGGGACAGTGAGGGAAAAGGGGAAGTGAAAAGAAAATCTAATACTAAATCTAATACCATGAAACAAGCAATTTCACTTTCATATGGGAAACTCGAAATACACCGAGCATCGACCTGGTACTGTATATTATATATACCGTTATGTTATGTTATGTATATCGTGCATAGTGAAATCCAATTCCTTTTCGTTAAAATAAAATTTACTAGCCAACACTTAATTTTATTAAGCAAGTTTTTACACCTGTTATACATTTAAATATTACGAAAACTGATTGGAGTTTGAAACAACAAATTTGGAAAATATAACTCTTCTATAACATATGCACTCAACACTTGTTGAATTATATGGTAACACCCAATTAATCAAGCTGTGCCCACTGATTTTGGTGTCGTCACAAGAAAATTATACATATATACAATTATGTGTTCTCGAATTAAATTGTTAAAATTGTGACAAAACTGTGTGCCAATAATAAATAAATAAACAACTACGAAAGGGTTTTTAAAAACTTCATCTCTGAGAGAATGAAAATCAATTTAACTCGTACGCTTCCATACATTTAACGATTCCGTTCATTCTACTTATACGAAACACGTGTCCAGTATTTTATAAAGTAGATAGGTATCTATTAAGAACATTTCTCTGGATCAGATATTAAACTTTGCCGAGATAATACTGAAACTAACAGGCCTGACTATCAGACCTTTCTAAGCGGATAGAAAATGTTTGTTTTGACTGTTAAGTGGGTATCTGTGTAGTTGATTTTTTTTTCAATTATTTAAATGGCCGTGAATTGGTGTCTGATGTTCTTTTATGAAACATTATGTTAGACAAGAGTTCTGTTTTTTGATAGATTAGAGAATATCTTTGCAAAATACTTCATACGCGTAAGAATTATGAGATTTTAAAAATAAACGTAATGTTCGTAGAATTTCGAATCAGTCGATGTTTTTTTTTTCATTATTTAAATGGTCGTTGCTCTAATTGATTGCTAGATATTATTTTGTGACACGTTATACATTACGTTAAAGTGTATTGCTGTAATTATAAAAGCACCTAGCTTCATGCATGTTAGATTTATGAGATTTTTAACGGTTAGCATTTTTTTCATTACTTAACTACTATTTGTGTAATGAAATAAATATTAAGTGTCGCTCTAAGTTTCATGACTGATATTGTTTTATGATTTGTTATTCCTCTCCAAAATTAGCATTATGATTCGCATGTATATAACTGACATAATTTTAAATTGTGTTCACAGGTTTGCGGGTAGCCAATATTTTTCCACTTTTTTATTTCTGTGTTACAAATTTATCAACATATAGCTATACAAATGCATGATTTAAATGTTTCAAGCTACACACAGGTCACAGGATTTCGGAATCTTTTTTCATTATTAAAATGGCGATCATTCGAAAAGTGGTTTATATTATTTTCTGTTTGGTTACAGTATATTCTTGCAAAATAACAAGCACCTCGCTTCCTGAATATAAACCTTACGTGATTTAATACCAAAGTAGGCGTCCTCAAAGTTTCGGAGAAGTATATATTTTTTCTTTTCCGGACTTTTCCGGAATAGTCGTCGTCAGGTCATTTTGAATTATATCCGTTAAACACGTTAGAGTAGCAGTATTTAATAATGATGGTATTATATACGATAAAGTGTCAGTATTTAATGATAACGGCCATTGGATTTTATTTTAGCCAATACAGTGATTGTTTTATTACACAGAGATAAACAATATAAACAGACTCATACCACATCTTGCCATATTTTCTCCTGAAACGATTTTTTTTCTGTTTGTTTCATTTTATACTTGCTATCTTTGACGTAATTTTTATTTCAAGGAATAATTAAAAATTACAGATAAATTCCTTATATTTCATAACAGATAAACATAAAACTTTCTTTATTTTTTTTTATTAAATTATCTATTTGAAATTCCGCATGCAGGAACATGGATTCGATTCAATACTAAAACCATTTTAATTTTAAGTATATAGGAAAATGGAAAAGGCGAATTAAGCTTAGTACATTAAAAAGGATAATTCAGAGAATAATTTTTAATGCGAAGAAAGCACCTCAATTTGATATTTCAAAATTCAGTTAAAAAAATCGAGTGCAAGTAGGACTCGATCGATGATATTCTTTTAAGATTTTTTAAATTTACTTTCTTTCGCGGAAACTGTTAACGTGCGTGCATGCGAGCGTGCGATGATGTCTGATTTTTTTTAAATATATATAATACGTTGTTTAGACTTTTCTGAACTCAAAACGCATTTTATTAGAATTTGTGTATATTTGCTTTTCAAATTTTTAAAGAGTGTTTTTCGAGTACCACATAAAATTGATAGTATTGATTTCAATGGAACTTTCCCCGCAATAATATTTTAGGTTCAAATGATAATTTAGAGCTTCTTTTGTCCATTTCGAATATTTCTTGACGTACGGAGAACGTTTTAATTGTCTGCCTGTTTTTTATTTACATTTTTATCTCTCTATTTTAACATCATATAAAACTAGTAAACCAATTCAAATTAAACTTACGTTTATGTAGTAATGGAAAAGTAATATCAAAATTGATACGAGGTTCTGTAAGAATCTTAAAATTCAATTAGCATTCTGAAGACAATAGACCGAGCGCTTAAAACTGACGAATAGATATTGTCGAGACTGATAATACGATTCAGATTAAGCTCAAGCTAAGATGGAAGATACTTTTATCCTAGTCCAGCGCACTTTAAGGATAAAACTTTATTCAAGGTAAGATATCTTTAGTTGGATTTAAAAATGTGCAGCCTGAATTCAGAGGCGAGATAGGGGAAGGGTATTATTAATTCTACCTCCCCAAAAGTATCACTTTCCCCGCAGAAATACATCGCTTTTGAGAACATCAATTTCAAGTTAGGTTAAGTTAATTTTAGGTTGAGTTAAATAGGTTACGTTGAGGTGGTTAGGTTAAATTAGGTCAGAAGAGACTTATCTTAGGTTGGATTAGGTTTAGTTTGATTATGTTGGGTCAGAATGGGTTGGACTGAGTTATGTTCGTTTAATTCAAAATAGTATTTTTGTACTTTTATCAAGTACAGTATGAAAATTAAATATAGAAAATGTTTTCCAGTAGAGTAAACACCTCTGAGGAGGAGAATTTGTATTTTCTTCTTTCCCCACTCCTTCCACTTAATTCAGGTAGCACATTTATTAATTCTATCGTTATTTTTATCACAATCAAGGATCTCTTTGAGATGGAAATATAATTAGTGTATAAAAACTGCCCCAAAAATAAAAAAAATACATGAGTGAAGCAACAGGCCAAAGCTGGTACCAAAATATAATTGAGTCTTAATTTACATATTTTTCTTTTGAAATATTAACCTTCTAAAATGCTAATCTCACACCCTCTAATTTAAAAAAAGGTACTGCAAAAACTGAAAAAAATCGAAACAATAAGAGTGCTCACGCGCTTAAATTCTTTTCTAACAATGTGTATCGACAATTTTAAAATACAGCATAGACACAACCCTACTTTAAGCTTGTCCCCACAAGCACTTGGCCGGATTTTTTGTATATTAATTTTTTAAAAACCACTTTCAAAACAAGGTCATTTATTATATCAATTACAATCAATCATATTCATATTATCGGTACTACGTCAAAAAATTAATTAAATGGCAGATAAGAACAATGACAGGCGCTTTTTCATTGATTCCTAAGGGCAGGGAAATCTGAGGCAAATCTTTACTTCCCCTCACAATCAAACGGCGGGGTCCGAAACCACACCACCTCCCTCCACCATGTAACTAATCCCCGTAAGTGGCCTTGGTACCTTCGCTACGGACATCCCGTTATAATATTATCGTTTTCGAACGAACTCCCCCACGTCTAATCGGAGAACCATTTCGTATATATATAAACTCGGCTTGTATCTAGTGATAAACATTATGAGGCAATCTCAAATTGTCTCGCCATGACAAACTAGGGATTTAATAAGATTAGCACTACTTAGACGGCCAACGAAGGGGCTAAGTTCCTGAGTACAAACTTACGTTTCACGTCTAATTGAAGGGGGTATGATGTATTTTAGATTGAGTGTTGTTCTGAAGCGGAACTAAACACAGTAATGACCGTTGGGTTCGGCAATTTGTCAAAATGTTTACTGAATAATTATTTCGATATATAAAATTTAACTTCTGAAAATGTTACATGGAAGTAGATGAGCAAAAATTATCTATTTCATCTGTAACTTGGTTAACAAATATAATTTTTTATTTACATTTGAGATAAAGAACAACCCCTTATCAGCGATGAAGGGTTAAAGTAATTGTATCCTTTTAACATAGTCTGTAAAAAGTGAGACGAATCGCTTTTTTTGTTTTCTAATTATATTCATTATTTATACTTTTAATATTACTGATCCATATAAAAATATCTAATGGGGACATATTATATATATATATATATATATATATATATATATATATATATATATATATACATATATATATATATATATATATATATATATATATATATAGAGGAAATAAAGAAGATGACATACGTATACATATACACGTAAGTTACTAAAATATTAAGTAACAAACAAACAAGAAATTAAGCGTTTATGTTTCTTTGATATACTATTTAAAGTCAACCTCCAAAATGTTTGCTTAAAACGAACTCTTTCTCGGTGATGTCGAGTATTTAAAAAAATATTTTTCAAGCGTGCAAGTAGTGGTTTTCGAAATACTCACTTGTACATTTATACTTCTTTATAACCAGGACGTAATAATTATTTTCCTTTACGTATCATGACTAAATTCAGCATTTAGGTAGAATGTACGAGATAAAACAATTATTTTAAGTGGTGATTTTAAACGACATTGGTTGTATTGGGGTATTACTTTAAGACTTGCATTATAGCATTATGCATACAGGTCAAGGGCTGGTAAACCTAAATTGACAAATACCACTACACGCTAACCATTTAATGATTGCATACATATTACTTTCATAATTTATACAAGAAGGGTAGAATTAATAATGACTTTGTTTTCAACAGCATATTTTAAATTTAATTTATGAAGTTATACTTCTTTAGACGCGTTATAAAAAAATTATGAGAGTTAAATTTTACGAATGCAACAAAAATTTCACACGATGAAATTGCTCACTATACAACAAAAAATCTATAAGAAATCAACGTCATGAAATTTCCCACTAAACATATCACTTACAGTGGAAAGCCACGAAACAAGAAAATAGTCCTGTCAATAATCATCATAGCCTGAATTTTTCTCAAAATTTAGGGAAATCTGCATTGTAAAAACTGTTTAATGAATTTCGTTTAAAAAAGATAATATACTCAATTAAATTCTATATGGGCACGGTGATGATTATTATAGCCGTGATCGCAACCCAACCCAAAACAAATCTAACCTAACCTAAACCAATTCAAAAAAAACAATCCAACCCAACCCAGCACAAACCAAAAGAACCTTAACATAACCTAATATAAACCCTATCCAACCCAATCTGATTCGAGGAAAACTCAATCCAACGCAACACAAACCAAAGCCAACCCAACCCAACCAAAGCAAACCCAATTCAAATCACCCCAAAAAACTCAGCCCAACTCAAATCAACCAAACACATCCAACAAAACTGAGCCCAACCCAACTCAAACTAACTGAAAGCAAATCAAACCCAAGCCAATCCAAAGTAAACACGACCAAAACAATCGAATCTAACGCAACACAAACCAATGCAAACCTACCCCAATTCAAACCAAAGCCAACAAAATAAAACTGAACCCAACACAACCCACCCCGACAAAACCCATGCTAGCCTAACTTAACCCAACCCGTCCCAACAAAATCCAGCCCAACCCAACTCAATCCAACCTAACTCAAAACCCACATCAAAGGAAACCAAACCCAAATCAATCCAACTTAACGCAACCCAACTCCAAACAAATCCTACCCGATTCAACACAGACCAAACACAGTCCGACCCTACATAACTCAATAGCAAACCCAATCCAAGCCAATGCAACATAACCCAATCTAAAGTAAAGCAAACACAATCCAAACCAACCTAACCCAACCCAACACAAACCAAAGCAAACCCAACATGATCCAAAACAAGCCTAACCCAACCAAACAAAACCCAACTTATCGAAACTCAACTTAACGCACCCCAACAAAACCCCACCAAACGGAAAGAAACCCAAAAACTCAACCCAATCTTTGGTTGAGTTTTTGAGTTTCTTTCCTTTATACTGAACCCAATTCAACCATTTCCATTCAATCGGTTGCCAGCGAACGTATATATTATAAACAATATAATTACCGGAAATATGTACATTAAGAAATTTTATACAATTCCTAGAAAATATATAAAATTCCAGGCTGACTTAGGGCAATTTGACATTTCAATACAAAGTGTTAAGTACACTTTGTATTGAAATGTCAAATGAAAATTAATGAAACTTTGCTTTTATAATTATTATTATAGAAGGAACTGCGTGTCTTAATATGATAGTTAATCATATTTTTGAAAGATCCACACGCGAACAAAATTGCGGGCACATCTACTAGCCTAATATGACGGCAGAGATGTCGTTTATAAGATTATTTTAGCACACTCACCGCAGCAACAAACTTTTGGAGTAGGTCGGAAAGTGGAAAAACGATTTTATCAACATTTCCTCCGAAACCGCGGTAATCAGGTAAAATGATGTTTTCATGTGGGAGATGTACCACGTAAAAATGCTGATTTAAAATTGTTCTTTTTATTTTAAGAGATGTAGAAAAACGGAACACGTAAAGTCACACAGATATCAATCTCCCAGATTGAAATGAATGGAAATTTCGCAACTATTTTAGTCTATAAATGTAGAATTTATAAATTAAAAAAATAATGTGTAATTATGGTTAACCTCGATCTAAATATAGAACTGAAAATAAATTTACTCTGGATTATTTTGAGAGCGGTCAACAATATGATCAAAATTACTATATGTGAAAGCCTTTACTTAAGATACCAAATTAAAACTAACGACTCTTTAAGAAATTTTATCACAAAAATTTTTTGAGAATCGATTAGTCCGTGTAGTTTATCCATAAAATTTCAGAAAGTCGTTTTCACATATGTTACATTTGTTGGGATAAGTAGATAGGATTTCTAGAAGCTGAACTTCGCCACTCTTTCCAAATAATGAAATAGTGACGTATCCTGAATTACACTACCACTACACATCTGCCCATCTAATAATTGAGACATATTGCTAGCACTCTGTACATACTTTTTCATATGTATTTAATTATTTATTTTTAGATTGCTTCTACGAACTTTTGACCATGGTAGCCAAAGTTAAGATCGTGCAATTTTTAGTAGATACTTTCTATAAAGAACCTTTAATGTTACTTTTAATCTTGTTAGAACCTTTAATGTTAGAGGCAACAGTTTAGATTGTGCATTAATAGGTTTAGTAATAGGTAGTCAGTAAGTTTCTTCTTTTAAAGATTTTCAAAGAATATTTTGACATATATTTAATTATACGTATATATATATATATATATATATATATATATATATATATATATACGTATATATATATATATATATATATATATATATACATATACATTAATTAAATATTTCAAATCAAATTTTAAAATTAATTAAAGTTAAAAACAATGGTACTTGAACTAATTTTTTTCTTTGCGAAGCTTTAAAACTTTTAAACATTTATAAGCACCCGCGTGCATTTGTAAATTTATTTTAATTATATAGGTTCTAACGAGTTGTTCGAAAAAAAAAACGTTAATTTTTTCAAGAATAATTATAATTTACATAAAATGGTCACTTTTTAAACCGTTTGTCTTGTATCTTAATCTTTTCTTAGTTTTCCTTCGTGTCTCTCTAGATAATCCCATTTAAAATACGTTCATTTATATTTAATCTTCCCCATACAACGGTGCGATTATCGACATTCTCTATAGGGGAGACGCGGGAAAGCGTCACTAACGTGCATATCGGCGAATAGCGCGGCTCATTGCGGCGCCGCTCGCGCTCCCTCGCGATCGATACGCGCTCATTCTACCGTTCGCCATTTGTTCTTCATATGATTCAATATACAAAGGTCTATATTATATAATATCCAACACATAACGTGCCCTACCTTATATAAATACGCGATATATTCTAAGTAATTTAAACCGTTTTGATAAATTTCGTTTATTCTTTTTTTTATAAAATATACTGTTGTGAAGGCCGTATCTTTAAAACTATCAGTATATATCTATTATAATTAAATAAATAAAAACAGTGAAATATTCCCTTTCTTGGAAGTGCGCCTGTTTGTCAAAAAAAGTTAATTCAATGTACAAACAAAATAATAGCTAAACAAATTAAAGCCAGCGAGATTTATGAGAAACATCGTCACCGAAGTCAGTGACAGCGTGTCATTAATGTATTGCATACATTTTTAAAAATAAGTAAGAGTCATTCAAACCGAGTAGCAAGTGAGCTATAAAAACAGCAAATCGTTCAGTGACCATCCAGGATGATAGTTGAGCAAAGTAAAGACAAACGATACATATCGTTTACTTCTAATAATTCACTGTGCTGATTCATCTAGAGCAGTGTTTTCTAACCTGGGGATAATTACCCCCGCAGGGGTAAAATGGAAATTCTAGGGGGGTAACAGAGTTGGCAAAAAAAGTATTAAAATAATAAACAAAATAATAGTACGATAGCACGGCGCTCTCATGCGCGCGGCTGACGGCGACGGCGGGTGAGCGGCGGTGTGGGAGGGGTGAAGCACGGCTTCGTCGTGGTTAGCGGCGGCGGCCGGGCCGGCGACGCGCGGCGACCGTTTCATTTTGAATTACTTAACCTTAGGAAGAACACGTGTTTTATTTGTTCGGCATCGCAGAAATCGTATTTTTTGAATTGTTTAAATTGAAAGGTAAGCAGCGTTTCTTAATATTGTCACGAGTGATTTGTTTACGTATGTATTTGTTGACTTTTGTTTTAGGTACCTACAGGTGTTTTTGACATGGCTTCTACTTCATCTGGCAAAAAGTGCACTTATAAAGAAACATTTCTACAATGGGGTTTCACAAGTATCGTAGACAAGAATATAGAAAAGCCTCAGTGTGTTTTATGTAATAAAGTGCTTAATCCAGAAAGCATGAAATCGAGCAAAATAAAAGAACATTTTGAGAAAGTTCACAAGGAGTTCGCAGATAAAAATATAGATTTTTTTTAGAAAAAGGAGAAGATTCTGAAGTCTTCACGATTGGATTCTACAGGTAATATGCAGAAAGCAAATGAATCGTGTCTTCAAGCTTCATATAAAATTGCTTATCGCATTGCACTTAATAAAAAACCACACACTATAGGAGAGGACCTCATCAAACCTTGTTTGTATGATGCAGTATCAGTTGTTATTGGTGAGCAATATGTAGCTAAGATTAAACAAATCTTACTCTCAAATACTACTGTTCAAAGTCGCATTTGTGAAATGAGTGCCGATATTCTAGCAACTGTTATTTCTGAAATAAAGGAAAGTCATATGTTTGCGCTGCAGTTGAACGAGTCCACGGTTGTTGGTTCGTGTTCACAATTATTGGTGTTTACACGATACATTAAAGATGATGATGTAAAGGAGGAGTATTTATTCTGCAAGTCTTTGCCCCCTACTACTGGCGGCAAAGACGTTTTTCAAAAGCTAAAAGAGTTTATTGAGGAAAATGGCCTGGACTGGTTAAAGCTGGTTGGTGTTTGTACAGACGGGGCGCCTTCCATGATGGGCATCCGTTCTGGATTTCAAGCACTCGTGAAACAAGTTGCTCCTCAAGTTTTCGGCTATCATTGCTTGATGCACGGTTACGCTTTGGTTGTGAAGACGCTTCTACCAGATTTGCTACGCACGTTGAGTGACAAAGTAAAAATTGTTAATTATATTCGAGGCAGCGCTACGAACTCAAGATTATTCAAAGTTTTGTGCGATGTAGTTGGTGCTACATTTAATGCTCTTTTTTACCCTACAGAGGCACGTTGGTTATCAAGAGGGAAAGTTCTAAGTAGGGTTTACAAACTACGAGAAGAAATTGGATTGTTTTTTGAAAATCAGAGAACACAAAAAGAAAAAGAATATTGTGCAAAAATTAAAGACCAAACATTCGTAGCAAAGATGGCGTACCTTGCTGATTTTTTCAGTGAAATTAATAGTTCGAATATTTCACTGCAAGGAAATGCAATAAACATTTTGACGTTGCAGGATAAAATCGCAAGTTTTTTGCGCAAATTGGAACTTTACCAACGTCGAGTCCAAGCTGGCGATGTGTCAATGTTTACACAACTAAGTGAGCAATTGGTAAATACTAAACAAGACAAAATCACGTTTGAAAATTCCGTGGTTCAACATTTAACTGCTGTGATAGACTCACTGAAGCAATATTTTCCGAACATGGATAGTCGTGAGTCCTACTCCTGGATTTTAAGACCATTTTCTACTTGCGTCGATATTTTCAAGGACCAATATGTGTCAGCAAAAGTAGAGTTTTTTGGACTACGGGAGGATAACTAATTGAAAGTTGATTTTCAAAATAATGAACTCGGCACATTTTGGCAAAAAGCAGCTGCAGAATACCCTATTATAGCTGACAGAGCTTTAAAAATGTTGATTCCATTTGCTACAACTTACAGATGTGAAACTGGTTTCTCGACTCTTGTTACATTAAAAACAAAAGCCGGAAACCGTCTGAATGTGGAGCATGACATGAGATGCGCGTTGAGTGAAACCGAACCTAATATTATTAAACTTGCGAATGCAAAGCAATATCAACCTTCACACTAGTTAAGTCCGAGATTTATATATTACTAGTTACCTAAACGTGCAATTTCTTACCTAATAAAGATATTTTTGTTCGAATTTGTGTGGTTGAATTATTTTAAATTAGCTAGGGGTAAACTCAATTCCCATACTTGTTCACAGGGGTAGTGACATTGAAAAGGTTAGGAACCACTGATCTAGAGTGATGCCTGTAAACATGAAAATTAATTTAATTTCGACGTTAACAACACTTGCCAATTTTTGTTTACTGATGCTCTAGTTGTGTCTTTCAAAACAAAAATAATTACTTTGTTATGCTGCTGTTCTAAAATATTGAGTTGGCTAATAAGTTTTTAACAACGAATCGCTGTCAATAATAATTATTAAACAATTTATATGTTACATTAAATTTAATTGAAGTATGCGCCATTATTATCTACTACTTTTCACCATGTAGTTGACAGTGACAATATGCCTTTCTTGTACAATTCCGGTGACTTTGATTCAAAAAACTTTGCGAGGTCGTTTTGGAGATTTTAAAGATAAAGTCTTTTTTTTTCACGTAAATGGTTACTTAGAACCCAGAATAAATGGTAATCAGAGGGTGCAATATCCGATGAATATGATGGATGAGTAAATAGAACCCAGCCAAACTCCTCTAATCCATCACGAGTACATTTTGCAACATGTGGTCTAGCATTATCACATAGAAAATATAATTGATTCTGTTGACTACTCAATTTTAATGTTAGCTAATCGGTCCAATTGTTCTCAGTAAATATCTGCATTAATTGCAGATCCCTCTGGACTCCAACTTCCAATGAACAATGCTCTTGAGAATCCACCAGCAGCTGAGCATCACCTTTTTGGAATTTATTTCAGGTTTGAATAGAGAAAGTCCTTTTTCTCCGACACCCAGTTATTGACGTTTGCTTTCTCGCCAGTTATTAACTGATTCAGCCAGTTGAAGTTACGTTTCAATGTCAATAACTGTTGACAAGTATCAACTCTGCACTGTTGGTTATATGATGACAACTCATGGGGTATCCACGTACCATGTTTTGAAAGTTTTCCCAATTCGTGTAAATGTGATTCTATGATTCTATGACTTTAGTGTAGCTCATCTCCCAGTTGACAAGTCGGCAGTCGAGGATCCTCCTCAAGTAAGTGTCGTAATCGTTGAACCTCCAATTCAACAGGACGTCCGATACGGGGTTCGTCCTCAAGATCCTAGTCCTCATTCCTGAACTTTCTGAATCAAATCTTTAACATTACGTAAGACCCCATGGACTCGCCCATCGCACGACACATATTATTTGTGACAGTCTTTTCATCATGATACAGACAAAATTCGTAAAATACTGACTGCACTTTAGCTTATTTATACCCTAAAGTAAAACCTTCCAGTAGTTTCGAGAATCTTTCTAGAAAGTCCCGAAATTATGGCTAAAAACTTACTAGCCAACTTAATATTATTGAAAATAATGAGTTTTAAGGAGAAGATGATATACAACTTATATTTTTACTTAGCGTGGTTGTGAATCTCTGAATTGGAGACACGAGATGTTTCGATTTGGGTGAAAACGTACTCTCAAATTGATGTCTTGCATTTTAATGACCGGTATATCCTTGCAAATCAACTCTTCAAATTGAGCTTCCATCATTCAAAAGTATTTTTGAGTATCCTTTTATCTTCCTACACCCACCTCTTCGGTAATATTGTTAAAGCTACCCTGGTATACTGGGCGCAACACAATTCTTCAGCCACTAATATCTCTTTTTTCAATTAATTTTTTAAAAATTTAGCTGTTTCATTTTTTACGAGTTAGATGCAGGTTCACTTCACATCACGACTGAGTTTATTTGGCGTTATCTTAAAGTGAACCGACCTACTCATTTTGGGGTCTTTTTGCGGAAAAAGAGTGAATTCACTTCTTCTTCCACTCTTAGAGAGTCATCTGAGGTGATCATAAATATTGAACGGTATAAATCGAGCCTTGGACGTTAAAATTTACCGAATTGATATCGGGCGGGACATATAGAGATAGATAGCTACGGTTTCTTACAAAATTTCAATTTGTACTATTTTATAACAAAGGTCAAGACGCTATGATATAAAATGACACATTTTCCAAAAATGTTTCTAATTTTTATTATTTTACCGCTATAATGGCTGAAGGATAATGTATATATATATATATATATATATATATATATATATATATCCTCAACGAAAGTCTGTCTTGCAAAGCAGTAAATCGACTAACTCCATACCGGATGTCAGGTTCCTATGTCAATTTATACGCTGCAGCAGACATTGTTGCTTGACGCACTGCCTTACGTTAGCTGTAACTAGATATTTCAAACTCGTTTAGTCATTATCTTATTTAGTTAGAGTTCTCGTGCTTCTATCCGCTGTCTGTTTCACTTCCGTACTCGGATAAGTTTCCCCCATTTATCGCACATTGTAAATGGGTGTGAGGCTTATTGCGTAATTGTTTGCAGGGCTTAAAGCTCGGGACCGGGGGTTAAATTACATCATAAGAAGAGATAAGTTTTATATTCGATTATATTACGCAACGCTATATTCTATACTTAAATGCTATATTCTAATAGTGTTAGCAATTTAGAACTTTATGCATACGTATGTAGAAAGAGAATTTGAATAATTTTTGTCGTGCAACATAATTTTATACATTTGTCACATTTAAAAAAGAGAGTGGTGGTGACTTGGAAATTATATTTTTTATTTATACCGAACCCACTAAATATGCACTGTAGATCTAAAAAAAACACATATCATAATAAAATTTAATAAAATATATATTAAAAACTTGCTACTTATTTCTTAAGGAAATATATACCAATGGATTTTGTTATATGGCTTAATTAAGGTGTTAGGTAACCTTTTTGACGTAAATCTATTTTGTGATGCAATTAATTTTGTTTTCCACTTCGATTTGAGGTATGTCACTAAGCTTCTTAAAATTAATTTATCGATTTAAGAACAATCGAGTTTATCTCTTATATTCTTATGCAAACAGTACCAGTCCTATTTTTTACATATCTCACAGCTTCCTAAGAACAACATTAATTACACGAAGCCCAGTGCTATACACCACATCGAAATGACGAAAATAAATTTACTGACATTAAAAATATAGCATATTATGTAATATTATATTTTTATGTTACATAATATATAAAACGAATATATTATAAGTCATTTAAATCGTAATGTAAACCAAACGAGCTAAAACCGTATTTCAAGAGAGAAAATATAAAATATTTAACGTGAAATGTCCTTTTTAATGAACAATCACTCCCAGTTTATAAATGTGACAAATTTATAAAATTATGCTGGGAAACAAAAATATTTTCACATGTTGATTAGAAGTACTCAAATACTTTATATATGTGCACACGGTTCTAAAGTGATCTGAGCTAATACCATTAGTCAACAGCACCTAAGTATAATGTCGCGTAACATAATCGAGTACAAATCGTTTCGCCTCTTATCATGCAATGTGACTCCAGAGTTCCAACATTTTCAGCACTGCAAGCAATTACGTAGTAATAAATAGGGAGATACTTATCCGACTACGGAAGTAGAACACACAGCGGAAAAAGGCACAATAACTCTAACTAAATAAGAGAATGACTAAAGTTTGAAAAATATACTCATTACGTCAACTCCCGGCAGTGCCTCAGACAACACTATCTAATGCAGAGGAATACGAACCATAGATCATTTGCAAGGCAGACATTCGTTAAGGATGAATGCAGAATTAATAAGAGTAGAAGGAATTATAGAATATATAAGTTCATTAGGTGCTATACATCCAGTATCTGCCAGCGGTTAAAACTGTAAAATAAACAAAAATAAAATTTTAATCATCCATCCTGAATGACCACCGATGGTGATGATTTGCTGTCTGCGCAGTTCACTCACTTTTCTCTTTTGGTGCGCATGACCATTCGTGATTACCAGCAAAGGTGAATGTTGATTATGATGATCATAACTTGTATTACTGCTTATTGAATGTCTTAAATACGCTGTCACTGACTTTGGTGACAAAGTCTCTCACGAATCTCGCTAGCTTTAATTGATTTAGCTACTATTTGGTTTAGCTACTATTGGTTTAGCTACTATTTTGTTTACGTATTTACTCATTAAATTTAAATTGTTATTGAAACAAGTGCACTTCTAGAAAAGAAAATATTTCACTGTTTCTATTTATTTAATTTAAATTGATATATATTGATAGTTGTAACGGTACGACCTTTACAACTCTTTATTTTACAAAAAAAGTTTTCCACAAAGACATGTTTTTTTGCAACAACGATTGGGTTTTATGTTTTTTTTCAACTTATTTGCATTTTATTTCACTAAATACTTTATGCATAAATAAGAACACTATTACCAAAAAAGAAAAAGCCAAGAAAATATAAAGAAGTGAAAAATGTTTGAAATTTAATAGCTAATTTTAAATATTAAAAGCAGTTTTTTTACCAACTACTTTATTTTAATTTTTAACTTAATAGTAAGTGGCCTTTGTAATTATTAAATACGTTGTTTTTGATGGATAGTCGTTGATTAAACAATAAATAGCGACATGTTTACTATAGCTAAATAACACTTATACCAAACGTGGAAATTAATTCCAACCTAAAAATGGATTATATTTAGCTAAATGATTAAATGTACTGGAGTCGCACCTCAACGCACTTCCGCAGCCGACAATGGTTACTGAAGTGAACATTTCTCATTATGTATCTACAAAGGGAGGTGCAAAAGTTCGCGGAACCGAGGGGGTTGCAAGTTAAATAACATAATGAAACTATTTTTGTTCTTCAATATAATCTCCCTTAAGCTCAATAAATTTATTAGTTCTTGAAATTAATTTTTCTAAACCATGAAACAAATATTTAGTTCTATGGTCATTAAATGTGGATTGTCTTGCAAAAGCAACACAACTCTAGTCAGTTTTCCGTATCTCTTTTCCTTGATAGCTTCCTTCGGTTTATCCAAATGTTAGCGTAGTACTTTCCAGTGATAGTGATACATTTTTCTTTATAGTTGATCAATAAAATCCATTTACAATCCCAAAAAAACGGTTGCCATCAATTTTCCAGCGCATTCAGAGACCGACGTCAACACAGCTTCAAAATCTCCTTAGACATCTCGACTCGTTGCGATAGCGTAAGCATTCTCGGGATCCATCTTGCACTGAATTTAGTCGTGCCAAGATGGTCGTTTAAAATTCTTAAATTTATTGTACTTGAAACACCAACTAATGTAGAAAGTCTTTTCTTCTTAAGCCGAGTATGTTCCAATACAAGTTTGTCGACTTTTTCGACAATATCCGACCTGGTGGCCTCAATCAACCGTCCTGGACGGAGGTCGTCTTCAATCGAATCTGGACTCTGTTTAAATAAACTATGCTACTTGTAAACCAAGGTTTTACTAGGGCAAGGAGGACTTGACATTTAACGTTTATACCTTTACTGAGTTTCTAATTAGTGGGGTAATAAGAAACAATGTATATCACCATCTCTACCCCATCATTCCGCGGATTTTTGGACGTCCTCTCTTAGTATAGTTTGCGTAAAAAAACCAATCCTTGTAAAAATATAACAATTTAAAATTTAATTGGTACGTAACACAAAAAATATTTATATGTGCACTCCGCCAAAAGCTATATAGTTATGCGGCATATATGCCGCATAACTATACGTTTCATTTGTTTTCTTAGATGAAAAAATACTGTTGTAATAATTGATAAAATATGGAATATTTAAAAACAATCACACAATTGAATCATTTGGTTTCCTTTATTAGTCCAACTGTTTGAAATAACGAGCTATTAAAGACAAATGTCTTGACTGTTGACAGCCATCAAAAACGGGGGGTGACGTAAACAAATCTTGATGATTACGATTACGGCGGTTTTCGGGAACGAAAGGAATGTTATGGGAACGATGCGGTTCCCCAACAGACTATTTGCCAGTGCAACAACGCCCATATGTTAGTACGGTAGTGTATTTCACCGTTTTTTAAAGTCAAGACTTTCAAGTCGGAAACAAATTTAACATTGAAAAAAAATGTTAGAATCCCGTAATGTTATCAGAGATTTACTCACCGAAGCGGGGTAAACAGCCTGTGACATTAAAGCAGTTGTTCGCTTTCCTATACTCTACTTTCTTCCTATAGTATCACTAAGTTTTTACAGCTGCTTGTTTATAATTAAAAGTTAAAGGGCAGGTTACATAACATCTTCATGACCTTTTACTGGCATTGTATAGTGATAAAATAAATGTTGAAGGTAAAATATTTATTCCCCTTCTTCAATATAAAATTATAATAAAAATATTAATATTAACATACCGCTACTTTCCGTCGGGAAAATAAAAAAATGATGAAAATAAAACTATCGCACTCTATCTTCTCATCGATATTACACCGACGAGAACATTTAACTACATAGTTGTATCAGCCCCAAAAAGGGACATGGCAACACTCAACTGTATACCCAGAAATAACTTGCCTATTTTCTGGCATTGAAATACCTCATCTCAAGGCTACTTATATTTGTATATATATATATATATATATATATATATATATATACACATATATATATATATAAATTAAAAGATATAATGAAAATCTTCTGTCGCAGAATACATTATTGTAGAGTAAAAGTTTGTAAGGTAAAAACATAATGTGGCACTCTTTCAAAACTTTATTACCTTATAATTCATGGTGCAGGTAATAAGCTATTTTCATTAAAAAATCTGATAACCAGTGTGACTTTAATAAACGTGATTATGTAGGTCCAAATTAAAGAAACTTCAATTGCTTATTTATAAAAAAACGTATTATTCGCTTTTTTTAAAGATTGTGTAAAACAACCTTTCTACGAAAGCAACGAAATAGCAACTTTTAGATAAA
The DNA here is from genome assembly GCA_039881145.1 of Druceiella hillmani. Classification (NCBI taxonomy): domain Eukaryota; kingdom Metazoa; phylum Arthropoda; class Insecta; order Lepidoptera; family Hepialidae; genus Druceiella; species Druceiella hillmani. The sequence continues at coordinate 9,205,345 of JAYKKI010000002.1, forward strand.
CCAAAAAGGGTATTAGAAAAATAAGTCAGGAAATCAACAATTTTAGCACAACTCAGCATGAAAACCACAAATAAGAGAAACGTGGGGCTTCGATTAATCTAAAGAGAAGTAAAAAAATAATTTCAAATTACTTGGAGGTGAATGGTCAATGGGTAAGTGTCTTCGACGATCTGGAAGGATCGACATGCCGTTCAGCGGAATCGCCATCACACCTTAGGCGCACCAACGTTACATACTAGTATGATTATTAGTTTCACTTACTTAATTTGTTTAAATATTAATAATATTTTTATAAATATGTTCTTACAAAGAGTGCCATCTTGGCAGCAGTGAAAGAATTGTTTAAACTAATTCATAGCACAATCGTAAATTTGTATTTCCTACCTAATACAATTGTTTATATCTATATTAGAAGCGAAATATAAAAATATAGGATAATATTAGGTAGATAAATATTTATACTACGATCATAAGACGCGAGTCTAAGCTCTTCATGAGAATACTGATATCCCGCACAGAAGTTTTGTGCCGTAATATTTATTAGGGAAGCGAATAACAACTTATATTAGATGCGGTGGACGCAAAATGTTAAAGGCTTTTCGAATATTCGGATATAGGCATGTCTGTTTAATACCAAAATGGGAACATGAACACTTTACGGATGAACAACAAATAAGCAGAATCTGTTTCATGTTAACAATTACAAAATTTGTAAAACAACCAAGACTATGTCTCGAAGGAGAGTCGAAACTTTCCGGTCTGAAATAAGTTGGAGCAAGTGCCCGTTATATTATTATGTATTTACGTTACATCTCAGGCGCTTCAATGTAATGAGGGGTTGGGTCGGTGACAGCACTTATTCAATCAGACCAAGCTTCAATCCGGAATGATTGACTTGCCGCGGTTGTAGCTGAGGTCAGATATTTCAGAATTGTTAAATTCAGTCTTCTTAAATGTTTTATTTGTACTCAAAGTAGATAGTAATCCTATCGTATGTGTATAAAATGTGACACGAATTAAATATTTCAAAGTTCATTGTTCCAGGAATGTTGGATTTTGGTTCCGTAACCAAATTGTGAACCAGAATCTATCAGCATATGAAACCCGTCAACTCATTCCATATCTTTTTCAATTTAAGTTCAATTGTTATGAAAATTTTACTTTTTTAAGACGTTGTTGAATTATGTGTAAACATAAAAATGAAAAAAAATATTTTATAATTATTTTTATAATATCGGACCCTACTTCGAATTACGGGATGAAAACAGATCATTTTTTATTGAAACGGGACAAAAGCATCTAGTAATATTTTAGATAGGACCTTTTCTTTACAAGGTATGAGTCTCTAAAGTATTTTTAGAGTAAGAGCTTTAACTTTTTAACTGTGATAGGGAAAATCTGACAAAATCGGGGTTGGTGCTGTAAATAACTATTTCTAAGTAAAATCATTGTTAGGATGTTTGACCAATTTCTATTAGGAAATTAAAGATACATAGGTTATGATGTTATTTAATGAAAATGACTTATTTAATGTACCATGAATTAGAAGATAATAAAGTTTTGAAGGACATTACGTTTTTACCTTACAAAGTTTTTCTCTATAATAAGGTATTATGCGACAGTAGATTTTCATTGTATCTTTTAATATATATATATATATATATATATATATATATATATATATATATATATATATATATATATATATATATATATATATATATAAAGATAAAATGAAAACCAAGGGGGGTCGAATTACGTGTTGTGGTTGATATACATACATATATATACACAAATATAAATAGTGTTGAGATGAGGTGTTTAAATAGGCAAGTTATTTCTGGGTATACAATTGTGTATTGCCATGTTCTTTTTTGGGGCTGATACAACTATCAGTGAGATAGTTTTGTTTTTTATTTTCCCGGCGGAAAATAGGTGTTTGTTAATATGAATATTTGTATTCTAACTTTATAATAAAGAAGGACAACAAGTAATTTTATTTTACCTTCAACATTTATTTTATCACTAGACAATGCGAGTAGAAGGTCATGAATATGATAACCTTACCTTTAACTTTTAGTAATAAACAAGTATCTGTCAAAACTTAGTGATACTATAGGAAGAAAGTAGAGTATAAGAAAGCAAACGATTGCTTTTTTTGTGACGGGCTGTTTACCCTGCTTCGGTGAGTGTTTCTTTTACCCGGCTTGATTTTTTCTTCAATGATATTCACCAAAAATAACGTTATATTATTTAATCGAATATTAAAATCAGATTTTATTTGCAACATAATAATGTGATATAGTGCATTATCATTAAAATTATGAAGCAAATTTTAATGATAATGCTCTATCTCACATTATTATATTGCAAATAAAATATGATTCACAAATTTCGAAACGAATTAAGTAGCACAGCACATTTCCATTTATAAATGACAAATTGAAACATTAATCTAAATAAATAATAATGACAAATTAATCTTCATATAACAATCTTGAAATCTTGTCTTTTCGACATTTTCATAGTTACTAAATCATCGTAAGCCAAAACGTAAAAAATCAGGGAATCAAGACGGAACTGACGAATAACGTTCAAAGATGATAAGGAAGTATTTAAAATATTAACGTAATGTTAAATCTATTGATTTAAAATCATAGCCCACTAAATACTAACACCCAAATTATTTTTAAAAAACCTAATATAGGTATCCAAACTCAAAGAGTAACAAATTCAATCTGCAATGCAATTCCATTTACAAAATAAATTAAGTACAAAAATTTGAAACACTTTTCAAAAAATAAAGGTAGATAAAATTTTGTACCAATCTAAGCATATTTAACGCGTTCGATATATTTGCAAAATATTCTTTTCAAGTCACCGCCACTCCGCGTTTATAAATATGATGAATGTAAAAAGTTATGTTGATCAACAAACATATTTTCACAAATTAATAGCAGATATTCAAATTCTCTTTATTCAGCCGCATGTACACGGTTCTAAAGTTCTAATACCATTATACTACTGCAACTAAGTAATATAATCGAATACAAAACTTCTCACTGCTTATCATGCAATTTAACTCTATAGTTCTAATCTTTTGAGCACTCAAACGATTTCGTAATAAGCCTCTCACACCACTTTAATAGAAACTTATCCATGTATAGAAGCGAAGCACACAACAGATAGAATCACGAGAATTCTATCTAAATAAGAGAATGACTAAACGAGTTTGAAAAACTTATTTATAGCCAACTCGAGGCAATGTCCCTGGTAGCACTGTCTGCTGCAGCGCATAAATTGACATAGGAACCTGACATCCGGTGCGGACTTTGCCGAGTTAGTCCTTTGCGAGGCAGACTGTCTTTGAGAACAAACGCAGAATTAATACGAGTATAAAGTTTATATAAGTTCACACAGATTACGTACTATACATGCAGTATCTGTCAGCCGTTGAAGCGGCAAAATTATCTAAGGTATCATTTGAAAAACATCTTTGGAAAAGATTTCATTGTATGTCATCTAGTCTTGACACTAGTTTATAAAATAATACAAGTCGAAATTTTGTACGAAACCATAACTATGCATCTTTATAAGTCAAGTCGGATATTAGTTTGGCAAATTGTAGCGTCAGATTAAGGCCGCGTTTAAACGGTTCACTTTTTAAATTCATCTTGGATGAATAACTTCGAGTGAAAGAAAAAATGAAATAATTTTTGGTTTACACAAATCAAACAATATTAATTAATGAGTTTACTTCAAAATGCGTTAAATGAAGTAATTTATGCTGGACAGAATCTGATTTGTACCCAAGTTCCAAAAAGAAATGAAATAGTTCCTTTAAAAAGAAAAGTAAATAAAAAAAAAGAATTTGGTGGGTGAAATATTGAGTCACGCACAATAATATCAAGGAGACTCGAGCAATATTGCTGAAAGAGTGGACTCAAGATAAGAACCGCGGAATATGATCGGATATTCAAAAGTCCTCCCTGCATGATAAAATCACTATTTGAAGAATTGATATGCAAGATTACACCTCTCATTAAAAACCAAGGCATCATCATGAGAGTAGATACTGAAACGTTAACCCTATACTGAAACGTCAACGTCTGAAGTCTCATATTCGGTGTTTCATAAGCGCTCAAAGTAAAAATATAAGAAGTGTTCTTGTCTTCAATCTTAAGAAGAAGATATTTCTAATAATAACTTTTTCACTAACATTTTAAAATATCATCACAAGAAAATTAAGTACTTTTCTTAAAGTCACAAATAAAGCATATTAATAAATATAATTTGACAAATGCTGAAGACGCTGAAATTTTAATTAGTTTTCATGTTTACAGTAATCTTTCAGGATAAATTATTCAAGTGAATCATCAGAAGTGAACGAAGGGTACAGCATATCTCTACTATATTCATCCGTCACCCTGGATGATCAATGAATGATTTGCTGTTTACACAATTCACTCACTATTCACTTTCGATGGATTATATGTGATTATTGTCAGTAGTTAATGTAGATTTTGAAGCATAACACTTGCCTATTGGAAATTATTTTCGTAGTCGAAGTCAGTTACAGGTTATTATTGACATTAAACTGTCATAAATCCATCGTCACTGACTTCCGTTGCGACTTATCTGTCGAATCATGCTGGCTTTGGTCAATTTAGCTAATTAATTTTTTTTTCAATTTCGAAACAAGTAAACATTCATATTACAAAAAATATACGTAGATATAATCTTGAGCTTCATCAAAACCGTAAATGTACTTATATGCCGCGTAACTATAGGGTTAAATTATTCCATCGCCCAGATAAAAATTATTGGAATATTTAATAAAATATGGAATTTTAAAGAATTGAATCATTTGATTCACTTTATTAATAAAGCTGTTTGAAATTACATACTATTAAAGACAAGTAGACAAATGACCTGACTGTTGACAACTGTCAAAAACAGGAAGTGACATTGAAAAATCTAGTAAAGTAAAGACATTAGCACATTTCACCCTTCGAATTATTATGGGAACAATGCAGTTCCCCAATAGGTTGTCACTAAAACAACATCCATGTGTTGTTACGGCGCCGTATTTCGTCGCTTTTATAACTCGAGACTTTCGAGTCAGAAACAAATTTAATATTGGAACAAACTCGGAAATCGTACAATTTGATACAAGTATTTTATTTTCAGAGATTCAGTCACTGAAACGGGGTGTGCAAAGTAGTAGTAGCCACAAAGAACCAATTGTTCGCTTTTCTTTACTTCCTTCCTCTGGTATCGCGTAAATCTTGACATCCGCTTGCTTATCATTAAAACCTACCTTACCTTCTCCATGACCTTTCACCCGCATTAAATAGTTAGAAAATGCAATACACAATCGTATGCAATAAGAATACTCCATAACAAAAATGTTAGCTAGAATTTTAAGAATATTTATTTCGAAGGAAAAATCAACTGCTACAAGTATCCACGTATCTGCCTTACCTTAGTAACTGATAGACCCAGAGGAGCTGGTTAAAGTATTCCTTTCATAGATAATGATCTATATCTAGGCCGAAAATATGGAATTATTAGTATAACCATAACTCAAATATATTCTAATAATTATAGAAATATTATGACATATCCTACTAACATTATAAATGTGAAAGTTTGTATATTTGTTTCTTTGTTCGTTTGTTTGTTTGGATGTTTGACCGTCAATCATCTAAAAATGTAGCATGGATTTGTATGAAATTTCGAATACAGATAGGCAATGGTACAGGACATAGGCTATATAAAAAAATAACCCCTAAAAAAATCAGCCCCTAAAATGGGGATGAATGTTTATTCACTTATTTATTGTTATTTTCTTATTATTTTAAAGTGATTTATTTAAGTATAATTTACTTATTTAAAGTATCTGTTTAACTGTAATAGTCTAAATACGTTGTTAGTAAGAAAGGGGGCACATTAAAACTCTTGAGTATGAATTAACGCTTCTTCTCCCACATACTATGTCTACGATAGAAGACAATGCTCGCTGTGTGTGTTATATTTGTATCCAATCCCAACTAATGTAATAAATGCATAAATAAGTTTCTTTATTCCACATTTACAGCTCAACTATTCAACCGATTATCATGAAATTTGACTTCAAATTACATGTTTCATAGAGATATACATAATATAAAATACATAATAATATAATTACAAAATTTAATTATAAAATGCCTTTTACTATATGTAATTCTAAATTCATGTGAGTGAAGCCGCGGGAAACAACTAGTATTATATATTTATCAAATATATTGTGGACTAATTTTGTTATCAGGTTTATTTATGTACTCTAAAAATAGATAAACACAATTGTTTTAAGAATCAGCCGCTTCTGTTTCTGCAGGCGAAAAATATTTAATGAGATAAAGAAGACTTATCAACACACTCGCCAGCAACGCTTTCAAAAGCAAAAATCGATATTTCCACATAGTAAACATTACTTGTTTAAACTTAGACTTTAAGTAAAAGCAACGTTTAAACTTGGTCTGGACATTTACTCTTTCCTTGCATAGTTTCCGCTTCTTTTATCTCACTTAATTAATCTTTGTATCTTCATTATAAATTCCAATATCTTTATTGTAAATTCTTAAAGAAAATGATATCAGATGTAATAACGTTACATTACAATAAACTCTAAAAACAAAATCACTCATTCTTGTTCTACATTATAAAATCAGAATACAAATATTCATTTTAATACACACCTACTTTCTACTATATATTTTTAACTCTAGTCAAAATTGAAATAGCATCAGACAATAGCATGTGAGAAATACTTTCTTACTTTCTGAAACTTTAATGTCTTAACATTATATATATACCCAGATACTTTGAAAGAGATAAAACCAAATACTACTTTAGCCCTGCGAGTATAAAGAAAACGTTTCTAAGGGTAATTACATAGGCGCGGGCATCATTTTCTTTCGTAACTTTATTATCTTTTACTTTTCTTAACTAAGCAATTTTTCTTAACTTTGTTAACCGAAAGTAACTATATATTTAAATTATTTTTAAAGTCATCGTTTTACTCACACTATATTAAAAACGCTTTGGAATTATGTACTAAAATCACTTTTTCTGAAAAACATGTACCGAAATTGCTATTTACTGCTGCTATTTTAACTTGTCCAAATACACGGTGTTGGCTTATTGGCATATTAAGATTTTTTTGGATTCCTTTCAAAAATATAAAATAAAAATATTCTACTTTTTTCAATTAGACCTTTGTTAGAGAGAAATAATTTATTTTTTAAGAAAATATATTTTTTTATTTACAACATTTTCTAAGTGACAATCATACTTTAAGGTTTAATTATCATAAACAAAATCTTCATAAAAAATAAGAAAAAACAGAGTTACCAGTATATACGAAATAATATTTGTATTACTCAATATTCAAAACCAACAATTATTGCAACCGACGCAGCCAATTTATTAGAAACTAGCAACATACCTGTAGACACGTGTGTACACAGACAAAAAAAAACGAGAACATAGGCACATATAAAAAAGGTTACTAAAAATCCAATCCGTATAATGTGTTATTTTTACTACGTACATTCACAAAAATCTCCATCCTAATATATTCACTTATATTAAAAGGTAATGCCACATTTTATTATTTATTGACATTATTAATTGAATATTCCGAATAACTTGAGAGAAATATAAAGTGATATACAATTACACAGCAACTTGTTATTTTAATGTGTAATCTAAGTGATCACTCATTGAGCTAGTTTTATTAAAAACAACAGAAATGATATTCTTTCTAAAACCATATTGATTTACTCACTTTACACGTTCAAACACATGCGATGTTTATATTGAAGATTAAACAAAAAGAAGAATGTAAATTACTAGAATAAAATGTAACTGTTCACGTAACGTGCCAGCGGCCTTGAATTCGAAATCGAGCAAAGCAAGGAAATATCCAAAAAAACTTAAAAGTTAAATAAAATTTCCACAGAAATATATAAAAGAAACCGGATACCCTCATCAAAAAGAATTGTTCAAAAAATTAATACCAAAAAAGTTCGGTTGTTCTGACACGTTACAAATTAAGAAGTAGAAAAAATCATAAAAAAACTGTTAAATGTGAATAAATCTCACAATACAATATTTCCGGGAATAAATATAAAAGTATAAATTTGAGTAGCGGCTCCAAATTGTAAATATTGGTATTATTTTTCATAATGTGAAAATATTGCCTGGCATATACATTATATGCATAAGACAAATAATCTATATACCAATGTTTTTTTAATGCATTACCAGAAATTATCCAAAATGTTTACAAAGTTTTTGCATTAAACTACTAATTTAATACCTCTATACTCATTTTTCCGGTTTTTGACACTCACAGTTAAAAAGTCATAAACTCACATTTTCAACTCACGATATAGGTAAAACCAATATAATCATATTTGAACACTCAGTTAAAAAGTATAAATGTGCAAAGCTACAAAAAAAAATTAAAGCTATTTCGTAAGGGCCGTATCAAAAATGTTCCTGCATATTTTCGTTTGATATTTAAAAAAAACCACATCAATGATTCCCCACTTGATGAAACTCGTGAGAAAAATATTTTCACCCCAAGTTTCGTTGTATAGGCCGGTGCCTCAAAAAAGGACAATAATTTTTCCTTTTGTTTCTTTATATTAACTATAAAATTTTAATAAAAATCGACCTTGAATTGAAAGAAATACTAATGAAAATGCAGGATTCCTTCCGTATTCTGTCATACAGATAGACAGATAGATGGATATGATGAAAAAGAGAACCTTTATAAGATTCAGTTTTTGCCATTTAGCTACTAGACCCTAAAATCCATTGCAATGTAAAATTCGAAATCAGATTTTCTTTAGGGTTAACATGAAATAATAGAATAACATTCTCCTTAGGAGCACGAATAAAGTATTCAAAATGACTGGATTGAATAATGCTAAAATATCTGACCTCAGTTCCAACCACGACAAATCAATCATTCCGGACTGAAGCTTGATCTGGTTTAATAAGTAGGCGTCCCGACGACCCACCCGCTGATCTGAAGGCGGTCGTAAAGGATCGCTACGTTGAAGCACGGGGCGCGTACTAGATTCAAGTACCCAAGATACAATACGAGTACATAATAAAGTAACTGGAACTTGCTCCAACTTATTTCAGAAAATTTTCCATTCGCCTTCGAGACATGATCTTGTTGGTTTTCCGTATTCTGTATTATTACCATGATACCTATATTAACATTAAAGAGATACTAGTAATTTGTCGTTCATCCATACAGTATTCATGTTTCTTTTTGATTGTTAAGTAGACAAGCCTACATACGAATCTTTGATTTTTTGAGTACACCGTATGTATTTTTTTCTCACGAATAGCTTCGACTTGCGTCTTATGATTGCGTTATAAAATATTATTTACCTAATGTAATCCTATATTTCACTCCAGAAATGTGAGTTAAGGAGTCTGCTAAAAATAACCTTTTAAACCACCGAGTCGATGGAAACATTTTTTTCGCTGTGGAAAAGCTGTGAATTTATTTTTATACAAGTGTTATTAATATTTGAACAAACAAAGGGAGTGAAAGCAATAATCATATTCGTATTTAGCGTTGTCGCGGCAAAGGAATGATGGAGATAGATAGCATGCAGCTAACGCGATAGCTAACGCGTCCCCATGTTTGAACCGGACTTGGGGCTGTGCCACATGTCGACTCTTCAGGATCGTCGAAGGCTCTCACTCGTTGACGACATGCTTCTAAGTAATTTTGTACTTTTCTATAAACTGTTCGAAAACGAGCATCCATTTTGTTTGTGTTTTTGTTAACGATTGGTGCTGTTTGTTTTCTTCTTTACTCCTTTTCGTGAAACCTTTTTAATTAAATAATTGTTGTTTCGTTTCTTTCATAGAAGAGTTGTATTCTACAATTTGCCAAACATCTGTTTGCAACTTCAAAAAAGTTAGGACTAAAAAGTAAAAAATAATTAACTCAGAATAGGTACTCACTTATTCGCAATAAATAACTATGTTTCTTATTTCTGAAGGCGGTGCCAGCACTGTCGACCAACTTAAACAAATTTACAATTTAATTTAATTTATAATGTAAATTTAAAACCTTCACTATTATTGTACTCAAAATACGATATAGATTCATAAAGGGCGTTTTTACAATACAAAATTTTACATTTGTTTAAGTTGATCGGTTACTGCCATCTTCTTCAACAATAAGTAACTCAGTTATTTATTGCAAATAAGTAGGTACCTGTTCTGAGTTAATTATTTTTAACTTTTTAGTACCTACTTTTTTGAAGTCGTTTTTTTTTAGTGACTATAGTGATAATATTAAGCTTATGGGGCCCATACAAAATGGTAACAGCGTTGTCTAATAGTAAACATATAAATATCCTATTATAGCCATGTAATGTTGTAGCGTGGAAATCCTATATTATAATCAATCAAAATTTATTATAAACATGCACCATGTTTGTAATAAATTTTCTTCTAAGTAGTTTTTAGGGTGCATTGCCTTAAAAGGAAAAAAAGGAATCGTCATAAGATTACTTCGTTGTTTGTCTGCCAGTTTGTTAATACCCTTCATCTCAGGAGTGCGTGGAGGTATCAAGTTAAAATTAATTGCAAATACTTAAGTCTACGGTTTCTTAGAGCTGTAAAAATAAAAAATATGAAACGTCTAAGTCAACGCAATCAAGAAGAATCCTAAAAACACGGTCATTTATACCGCATATTTTGACACTCCAAATAAATCAAAAGCTCTAGGGTCTTTCCCCTTGACCTAGAATCATGGATTTTGGAAAGTCTCACAGCACAAGTAAAGAAAAAATCGTTAATTTGTGGTTATATCACATAACTTTTTTTAATATACGCCTGTGAGAGATACAATATTTTGATTCTAAAAATTAATTTTTTAAATAGTTTAATAGGAGTATTATGTATCATTAAATATTTATAACTGCCTAAATGTGTACGGAACCCTCATAGTGCGAGTTCCACTCGTGCTTGACCTTTCAGAAGATAATTGTTTTGAAATTCAGAAGATAATGCTTTTGAATATTTGACTATTTCAAAAACATTATCTTCTGAAATTTCATTAGAATCGATTTTAAATTGCCACAATTATGATGCTCTGATATACAGACATGATTAATAGAAAAGTTTTTGCTAGAATAAGAAATTTAACTCACATTTAGTTTTTTTTTCTTAATTTATCATTTTGGCGTAAATCTAATTGCCATCATCAGATGAATTTTGATTTTTCAATTCAACTCTACTATGTGAAAACGGATGCAACACCTTGAATTTTTATGACGTTACTTCAAGACTGACAGTTTAGAGATATCGAAGTCTCAACTCGATATCTCTAAACTGACTCAATTTGATAGTTTAGTTTGGAGACATACTTTTTGTGCTTTCGAGTAAGTTGGATATATATATATATATATATATATATATATATATATATATATATGTATATATATATATATATATGTATATATATATATATATGTATATACATATATATGTATACACAGATTCAGATTATATAGTCATTGATTATGGTCTTTTACTCATTATAACTTATTTCCTTCATTCTTTTGAATGTTTTTACGTTTTGGTTTACACTAATTTATTAACTACTAAAACTTAATAAATTACATTCCAAGGTTATTGTATGAAGATAAATTCATTTTTCAGTTTGTCGTTTATATGTCGAATTTATCCATCAATAAAAAACTGGAAATAACTGGAAATGGGAATGGATGAAAAATTACATCATAGATACATAATTTTTGAAAAAAAAGCAAGTTATTTTTGTAATTTTCTTAAACGTCTTTTGCTATTTTATTCACTTCGAATACGCGAATCATATTTTATTTGCAACATAATAATGCAAGATACTTCATTAAAGATTAAATCAGTTTCATAAGAATATTTTTGAAAATATTAGATTCAATAATATGGCATTATTTTTGGTCAAAACTACTGAAGAAAAAAACAAATAAACAAGATAAAATGAGCTTGAACAAGATACAATTTTTATAAGGGCTATACGACTAATTTTATATATCATCGAGAAAAGAGTGCGAGTAATTCAGGAGGAAGCTTCATGCTTGTGTTTAACAAATAAAATGTTACGAACATTTTATTTGTTAAACACAAGCACTGTATAATTGTGACAAAAACTTTTCAGAAAGCAAAGTAGGTTACGAGTCAAATAAACATAATTTTGAAGGTCTGAATGGAAAAACGGTTAATAGCTCTTTATTAATATGCCAGAGACCCGCCTTGCCTATGTATTATCAGCTACATTCGTACTACTTCTTAAAAACTGTGTAAAACAATAATCCTGCGAAAGCAACGAAAGAGCAATTAATTCGTAAACAAAAAGTCCGGTCAAGTACAAGCAGTACTCACACTATGAGTTAACATTTAGGAATAGTTATAGACATTTAAGGGTACATAGTATTTATATTACACTATTTACGAATATTAATTTTTGCAGAAAATATGGTGCATATCTGAATATTATCATGAAAATATAGTGCATATTTGAATATTATTATTTATCACCATGAAAATATATAAATGTATTGTCTAATATATGTCTAAATATTGTCTATAATCTTTGTTTGTTAAAATATATATTAAGTATGTCTTTCAGAGACATACTAAGTATAAATTTTAACAAAGCTATTTTTACAGTTGATTTAAGTCACTTGTATGGACAGACCAAACTACGTGTCGTAATTTGGCCGACTATTGCTCGTTATCCAGTAGAGCCTACTTAGCTTTCATAATTTCTTGTATTCCCGTTTAATTTAATTACGTACATAAATACTTTTTAGATATTCAAAAAACTGGAGACCGCTGTCACAGTGGGTACACGTAACTCTAACAAAAGTTACCAATCTGAATTTTAATGTTTCGTAAACGGATCGCTGTATCGAAAAAGTGTTTTTGAAATACCTCCAACACTTTAAAAAACCTATTCAACGATAGCCGAAAAATATACCACATATTTTTCACTTAAATAACACCCTAAAAATATTTTTCTGACATGTTTTATTTTATAATTTTGTAGATGTTATAAATATTTTCAAATGGCTTTATTGCCCCAATAGTTTGCGAGTAAAACTGTTGTGATACACATACAGACAGACGAACATGGTGAAATGATAAGGTTTCTTAATTTGGCTAGGGAATTCTAATAAAGGGTTTCGGAAAAAGAAATAGAAAATATTCAAAGATTTTAACACAAATCGGCAAAAGAATAGGGACGCCGACTTCGATATGTTTATGGAGAGGCAAATAATTATTTTACATTAGTTACCGAAATATCGTCATTGAGTTAGCGTTTCCGACACGGTGGTCTGTACACGGTGGTTGCTTTTCTGTCTATCGTTATTTTCTGTCTTTCGGTGTTGCGCCACTATCTTTCCCTAACCTGCATTAGCTAGAGTGATGCTGTATGCCAGTATTAGTATTATTTTCTCCGGTTTTATTTGTTTAAATATTTATAAAATCGATATTAAAATGTTCTCCCGGATAGGGCCATCTTCCCAGTAGTTAAACAATCGTTTAATCGATTTGTCGGTTAGGAAGATTATCTCTAACGTAACTTGCGAACTCATATTTTCAAAGTGTAATATAGAAATATAGGATTACATTAGGCAGATAAATATTTATAATATGATCATAAGACGAGAGTCTAAGCTTTTCGTTTAATACTGAGATCCCGCACATAAGTTTCGTACCGTAATATTTATCATGGTGGCGAATAACATACAGTGTACACAAAAAGTTAAGGGCTTTTCGAATAATTGTATTTAGACGCGTCTGTTTAATACACAAATGGGAACATGAACATTTTACGGATGACCTACAAATTAGCAGAATCTGTTTCATGTTAACGCTCGAATTACATAAATTGGTAAAACAACCGAGACCATATCTCGAAGACAAGTTGAAACTTCTCGGTCTAAAATAAGTAGTAAAGCTAGTTTCAGTTACGTTATTAGGTGCTTGTATTACATCTCGGGCGCCTCAATCTAGTACATACCCCGTGCGTTAAAATAGCGGACCTTTACGACCGCCTTCAGATCAGTGGCTGGGTCGGCGGGATGGTTACTTATTCAATCAGATCAAGCTTCACTTCGGAATGATTGATTTGCCGCGGTTGGAGCTGAGGTCAGATGTTTCAGAATTATTCTATCCAGTCGTCTTGAATACCTTATTCATACTGCTAAGTAGAATGTAAAGCAAAGTTTCTTGTTCCAGGAATGTAGGTTTATAGGTTTTCGCGGTAAAAACGGAAAATATACAATTTAGCATTTCGGGTGCTGCGGGGCATTAGCAAAGCTATAGGGTGTGAAGCACAGAACCCCTTATTAGGAAAATATTATTTGGCGAAATATATCGATTACACTAATATTTCTGAATTTTTCTTATGTTTCTTTTTATGAAGATTCTGTTTATGATATTGAAGAGTTATCGTTAGAAAATGTTCAAAATGAAAAATATTTTCAAAAAATACACTATTTCTCCGTAATAAAGACCCAGATGAACAAAATTATAGAACTTTTATCTTATATTTTCAAGATGAACCTAAAAAAATTGTTGCTGTACCAATTAACCAATACTGTGCTTATTTGAAAAATGTAAAATTGCCATTTTACATTTTAAATAATAATCTTAGTACATATTTTTTTAATAACAGTAATTTCAGTGTATATTTCCAACGAGTGCTAAATAAATGTGAATAAAAGGAAGATTTGAAAACCAGCTTATAATAGTAACCATTTTCCAATAATAGAGTTAAGAAAAACAGTTAATTACTTCTACAATAAAGTTCAAGATGATAAAGTTAATAGAGAAAATGACGCCTGTGCCTACATAATTTTCTACACATTTTTTCTCTACGATCCTGGGAAATAGTCACTTTACGTCTTTTGAGAATATCTAGAGATATATAAATAATTTTAAGATGGCATTTAAATATCAGAAAATAGGAAAGTTATTTCTTGTATGCTTGTCGCTATTTTCTTTTTTGCGGGAGGTACAAATATGCAGTTAAATTTTCTCATCGTTGTAGTATTAGAGTGGGATAGATGTAATGGGTTAATGTAATTTTCCTGATGATGATGGTATATGTATATAATTTTCCTAATAGAAAGTAGTTATATATTAATAGGAATATTTGTATTCTAATTATATAATGAGGATAAGAAAAAGTAATTTTATATTAAAAATTTACCATAACATTACGTTATTCAGTTTTAGGATATGTTCTTGAAGATATGTGATTTGAATTATAAAGATTTCTGCTTTTGAAAACGGGCTGAAGATTTGGTTGATTATTGAAACCTTCAAAAGCAAACGTTTATCCTGTTACATATAGTTGAGGAAGCCAAAAATGGCTGATTGAAAAATTGTATATTTAATGTTAATAAATAAATCTGATAATGAAACAAAACAAAAGTTAAAAACTTTTTAAATTAAGTTGTTTTATTATATTAAAACTAGAAAATAATTTTAATCAAATGAAAATAACATACTTGGAGTTTTTGTAAAAAAAGTTTTATTTCTTGGAGCTTATATCTAGCTTCATACTGTCGTCTTGGACCTTAATACTCGTATCCTTTATCGTCAAATCCTTTGTATTAATATAATATAACAAACAAATATTAAAGTACCTAACATGGGAATAAATGTACCTCATGATTTTATTTTCGCCTGATCAAAGTCCTGGACTAGTGATGGATAATTATTTTCTAGCTTTTAGTATGTTATCGCTTGTACAATAAAACCATTCAATCAAAAAAAAAATAATTTCATTTTAAATTTTAACTCATTGGTGTGCTTTATTTGTTTAGCCTGATCATATACATTGTCACTTTTAAAGACGTATTTCATCAATTTGAAACCGCTGCAACATTAGGAAAGAATTGGTACCTGGAGTTTATTAATAAAGTTTCTGCTTTAGATTTTAAAAAAATAATTTAAAACCAGAATGTCCTCAGGTCTCAAGGTTTTACGCAGACAGATGCTCCGCAAGACTAAGACTGAGATGTTGGAATTCGGAGTTCAATGACAAAGTCCCTGCTTGAGACACGCAATACTAATTTAACACCAACAGATCATCAAGTCACTGTTTAGACATTTTTGCAGCAACGGAATTCGACCAACGATTGGAATTATCATAATAATATATTGTTATGGAGATATAATATGTATACAAAGTTACATGAGAGATAATTTAGTAGAAATTACTCAAAAATCTCTCACAATATTTGAATTAACAAAAGACGGAACGTGAAGCTGAAAAAAAACCGTTTAATTAGACCACGAAGTATTTTATGAAGATATACTTTTATAATAGAGCTACCTCTGAACTATGATTTTAATAATAATTCTCCATTTTATATTCCAATATACCTAGATAATGTCACACATCATAATCTATAATAAGTATACTATAACATACAACTTTCGGTATATTATTTACCGAGGTAAAACAGACGAGAATATTAGGAGTAGATTTTTCGTTCGAAATATGCATTATTAAAGTTCTAGCTTACCTTCCTTCGTGACCCTTTTTCCTTGTCTTCTGTTTTGATTACCTATTCAAGTACATGAAAAGAACTTCGCAGATAAGTTTGACATAGAGTATTTTGATTGTGTGTGATTATGTTATTAGGGCATATGAGTGGAAGGTGTCTTTTTCTCGCTATATAATATGGGTAAAGGTCATGAAGAAGGTAACGTAAGTATTGACAATAAACAAGCGTGAGTAAGGACTTAGTTGTACTATATAAATAAAGTAGAGCAAAGAGTAGCAAACAATCCATTCTTTGTCACCACGTGTCTACTCTGCTTTGCTGAGTTAATCTCTACCTATAATGTATGTGTTATGAAATTGTAGGACTCCTGAATTTGTTTCGATATTAAATTGGTTTCTGATTCGAAGGCCTCGTGTTACAAAAGCGGCGAAATGACATTGCAGCAACACGAAATTGTTGTAGTGACAGATAGCCCGCGGGGGAAATGCATTGCTCCCATAATAATTTGTGGGGTGAAATGTGCTTACTCTACTTGGTTTATCAATGTCACCCTCCGTTTTTGGCAGCTGTCAACAGTTAGGTAATTAAACTTCTTGTCCTTAGCAGCAATTTATTTTAAATAACTTTAATAATAAAGTGAACCGAACGATTCAACTGTGTTATTGTTTTTGAATATTTTATTAAGGGTCTATCATCTGAAATTCCAGAAATCAATAGTTTTTCATACAACAGTAATTGGCCCATTCTTTGTTCATTTCTACTCATATTGTTAAATAAAGATACTAATGGATAAATAATTTATTAATTTAAATTTGGATACTTCCTCCATTATCATTTTTTACTGGGCCTTTCCTCCATTATCATTTTTTACTGGGCCTTTCCTCCATTATCATTTATTACTGGGTCTTTCCTCCATTATCATTTTTTACTGGGCCTTTCCTCCATTATCATTTTTTACTGGACCTTTCCTCCATTATCATTTTTATTGGCCCTTTCCTCCATTATCATTTTTCACAGCAAGTGTAAAAGTCAATCGTGAATTAGATCTCGCCATGATTGATTGGATTTATGTTGCTTTGTTTCTTGCGCCAAATATTTTATTTTTTATTTATTATTGTATTCGCGCGGTGTGCATTATAACTAAAAATAACTTTATCATTGTCATCAATATTACGTAGTTTAGTATTGAATTTACCTCGTATTATCCTATCCGTGGTATAACGCCCCGTCTATGACCTAGGCTCAAACCAATTATTGGCAAATCAAACTTTGTATAGTATCATTGCAATATATTGTACCATGATGATTGTGATATTTTACTAGAATCTGTTCCTCATGATGGCAAAAAATTAATTACATCGATTTAGATTTTATTTTTTGCATCAGTGTGAATAACACAGATTTTTTAAGGTTCCGTGCCTCACAATGAAAAAAAAACCTTTATAAGATCATTTACGTGTCTGCCAATTCTTCCAGGAACTATGCGACACCAGGATTTGAGATTTGGCACAGTGATCAAAATATTTTTTAATTTTATACATCATGTACTCAAACTATAGGAAAATTAATAAATATCCTAGCCCTTGATGAATATGCACCAAGTTATTACGCTCGTAAAAGGTAAAGTAGTCAATATATTTGGTTAAAGAAATCAATACCGCTATAGACTTTCCCCATCATTCTAAGTCATCAATCAACAATTTTTTTAATCGATGAGATCGTTAGTCAAAATATTATTCACATATCCCACCCGGATTGTATCAAGATCCCTCCAGGGACCCGTAACATCCTACCTCATAAAAAAGGCATGAAGGTCCTCTAATAGCGACTCATATTTACCATTAAACGCTTCAACTCAATAGAGCTGGAGATTTATTTATTTATTTATTTATGTACTTTAATGTATCTAACTGATACATATAGCTGACTTATTGCTACGAGAGCAATATCTTACAGCCAACCAGAATACCAGTCCAGCCCCGACCGATGAGCGGCCGGGAATCGAAACCGGTTCCCCGCGGTGCGCCGCACCGTCAAAGGCTGTACGCTTTGTGATCAACCTAACACACCTCGGTAACGACAGCCACTGCTAAAAAGTCAGCATACTGCTAAAAATCACACGACTGTTATATAAAATCTAGAAAAAAAATTTTAATGACACGTTTTACGAGAAAAGATAGTTTTGATGTCAATCGTCCCTATGGGTATGGCATTTTTTCTACATAATTTATACCACATCATTTAGCAGTAAGATGATCATGACAAACATATAGATCACATAGAGGTAATTATAAAGGCCTATGAAGTATATTGAAAATTCAAGTGTATTGCTCGTGTCCTTAAATGAACGGAACCCGAAAATGTCAGTAAATTTTGCAGCAGCATATGACTTTTGTGTTAATGACATATGAGAGTTTTATATTACATAAATCATTAATTTTCCTTTTGTGTCGTTTAAGGACGAAATTAATTTCCAAAATAGTGAAAATTTGCAGTTGCGCCGACCTCCAGTTCAGATCATGGTGCCATTTCAAATCTCGCTTTAAGGAATACAGAAGTGAGATACATAAACAACGAGTTTTATTATTTTGAAACCTTTATCTCCTCGTATGTCAATCTCAAATGTTAGAATAATATTTTATCACTGGATAATTTTAATCGGTGTTCTGCAACACATTGTATGAAAATAATTAGCTTGTATACGTTTCACATAAAGTCAGCTTGTACGACACACTTCGTGTAAATCGAATATATTATATCTTAATCTGCTTAGCGGCAGGAAAGTTATATCCTTCTGACCGCATCATTCTGATTTCCTTTTAGTTAATTTTAACCGTTTCCGTTTATATTGGCAGATTACTGGAAAACTCAGTGTGAACGTGATTGGATGTAGGCGGAAATAAAATGAAAAATTTGACTGTTACCTTTTTGGCAAATTATGTCAATAGCCAGCTTTGTTGGAAGCATGCTATATGATTGTCAATTGGAGAATATACCGTTCATAAAACACGGCCGTGACATTGAAAAAGTCGCATTACTAATTATATCAACAACCGTGAATTCCTATCGATTGGTGTGATTGATTTGCTGATGGAATTTATAGTTTCTTGGGAATATAAATAACGGTTGAAATTATGTAAAAGGTCGATGAATTTTGGAAGAAAAACTTCCAAAGTCGTTTGATCAACAGCATCCGTGACCAATGGAAGTAAGGAATCCATAATATATCCTGGATTTTATGGACGCAAGGATGAAAGTGCAATTTGAAATGTGATGTTAGAGAGGATACGTTATGTTTTACAACCATATTTTATACTTCCTCAGTCAGAATGATGGATGAGCAAAGTCAAGATATGCCCTATTTTTTGTTTACTTTTGATAATTCACTATGGTGATTCATCTAGAATGATCGCTGTAACACGTGAAAATGAATTATACTTTCATCGTCATCAGCACTTGTCAATTTTCGTTTACTTGTGCTCTAATTGTGTGCTTCAAAATAAAAAGAATTATTTTTATTGTGCTGTTGTTTTAAAATATTATTCAAAATATGGTTTTTAAGGAGAAAAACATACATATTGCGTGGCTGTGAAACTTTTTAAAATGTTCATGTAAGAATTAAGAGAGTTTCATTTTCGGGGAAGACGTGTCCTCATATTGATGTCTTGCTTTTTTTTGGTGTATCCTTGCAAAGCAATACTTCAAATTGTGCTTCTGTCATGCAGAAATTATTTTTGAGTTTCTTTTCATCTTCCTGCATCCACTTCTTCGGCAGTAGCTACGCTAGTTTTTCTGCGCGCAACCCAATTCTTCTTCGACTAATGTCTATTTTACTGAATTATTTTTTAAAAAATGAACTGATTCATTTCTTTTACGAGTTAGGTACAAATTAGATTCACTCCAACAGCACCAAGTTTATTTGGTGCCATTCTCGAAGTGAACTGATCAATTGGTGTTGGAAGCTTCATGTACAAAAATCGTACTCACTTCTTCTTTCACTCCGAGAGAATAATCTGAGATGATTATCAAAAGTGAACCATCTAAACTCAGCCTTAGACGTTACACTTTGATAACTGGCGTGACTTACCTACACAGGTGCATAGTTATAGTTACATACAACATTTTAATTATTTTATAAATAGGAATCAAGACGTTACGATGAAATAAAACAAAATATTTTCCAAAAATAAAATTAGAATTTTTAAAGTTTCGATTATTTTACCGTCTCAACAGCTAAAAGAATCAGGATATAAAGCCAGTAATACATATTAACTTACATATTATGTACTACTTTTTACTTGTATTCTTTCTGCATTCTGCAGTCCTCCGCAAACTTCGCACCGGATGTCAGATTCCTGTCATTCTTTTAAACGCAGTAACGTACGACGTTGCCTGGCGCACTACTTCGAGTTGGCTGTAAATAGATTTTTCAAACTCGTTTAGTCATTCCCTTATTTAGTTAGAGTGTTCGTGCTTCTATCCGCTGTGCACTTCCGTACTTGGATAAGTTTCCCCCTATTTATTGCACGTCATAAAGGGAATAAGTATTGGACAAAGACAGACGTTATTCCTTGGTTGAAAAATAGTTGTGGTTTAAATAAAATTTAAAAGATGAATTTTTTTCAGAAAATTCAAAATAATATTCATAATTATTTGTCATCTTTTTCGTACACACTATACTTGCGCATATTGTTCAATGCCATTCGGGGGTATGCCCCGCGATCGGCTACGAAGATATCGTAACTGCGGGTAAAATTCTCACTCCTGGCAAGTATTGGGTGTGTTAAAAAGAGTTATGTGTAATATTTTTTTAACTTCATTAGAAAAAATGGCTCGTTTTACGTTTTTTTTCAACTACAGTTTATTCCTTTATAGCCAACGAATAGCGTCTTTCTTTGTCCGACCTCTATTCCCGGACACCGTGTATATAGAACGCATTAAACATACGTTGTAGCTCCGCATAACCGTAAACTTCATTTTTTTTTAAATAATTTACAATTTTGTAATGGGTAATCCATTACAAAATTGTAAATTATTTAAATTCATGGAGTATTTTAATGGAATATTTTAACTTAAAGAAATAGAAAAAAATAGTTAGATGACAGATTACAGTTATTGAATGATAAATTTTCTGAAAGGAAGTCAACGTTTCATGATATAGCCATGTGATCACGCGATCAAATAATGGATATGTTCTTTATTCTTTAATTTCGCTAATAATCAGAGAACAGTCAGATGACAACTTATCGGGACCGTGTAAAATGTCATCAGCGCCCTCTGATCGTAAACACATGAAAACTCTGTTATGGTTATAAAATATTTTAGCGTGGGATTCCCGTAGCGAACATATTGCACTCAATAAAAATTATTCAAATCAAGTACGGTACTGTGTTTTCTACAAAAGTTTTATAGTTTCCCTTTATTTCTATGTAATTACGTAATTCAACCATATGTTTCTCTAAAACTTCTTTAAAATCAGTGTAAGTTGACAGAGTTATAATGCTTTCACAAATAAATATAACGAAATTAGAAAGATTTGTTATTCGGCTCTGGAATAAATATGGTCCTTGCAGGTATAAAAAATTTAAAATGATTACTTTCATGGGATGAATTTTGATTTTTCAATTGAACTGTACTATATGACAAGGGATAATACATCATTAATCTTTTCGACGTTGCTTCAAAGCTGACCATTTAAGGTATCGATATCTGTTGAGAACTTCATCATGAATAATTGGTATTTAATGGTTTATGGTATCAGATTAATAAAAGTTATATATATATATATATATATAAATATATATATATATATATATATATTATATGTTGAAATTAATTCTAATATAAAAGGTATTTAGATATTTAGCTTAGATAAAAGCATCGGAATCGCACCTCAACACACTTTCGTAGCCAAAGAGAATTATTAACTTGAAATATTAGTCAATTAAAAATATAATATTCAATTGCTACATCACGAAAAACTTAGGTACATAAAGTCCCGCGCTTTATCCAAAGGTATAAGTAACCGTACTGTTAATTTGTTTTGTCTTTCAGGAAATAATTACTGGAAAGTTTAAGAACACATGACCTACTTGGAATTATTTATTTCAACATAAATTTAAACGCTAGATGGCGCGGTAACACTATCACCTGCAAGCTCGTAGATAGCATCGATCATATCATTGTAAAATGGCTACTATCCAATATCTTTTGGGATAAAATAATCTTGATAATTTGATATTATTTATTTCGTTAATGACAACATACAAAATTCCACTTTGTATTATAAGTAAAGAAATACTACATATGTACTCGTAGTTATGTCATAATAATACAAGCGTTAGTACGTTAAAAATACATAAACAGTTTGAGACATTCAAAATAATTTTGTGGTTATTCTTCAGGCGGTTACATGAAGAATAAATACAAAAAACTTATGCACAGTTACAGGCCACTGTTTCGATATTGAATTTCAATTACTTTTACATAATTAATTCTAAAATACTCGAGATCGGAGTTCCGGATACTCTATGAAAAACACCCGATACACCAATCATTTGCAATAGTCATATCTAGTCCCTAATTTTATTTCATGGAAAAAATCCTACAAGTTTTTGGATTTATATAATATTTATTTATAAATGATTTGTCCTGAGGAAGTATAAAATATGGTTCTAAAACATAACGTATCCTCTTTAACATCACATTTCAAATTGTAATATCCTATCATAAAATCCAGGATATATTATGGATTCCTTTTTTCCATTGATCATGGATGCCGTTGATCAAAGGACTTTGGAAGTTTTTCTTCGCTGCTGCAAAATTTACTGACATTTTCCAGTTCCGTTTATAGGCCTTTATAATTACCTCTATGTGGTCCATATCTCTGTCATAATCATCTTACAGCTAAATGATGTAGTATAAATTATGTAGAAAAATGCCATACCCATAGGGACGATTGGTATCAAAACTATCTTTCTCGTAGTTTGTCATAAAAAATAATTTTTCTCAGTTTTTATATAATAGTCGTGTGACTTTTACCAGTATGCTGACTTTTTTAGCAGTGGCTGTGGTCGCCGTGGTGTGTTGGGTTGATCACAAAGCATACGGCCTTTGACGGCGAGGCGCACCGCGGGGACCCGGGTTCGATTCGTGGCCGCTCATCGGGCGGGGCTGGACTGGTATTCTGGTTGGCTGTAAGAGATTGCTCTCGTAGCAATAAGTCAGCCATATGTATCAGTTAGATACATTAAAGTACATACATAAATAAAAAAATCTCTAGCTCTATTGAGTTGAAGCTTTTAATGGTAAATACGAGTCACCATTAGAGAACCTTCATGCCTTTTTTATAAGGTAGGATGTTACGGGTCCCTGGAGGGGTCTTGATACAGCCCGGGTGGGATATGTGAATGATATTTTGACTAACGAGCTCATCGATAAAAAAAATGTGTGTTTGATGACTTAGAATGTTGGGGAAAGTCTATGGCGGAATTTATTACTTTATATACTTTATCTTTTACGAGCGTAATAACTTGGTACATATTTAGTAATTATAAGGTCTAGAATACTCGTAATTATTAATTTTTCTATAGTTTGAGTGCATGATGCAAAAGATTAAAAAAATATTTTGAGCTTTTTTATTTAAGCCCGCTTTAAATTTTATATGAAAATTTGAAAAAGTTGACAGAGAAGAGCTTCTAGTGCAACATATGTGGGTTAATAAGACGTATCACTATGCCAAAACACAAATTCCAGCGCCGCATAGTTTCTGAAAAAATTGGCAGTAACGTAAATGACCTTATAAGGGTTTATTTTTCATTATGAGGTACGGAACCTTAAAAAATCTGTGTTATTCATACTGACGCAAAAAATAAAGTCTAAATATTTATTTTTTGCCATCATGAGCGGGTCCGGATTCACAATCATCATGGTAAAATATATTGCAATGATACTATACAAAGCTTGATTTGCCAAAAATTGGTTCCAGCCTAGGTCATAGACCAAGCGTTATACCACGGATAGGATAATACGAGGTAAATTCAATACTAAACTACGTAATATTGATAACAATAAATAATCGAAAAAATTATAAATATTTAATTTTTTTTTAGTTATAATTATAAAAAAAATTAAAGTTATTTTTAGTTATAATGTAGACCGTGCGAATACAATAATAAATAAAAAATAAAATATTTGGCGCCGGAAACAAAGCAACATAAATCCAATCAATCATGGAGAGATCTAATTCACGACTGACTCTTGCGCTTGTTGTGAAAAATGATAATGGAGGAAAGGCGTATACTCAAATTTAAATTAATTATTTCTGCATTAGTATCATTATTTAACAATATGAATAGAAATGAACAAAGAATGGGCCAATTATCGTTGTATGAAAAACTATTCATTTCTGAAATTTCAGGTGATAGACCCTTAATAAAATATTAAATATTCAAAAACAATAACACAATTGAATCGTTCGGTTCACTTTATTAATAAAGTTGTTTAAAATAACTCGCTGTTAAGGACAAGAAGTTAAATTACCTGACTGTTGACAGCTGCCAAAAAGTGAGGGTGACATTGACAAATCAAGTAGAGTAAGCACATTTCACCCTTCAAATTATTATGAGGGCAATGCATTTCCCCAGCGGGCTATCTGTCACTACAACAACTTCGTGTTGCTGCAGTGTCATTTTGCCGCTTTTGTAACACGAGGCTTTCGAATCAGAAACAAATTTAATATCGAAACAAATTCAGGAATCCTACAATTTCGTAACACCAATATTATAGGTAGAGATTAACTCAGCGAAGCGGAGTAAACACGTGGTGACAAAGAATCGATTGTTTGCTACTCTTTGCTCTACTTTATTCTTATAGTACGACTAAGTTCTTACTCACACTTGTTTATTATTAATACTTACGTTACCTTCTTCATGACCTTTACCCGTATTATATAGCGAGAAAAAGACACATTCCACTCATATGCCCCAATAACATAATCACACACAATCAAAACACTCTATGTCAAACTTATCTACAAAGTTCTTTTCGTGTGCTTGAATAAGTAATCAAAACATAAGACAAGGAAAAAGGATCACGAAGGAAGGTAAGCTAGAACTTTAATAATGCATATTTCGAACGAAAAATCTACTCTTAATATTCTCGTCTGTTTTATCTCGGTAAATAATAGACCGAAAGTTGTACGTACTTATTATAGATTATGATGTATAATTTTATCTGGATATATTGGAATATAAAATGGAGAAATGTTATTAAAATCATAGTTCAGAGAAGGACAAATATTATTAAAATTATAGCTCTAATAATTATAAAAGTGTATTTTCATCAAATACTTTCTGGTCTAATTATACAGTTTTATTCAGCTTCACGTTCCGTCTTTGGTTAATTCAAATCTTGTGAGCGATCTTTGAGCAATTTCTACTTAACTATCTCTCACGAAACTTTGTATACATATAACATCTCCATAATATACTATTATGATAATTCCAACCGTCCGCCGAATTCCGTTGCTGCAAAAATATCTAAACAGTGACTTGACGATCTGTTGACGTAAAATTAGTATTGCGTGTCTCAAGCAGGGACTTTATCATTGAACTTCGAATTCCAACATCTCAGTCGTGACGTTGCGGAGCATCTGTCTACGTAAACCTTGAGACTTGAGGACATTCTGGTTTTAAATTAATCTTTTAAATCTAAAGCAAAAACTTCACTAAAAACACTCCAGGTACCAATTATTTCCTGATGCTGCAGTGAATTGATGAAATACGCCATTAAAAGTACTCTGTATAAGATCAGGCTAAACAAATAAAACAAACTAATATGTTAAAATTAAAATAAAGTAATTTGTTTTTCAATACAATGGTTTTGTTGTACAAGCGATAACACACTAAAAGCTAGAAAGTAATTATCCATCACTGGTCCGGGACTTTGATCAGACGAAAATAAAATTATGAGGTACGTTTATTCCCATGTTAGGTACTTTAATCTTTGTTTGTTATATTATATTAATACAAAGGATTTGACTATAATACGAGTATTACAGTTCAAGAAGACAGCATGAAGCTAGATATAAGCTCCAAGAAATAAAACTTTTCTTACAAAAATGCCAAGGATTTTATTTAAATTTGATCAAAATTCCAAATTAACATCCCACAATTATTTTCTAGTTTTAGTACAAGAAAACCACTTAATTCAAAAAGTTTTTTACTTTCATTTTATTTTATTATAACATTTATTTAGATACATTAAAAATAGAAATATACAATTTTTCAATCAGCCATTTTTGGCTTCCACATCTATATATAATAGGATAAACGTTTGCTTTTAAAGGTTTCACTAATCAACCAATTCTCCAGCACCGTTTTCAAAACCTGAACCTTTATAATTCAAATCACATATCTTCAAAGACATACCCGAAAACTGAATAACGTAATGTTATGGTAAATGTTTAATATAAAATTACTTTTTCTTACTCTCATTATAAAATTAGAATATAATTATTCCTATTAATATTTACCTGCATTCCATTAGGAAAATTAGCAATAAAAGATGATACATTTATCCCACTCCAATACTACAACGATGAGAACATTTAACTGCATATTTCTACCTCGCACAAAAAAGAAAATAGCGACAAGCATGCAAGAAATAACTTTCCTATTTTCTGATATTTAAATGCCATCTTAAAATTATTTATATATCTCTAGATATTCTCAAAAGACGTAAAGTGACTGTTTCCAGGATCGTAGGGAAAAAATTTGTAGAAAATTATGGAGGCGTAGGCGTTATTTTCTCTCGAAACTTTATCATCTTGAACTTTAATGTGGAAGTAATTAACTATTTTTCTTAACTCTATTATTGGAAAATTATCACTATTATAAGCTGGTTTTCAAATTTTCCTTTTATTCATATCATATTTAGCATTCTTTGGAAATATACACAGAAATTACTGTTATTAAAAAATATGTACTAAAATTATTATTTACTAATACCATTTTACATTTTTCAAATAAGCACAGTGTTGGTTAATTGGTATAGTAACAATTTTTTGCAATCATCTTGAAGATATAAGATAAAAAGTTCTATAATTTTGTTGTATTTTTTCAAAATATTTTTCATTTTGAACATTTTCTAACTCATAAGTCTCCAATATCATAAACACAATCTTCATAAAAATAAATAGAAGAAAAACATAGAAATACCAGTGTAATCCATATATTTCGCGAAATAATATTTTCCGAATGTTCGGGGTTGCGGGGTTCTGTACATACCGTATAGCTTAATTAGCAATTAATGCGTCGCAGCACCCGATATTCCACCTGATTGCGAAAACCTATAAACCTACATTCCTGGAACAAGAAACTTTGCAATATAAAATTCGAATCACATTTTTTATATGTATTATAAGATTACATTCTACTTAGGAGTACGAATAAAGTATTGAATTGAATAATCCTAAAACATCTGACCTCAGCTCCAGCCGCGGCAAATCAATCATTCCGGAGTGAAGCTTGATCTGATTGAATAAGTAAGCATCCCACCGAACCACCCGCTGATCTGAAGGCGGTCGTAAAGGTCCGCTACATTAAGGCACGGGATGCGTGCTAGATTGAGGGGCCCGAGATGTAATACGAGTACGTAAAAAGGAACTGAAACTTGTTTCCAACTTATTTCAGACCGAAAAGTTTCAAGTAGTCTTCGAGACATGGTCTCGGTTGTTTTACAAATTTATGTAATTCGAGCGTTAACATGAAACAGATTCCGCTAATTTGTAGTTCATCCGTAAAATGTTCATGTTCCCATTTGTGTATTAAACAGAACCATCTACATACAAGTATTCGAAGAGCCCTTAACTTTTTAGGTACACAGTATGTAATGTACATTGTTATTCGCTATCATGATAAACATTACGGCAAGAAATGTATGTGTAGAATCTCAGTATTATACGAATAGCTTAGATTCGCGTCTTATGATCATATTAAAAATATTTATCTGCCTCATATAATCCTATATTTCTATATTGCACTTTGAAAAGGTGAGATTGCGAGTTATGTTAGAGATAATCTTCCTAATCAACAAATAAATTTAAACAATTATTTTACTGGGAAGATGGCCCTATCCGAGAGAACATTTTAATATCGATGTTATGAATATTTAAACAAATAAAGCCAGAGAAAATAATAGTAATACTGGCATACAGCGTCACTTAGGTTAAGGCATATAGGTTAAGGAAAGATAGTGACCGAACACTGATAGGTAGAAAACAACGATAGACAGAAAAACAACCACCGTGTACAGATCTATCGTCGAAAACGCTAACTCATTGACGATATTTCGGTAACTAATTTTAAATAATCATTTGCCTCTCCATAAACATATCAAAGCAGGCGTCCCTATTTTGTTGCCGATTTGTGTTAAAATCTTTGAAATTTATTTTTCTGAAATCCTTTTTTAGAATTCCCTAGCCAAATTAAGAAACCTTATAATTGCACCATGTTCGTTTGTCTGTCTGTATATGACAAAAATATTTTTAAGGTGTGATTTACGTAAAAAATTTGTGGAATTTTTTTCGAGTACCATTGAATACGTTTTTCAAAGTATTGGCGGTATTTCATAAACACTTATTCGATATAGCGATCCGTTTACGAAATATTAAAATTCAAATTGATAATTTTTGTTAGTTACGTCTCCCAACACTTTAACAGCGGTATCCGGTATTTTGAATATCTAAAAAGTATTCATCTACGTCATTAAATTAAAAGGGAATACAAGAAATTATGAAAGCTAAGTAGGCTCTACCGGATTACGTGTAATAGTCGGCCGAGTCGGTAGTTTGGTCTGTCCAAGTGACTTAAAACAATTGTAAAAAATCACTTTGTTTGTTGAAATATATACTTATTAAGTCTCTGAAAGGTATATTAGATAATATATTAATATATTTTTGTGGCGAGAAACAATTTTATTCAAATATATATCATATTTTTACGCCTGTGAAAAATTAATATTCGTAGATAGTGTAATAGAAACACTATATCCTCTTAAATGTCTATAACTATTCCTAAATGTTAACTCATAGTGTGAGTACTGCTTGTACTTGACAGGACTTTTTTATTTATGAATTAATTGCTGCTTCGTTGCTTTCGCAGAATTGTTGTTTTAAACCATTTTTAAGAAATTGACGAATGTAGCTGATAAAAGCGAATAATACATAGGCAAGGCGGGTCTCTAGCATATTAATAAAGAGCTATTAACCGTTTTTCGAAACGGACTTTCAAAATCATTTTTATTTGATTTATAACCTATCTTGGTTTCTGAAAAGTTTTTGTCACAATTATAAAGTTTGACTGTCAAGTTTACAAAAGGTAGGTTTGCGAACATTTCATTTGTTAAACACAATGCTTGTGTGTAGCTTCTCCTGAACTACTTGCACTCTTTTTTGGATGATATATAATAGTAGTCACATAGTCCTTGTAAAAATGTAAACAAAGTTTAAACCGGTAATCCAAAAATAATGTTATTTAATATAATATTTTCAAAGTAAAAACGACGAACTAAAAAATTAACTTATTTTCATGCAATATAAAACGTAAAAAAAAATCATAAGAATGAAGGGTATAACTGAGGAATAATAATTAAAAAACCATAATTTCATTAAAAATGACTATATAATTTGAACCTACATACACACAAACGCACGCACGCACGCATCCAAGCACACAGCTCGCTCGTACGCACGCACGCACGCCGATATCTCTAAACTGTCAGTATTGAAGTAACGTCATAAAAATACATGGTGTAGCATCTTTTATCACATAGTACAGTCGGATTGAAAAATCAAAAATTAATCTGATGATGGCAATCAGATTTATGCCAAAATGATAAATCTAGAAAAAAAACTAAATGTGTATTAATTTTCTTATTCTGGCAATAGCCGCATATGTTTTATAGTCGAATGACATAAACAAAACCTTTATAATAATCATGTCTGTATATCAGAGCATTATAATTGTGGCAATTTAAAATCGATTCTAATGAAATTTCAGAAGATAATGTTTTTGAAACCTGTCGAATTGAACTCAGACTACGAGGGTTCCGAACACATTTAGGCATTTATAAATATTTAACTATTTATATATTTAATTTTTATAATCAAAATATATTGCCTACTGTATCTCTCACATGCGTATATTAAAAAAGTTATGTGATATAACTACATATTAACGATTTGTTTCTTTACTTATGCTGTGAGACTTTTCTTCTTACTAAATCCCATGATTCTAGGTCAACGGGAAATACCCTGTAGGTTTTGATTCATTTGCGAGTGTCAAAATATGCGGCGTAAATACCGTGTTTTTAGGATTCTTCTTGATTACGTTGACTTAGACGGTTCATATTTTTTTTTATATTTACAGCTCCAAAGAACCGTAGACTTAAGCATTTGATATTAATTGTAACTTGATACTTTCACGCGTTCCTGAGAAAAATGGTCTTGACAGATTAACAGAAGAACAACGAAGTGATCTTATAAGGGTTCCATTTTTTCTTCCATTTTTTACGGAATTCTAAAAATACTTAGAAGAAAATTTATTATAAACATGGTGCAGTGACCATATTTATAATCAATTTTGATTGATTATAATATAAAATTTCCACGCTAAAACATTATATGGCCATAATAAGATATTTATATATGTTTATAATAGGATATTTATACGTTAGACAACGCTGTTGCCATTTTATATAGGCCATATAAGCTGCCACCTACTTATTCTCTGATCACCGAAGTTAAACAATATCGATCACATTCATTATTTGATTAAGAGACCCCATGAATACATCACATGACATTGACATCTATTCAGAATATATATTTCCCCATAAGCGCAAATTGCCTCAAAATTAGCTTCTACTATTTTCCCTTCAGTTAATATACTTCACTAAGATACCACATACAAAATAAATTACAAAAATATAAAAAATTTCAAAAAAATTTTAATGGAGTTGAAGGTTTTACGTATCTACAATGCATATTTAATGGTGCGATATATATGCAGAATACCCTTTACAAGTCCCGACGAATCCACAAAATAATACTGTTTAACAAAATTATTTTCACGTATTAGTAACAAAAACTCAAATTCTTTTTATTTATCCGTAAATAGACGATTCTAAAGTGCTAATACATTATAATACAGCACCTGAGTATGGTGTCGCGTAACATAATTGAATATAAAACTTTTCATCTATTACCCTGCAGTTTAACTCCTCAGTTCCAAGATTTTAAGCCCTCCAAGCAATCACGTAATAAGCCTTAGACCCCTTTACGACGTATAATAAATAAGGAGAAACTTGCCCGAGTACCGAAGTGGAACACAGCGGATAAAGGCACGAGAACTCTTAGTAAGTAAAAGAATGAATAAACGAGTTTAAAAATCTATTTACAGCCAACCCGGAGCAGTGCACCAGGCTATGCCGTCTGCTTCGAGCGTATAAATTGACATAGAAACCTGACATTCTATGTAATTTGCCGAGTTACTCCTTTGCAACGCAGACTTTCGTTGAAATGAATGAATGCAGAATTAATACGAGTAGAAGAAAATGTAGAATACGTAAATTCATTTAAATTATGCATCCAGTATCAGCCAGCCGCTAATGCGGTAAAATAATCGGAGATAAAATTTTAAAAATATTTTTAGAAAATACTTCATTCGAAACCATCGTCTGACCTGAGTTTATAAAATAATACGAAGTGAAGTTTTATAGGAAACCATAACTATGTACTCTATAAGTCATGCCGGATATCAATTTAGCAAATTAAAGTTTTACCTCTGATGATACTCTCATAGCGGAAGCAAAAGTGCATTCATTTTTATTTACACGAAGCCTTAAAAACGATTAGTCTGTTCGCTTCAAGATGGCATTAAATAAACTCAACCATGCTCAAGTGAATTGTTTGGCACCCAACTCCTAAAACAAATGATACAGTTTATTTAAAAAATTGCATGCAACTCAGTACACATGACAGAAATGACATATCTTTAGCGATCTAAACCTTGATAAAAGTAAGTAAAAAGTTTTAAAATTGTACTGACAGTGAAAAAGAACATACAAAGTGTAAATCCTTGGATTGTACTAAATTCGCATAAGACGATTTTAATACAATACATTTAAAAAATTGATAAAATGTCATTCCAAATCTATGTAAACATGACTAAACTAATCTTCATATAAATTTACATAGCCTATTGTCAATTAAAAAAAATAGCTGCAATGTAAGTATCAGAACACTTTTAAATACCACTCGCGTTGTAAATTATATTTACGACTATATGTGCGGGTTAATTGCAAATATATAAATAAATTAAATATAATGTATATCTAATATGTTGTTATTCTTGTAATGGATTAGAAATATTGATTCAAACATAAATGTATGAATAAATCCACAAAATTTTGATAGTTTTTTTTGACACATGTGACTTAAATAACACCTCAGCTGTAGCGTCTGAGGCGTACATTTAACGCGCGCATGCGCGATTCTATCTTATTCAATCCCTTTGTATCGTTATGTATACGTCGCTCTCTTTTACTCTACTTCCGTGTCGTCGGAATACATAGCTCTCTTTCTCTTTGTCCCTACGTCATATCTTTCTTCTCTCTCATGTAACGAAATATGCCTTAACGGGAGACGACCATAAAATTTTATTCTAATTCTAGTCCACGTATCGATTATCAAATCGCTGCCTAAGAAGTTTTACTTCAAAAAAGAAAATCGAAAAAGTGAATTAGTGGATTATGTATTGTGTTGCGCGCAATAACACCAGATCCAAACTCAGCAGTATTGCCAGAAGAGTGGGTTCAGGACGGTGAACTCAATAATTATATCTGCTTGAAAGAAGCACAATTTGAAGATATTGAATATAATTAGCGTTAATTTTGTAGAAATTCATTTTAATTTAATTTTTCACAATTAAATGAAACTACGTGATATAGAATTATTTCTATTTTATTTAAATTTTTTACCACCACCTAGATTTCATTGTATTACAACATCTTTAAGTGGGCAATTTTTAAAGATCATTACAAATTGACCACCTGAAGATGTCATCACACAACGAAACCTAGGTTGTGATAAAGAATTTAAATAAAGTAGAAAAAAACATTAAATTACAATTTGAAGAATTTTTTTGCAATATTATAACGCTATTTTAAAAGCAGAACTATAACATGATTGTATGTCTTCCCCTAAAGTGAAACGACAATTAACATCTCATGTCTTACATCTAGTATTTCACAACCACACGAATATAAGTCTTGCTACTTAAAACACTTTCCGATTAAACATTTAGAACAACGTTACAGCAAAAGTAATTTCTTTTTGTTTTGAAAGACATAACTAGAGAAACGATAAACAAAATCAGGCAACTGCTAACAACGATGAGGTCATAAGAGATATAGTTCATTTTTGTGTGTACACTTTTCGCCCTGAACGAATCATCCGAATGAATCATCAGAAGTGAACGAAAAGTATGACATGTGCATCTATCTATCCTGGGTAGTAACTGAATGATTTACTGTTTACACAATTCACTCGCTATTCACTCTGGATGAATCGTCCATGATAATAGTTAAAATTACACTGTCAAAAGTGAACGTAAGTTGTGATGTATAACTCTTTATCTACTAATATCTTAACTTTTTTAATATAAAATTACGCCATCACTGACTTCAGTGTCTTTCTTGAATATCGCCATAAGGATGCCGTCATTAACTTATGTGATGTCGCCAATTCCTCCTTAATAACGCCGTTACTGTCTCCGGTCTGTCTCGAATCTCACTTTTTTTTATTAATTTACCATCTTACGTATGTTTACATAATAATTTATTTAATGTTATTTGTATGTCTCTAGGTATTTTGAAAGAGATAAAACGAAATATTACTGTGGCCCAGTAGATGCAGATAAAAAATTTGTAAGGAAATTACGTAGGCGTACGTGTCATTTTCTTGTAGAACTTGATTATCTTATCCTTTATGATGCAGACAATAAACTATTTTTCTTAACTTTATTATTGGAAATTTATTGTATACGTAAGCTTCGGTTTATTATCACCATACATTAACACCATGCAGGCTTTTGGAAATTATACTACTATTACTAAAGGTATACATGTTAAAATTATTATTTTAATTTTAACATGTATACCTTTACTTAATTGTTGGTGTAAACTTTAGTGTTGGTTAATTACCAGTACACTCGACATTTTTTCGCGAAATAATATTCGAAACTGAATAAAAAGTTCGTCGCTTCACACCGTATCGCTTTTATTATGCCCCGCGACACCTGAAGTGATTACCGTTAAAATAACATGTCTCAAAGATGGAATAAGATACGAAAAACAATAATCGCCTCATTTTGTTCTCAGGAATTCATAGAACCTGGCTTGCTACATTAATTTACCAATAGCTGTAACACTTAGATCTGTCGATACAGCTACTTTCTTAATAGCATTCAATCGATTGGACAATGGCAATATACTCATATAAAAAAATATTACTTAAAATCCAATCTCAAAAATAATTGTAAAATATTTTTCCGTTATTTCCCTACTTTCACATAATTTAACTTTAAATATTTCAAAACATTCGAACCGACAGAGATTCGATTGGAAATGAAAGATTTTGTCCGTATGCTGAGATAGAGATGGACAGACACACAGTTTTTATCCTTTGGTTACGAAGATCTGCAACCGACATTCCGGACACAACGAACTTTGTATAGTAAAATCCGAGTCACATTTTATGTATGTACAATAGGATCTCATTTTGCATAGGAGTATGAATAAAGTATTCAAGATGACTAGATTAAATAATTCTAAAACATCTGACCTCATCTCCAACAGCGACAAAGCAATCATTCCGGAGTAAAGCTTAGTCTGATTGAATAAGCAAGAAACCCGCCGACCTGCCCGCTGATCTGAAAACGGTCGTAAAGTTCCGCTACGTTCATGCACAAGCCGCATACTAAATTGAAGCACCCGAGATGTAATACGAGTACATAATAACGTAACTGAAACTTCCCCAACTTATTTCAGGCCGAAAAGTTTCGACTCGCCTTCGAGACATGGTCTGGCTCGTTTTACCAATTTTGTAATTCGAAGGTTAACATGAAACGGATTCTGCTAATTTGTAGTTCATCCGTAAAGTGTTCATATTTCCATTTGGGTATTAAACAGACGTATCTACATACGAATATTCGAAAAGCCTTTAACTTTTTGGGTACACCGTATATAACGTATCTTATTATTCGCTACCTTGTCAAATATTACGGCATGAAACTTCGGTGCGGGATCTCAGTATTTTCACAAATAGCTTAAGCTCGCATCTTAAAATCATATTATAAATATTTATCTATCTAATATAACCCTATATTGCTACGTTCTGCTTTGAATGTAGGATTATATTAGGTAGAAAATATGAATTTACGAGTTTGCTAGAGATAATCTTTTAAACCACGGAAACATTTTAAACGATTCTATCTCTGCGGGAAATATTTCACTCCCCATGAGAATATTTTTATATCGGTTTCATTAATATTTAAACATATAAAGCGAGTAAAACTAATAATCATAAAAAATAATCACTATAAATCCCTATATAGTGTTTTCGCAGTTAAGATATGATGCAGTGATTGTGATGTGTTGCAGCAAAATCGATAGACGGAGACAAAAATTTGCCGTGCATGGGGACAGCGACATGCATATGATCGCGTTGCACTCGCCGCTGTGTCTTATGTCGATCCTTTCAGATCAAAGGCTCTCGCTCATTGCAATATACTTTTAAGTAATTTTAAATAATTTTGTACTTGTCTGAGAACAGTTCAAAGTCCGGCGTCCTTTTTGTTCGTGGTTTTGTTGCCGACTTGTTACAAAATTTTTGGTTTTTCCGTTACTTTTGTTATCAAACCCTTTCTTTATTTCTCAGTTATTTGCTATATAGTTGCTTTCATACAAGAGTTATTTTATACAACCCTTAACAAATTAATACATATAGCTGATTTAAGCAAACAATACGCGCGCTAGGCGGGTCGCTGATGTTCGTGGTTTTATTGCCGACTTGTTACAACATTTTTGGTTTTTCCGTTACTTTTTTTATGGAACCCTTTCTTTATTTATTAGTTAATTGCTATACAGCTGTTTCATAAAAGTGTTATTTTATACAATCCTTAACAAATTAATAAATATACCTGATTTAAGCAAACAATACGTGGGCTAGGTGGGTCGCCGATGTATTTATAAAGATGCAATGAAACTTTCCTCGCTTCAGACCTTCAAAAGCATGTTTACTTGATTCGTGACCCACTCTGACTTGTTTGAAGTTTTTATAACGATTTTTCTTTATTATCAATATTGTTTCATTTTATAATATTTTGATTTTTATTGTCAGTTTTACAAGAATTGTTAAATAAATCATTTTATTTGTTAAGTGCAAGCATGTAATCTCCTTGTGAATTACTCACATTCTCTTTTTGAGCAATATCTCACATAAGCCATATAGCCCTTTCAAAAAGATTATATTTCGATTTATTTCTTTTAAATCTATAGTACATTCTTACCAGATTATTTTCTCAGATTTCTTTATTTTCTTTTTCATTCAATGAATATCATAAAAAACAATGTCATCAACTTACATCATTATATTGGGAATAAAACATGATTTAAGTATTTTGAAGCAAATAAAGTAGCGTGGCACATTTAAAAAATGATAAAAAATGTGATTTTTTCTTTAACAATTATGTAATTGCGATGTATTTTTTTTTACCCAATTTTTCGACAAAATTCATTAAAATAAAATTACACCAAAATTATATAAATTATATCTATTAGTAAATAACTTCAATATATAAACGACAATCTTGAACACTCAAATCATTCAAAAACACAAAAATGATGTGCAAATTTCAGCCTGAAATCAGCCTCTAATTTAAAAATAATTGACGGAGCTGTCTGCAATAAGTCTGCAATATTTTAAAATAAATTAATGGTGCAGTTATAAATTGACGTGGATACCTCAAATTGGTCAATTCGATTTTGAAGCAACGCCGTAAAAATGAATGATGTAGTATCCGTTGTCACATCGCACCCTGAGAGAATCGTTTATGATGATCATCACGAGTAGCCGCCTAAACACAGTTCTTCGGAGACTACGATTAGGCAATCTGATAACAGTTGTTTTACATTTATAAGCTAGGATTCAAGACGTTATGCCGGCATAAAATTAAAGAAATTCTAAAAATGGCTTTAAAATTCTAATTTCGATTATTTCAACGTCTTAACGGCTGACTGATACTGAATGTATAGCACGTAACGTATATAAACTTACTATTCTATACTATTCTATTTTCCTTTCTACTCCTATTAATTCAATTCATTAATTGTCTGCGTTGCAATGGAGTGACTTGGCAAACTTCTGCACCCGATGTCAGGTCCGTATGTTAGTTTATACGTTGCAGCAGACCTTAAATAGATTTTTCAAACTTGTTTAGTCATTCTCTCATTTAGTTAGAGTTCTCGTGTCTCTATTTACTAAAATGATAGATTTAGAAACAAAACTAAATTCGCATTTTTAACTTCTTAGTTTACCAATAGCAGTATCTGTTCTATAGCCGAACAACACAAACGAAACTTTTATGATTTCGTTACGTTCATATATATACACATTACAATTATGTCAGTTTAAATCGATAGTCATGAAATTTTAGGGAAATAAGGAAATATGTAATTGAATTATGTAAATATATGGAAATAGAGAAAAAAAGAAGAAAATACGACCCTATATTTATGTATCACAAATAATTTCCATTGATTACAATATGTTCGCCACGTGAACTCCACGCAAAATAATTACCTACGTATAACCGAGTCTTTATTTCTTTACCACCAGATGGTGCTGATGGAATTTTGCTCGATCCCTGTAAACTGTCACATGATTATTCTCTGATCACGGAAGTCAAATAATTTTGAGCATATTCATTACTTGACTGCGTGATCGCTTAAGAATATTATGGGACCTTGACTTCATTTTAAAAGATTTATGTTTAGAAAAGCGTAACCTCCCTCATAATTAATTTCTACTCTTTTTTTTAAATAAAAAGTCTCTTTTTTTTAAATTAAAGCACTCCATGACAATACCATTTACAAAAGAAATTACATAAATATCAAAATTTTAGAAAGAGCTAAAAGAATTTAAAGGTTTTGCGGAACTAAAATACATATCTAATACGTTATATTTATACGCAAAAAATCTTTTTCAAGTCACAACCCCAATCGGATTCTCTTTTTTCATCCAAATACAGACGGTTCGAAAGTGCATACAATTATACTACAGCAACTAAGTATATCGTCGCGTAATGTAATCGAATATAAATCTTTTCACTTTTAATTATGTAATTAAACTCCACACTTCCAACATTTTATGTGCTCCAAACAATTACATAATAAACCTTACACCCTTTTATGGCATGCAGTAAATAGAAAGAAACTTATCCGAGCTCGGAAGTGGAACACACAGCAAATAGAGACACGAGAACTCTAACTAAATGAGAGAATGACTAAACAAGTTTGAAAAATCTATTCACAGCCAACTCGAGGTAGTGCGCCTGGCAACACAGTCTACTGCAGCTTATAAACATGTGGACTTGACATCGGGTGCAGAAGTTTGCCAAGTCACTCCATTGCAACGCAGATTTTCGCTGAAGATGAATGCAGAATTAATACGAGTAGAAAGAAAATAGAATACGTAAGTTCATATAGATTACGTGCTATACATTTAAAGCTATTTTTAGAATTTGTTTAATTTTATATCAGCGTAACGTCTTGAATCCTAGGTTATAAATGTAAATAACAATGGTATCAGATTGGCTAATCGTAGCTTCCAAAGCTGCGTTTAGGCGGTTACTCGTAATGATCATGTGATCAGTGAAAGAAAAAGTTGATTCACTTTTTGTTTACCGAAACATCCAAAATGAATTGGGAGATTCACTTCAAGCAGCGAGTGAAATCGATCATGCTAGAGAGAATTTGTTTTACATTCAACTCGCAAAAGAAAGGAAGCAATTAAATTTAAAGGAAATAAATCGAAATATAAAACTGTTTTACAAAAAAAACTACACTAAGTTCAAACATCTACTGAATCAAAAGCACACTGAAGAGTATAAAATAATGAAAGAAATTTTCGAACACGAATAAATTTGCAAAATACTGTTATTGCTTGAGATTTTAGAGAATCAGTGCCAAGTCGAAGCTTCTTTCCTCTTACCAGTATGAACAGTGCTACGCCCACAATGAACAGTGCTACGCCCACAATGAACAGTGCTACACCCACGATGAACAGTGATACACCCACAATGAGCAGTGCTACATTTCACTTAGAAGTTCTTTAATGTCATAATGACGCCGTCACTAACTTCTGTTGCGAAATATCTTTCAAGCTCGCTGACTAATTTAGCTAACTACATTTTTACGTAACAAGTTTTTCACTTTCTTTTACAATTTATCTTAGAAATTTACAATCAATCTTATCTTGTTATTCTAAAAAAAAATATAATTATTCTGCAATTTTTTTATTATTATGTTTCATAAAATTATGTTTTCAGAATGATTAGTTGTTCATAATTTTTTCAACTTATTCATATTTTTTTACTTAACGCTTGATATATAAATAAGAACACGAATTGTTAATAATTAAATAAACACAAATAATTAAATATTAGACAAGTAAACCAAGTAAAAACAGAAAAGTATAAAAATTTGTTACTTGTAAGTATTTTTCTAATCGATTTTTTACTGACTTATTCGTGAGTGGCCTTTGTTATTATTAAACAGGTTTAATTTTATAAATATTAATTATTTAAAAAGAATTAAAATCGTAATATATTCAATTTGAAGAACGGAACGGAACGGAACGTAAAATATATTTAGATTCTTAGTTATATTTGGGAAGTGCAGATTAACCAAAATTACTAAAGTGAACTCCTCTCATTAAGCCAATTAGCATATA
This sequence comes from Druceiella hillmani, assembly GCA_039881145.1. Classification (NCBI taxonomy): domain Eukaryota; kingdom Metazoa; phylum Arthropoda; class Insecta; order Lepidoptera; family Hepialidae; genus Druceiella; species Druceiella hillmani. Next base: position 9,246,034 of record JAYKKI010000002.1, read on the forward strand.
AAATTAATATGCCACATTACGAACAACTCATCTTTCCTTTCTCCAAAAACTATATCCAGCATAACCTACGGTTAGTTTGTTTAATTTTTCAAAAAAAATATTGAATTGTTGAATAAAATATTGACCATTCAAGGACGATGACAAAATGGAATCGTTTGGTTTGTTTTATTAATAAAGTTATTTGAAATAACTCACTATTAAAGACTAGTAGACAAATGATCTGACTGTTGACAGGTGTCAAAAATGGGGGTGACATTGACAAATCTAGCAGAGTAAGCACATTTCACCCTACCAATTATTATGTGAACAATGAAGGTCCCCAACAAGCTATCTGTCACTAAACAGCACCCAAGTCTTGTTACGGTGCTGTTTTTCGCCGCTTTTGTAAACCGACAATTTCGAGTTAGAAATAAATTTGATGTCGAAATAAACTCAGGAATTGTGTAATTCCGTAACAAATATTATATTTTCGGAGATTCACTCACCGAAGCGGGGTACATAACCAGGCACAAAGAACAGATTGTTCGCTTTTTTGCTTTATTTACTTTCTATGTGTCACTAAATGTTGGCCCACGCTTGTTTATTACTAACACTCCTAAAACCACTGAATATTGTAGTGTATGTTAATGTCACCCCTGCTTGTATAATCCGTATAGACTATGGTAGACTCTTCATCTAGGAATATCTCTTTAACCAGCCATGAAGTCCCACCAGCGCAAGTATAATTTGACAGGTTATGGGCACAGAAATTGTCAAACTGCCGACATTGAAAACAAGGCAAAATGTTGAAAAAATTAAGGATCGCGATAACTATGACACATGGAGATTTGGTATAAAAATGTATCTTCAACACAAATGATTGTGGAACTATATCGAATGTAGTGAAAAAGTTAATTTGAAAGATGATTTAAAGGCACGACATTGCTTTATGTTTACGTTCATAAATCTCCAACTTCAAAGGCGGTTTGGAATAATCTTGAACATTTTTTCGACGATGTAGGGCTATCACGCTGTTTTAACCAAAGACAACTCTTGCAGAAATTGCAAACTGTAGAAAATTCTGTTAACAGAATAGTGAACATGACTGAATAATGTACTTAAACAATAAGAATACGAGCCACGTCACCGCATACACTGTTACGACCAATGATATCGAGGCACGGTACACAGACTTGGGCGCCTACATCCATATGGCAGTCAGAATTATCTTTTTCATGCGGGCAGGAATAATCATCGCAACACAGCAATAGGGACGGCGTCGCCAGTCAAGGTAATAAAAATGAGAGACAACAAGCCATTTTCAGTTAAGGGCTTTGGTAGGATGAGCCTTGACGTCCGTGATGATAAAGGCCAATACAACAAATTTATATTAAATGATGTGTGGTATGTGCCTGATTCCACAATAAGTCTATTATCAATGAGCCAAGTTGCTTCATAATAAAAAAAAATAATGATATTTTAGCTACTGCCAGCTTACTCAACACTATTTACAAGTTGAAAATGTGATAATCATTTAAATTATAATGACCTTTAAAAGTCGGTAAAACACGAAAGGGTGCAATAATCTAAGAAGGATCACGGCTTTACATGTGTAACAAACAGAGAAGGCAAACTAATGCGACAGCCTCTTTGATATAAAGGTTGCAAGATCACAAAAGTACTAGACTTGGTGCACTCTGATATTTGTGGTTCGATGGAAACCACATCGCTCCGTGGAGCGAAATACTTTTTTAATATTTATATAAGACTGCTCAAAGAAGATTTTATTTACGTCCTTCAGAGGAAGATTTAAAGATTTAAATACCTAGTCAAAAATAAATTAAACAGTAAATTTAAATGTTTCCGTACGGACAAATGGCTTAAATACCTAAATAGAGTATTTTCAGAATTCGTGAACAGAGCTGAAACTATACATTAGACGAGCATCCTACACGCACCTAAATGGAACGGAGTAGCTAAAAATCAAAAAGTTCAACAGCCAACCGTTCAACGCCAATCTCTCAAAGCAGTATTGTGCTGTACAGTGAATACGGTTGTCTATCTTACTAACAAAAACACAGCACGAGCACTGAAACATTAAACTTCTGAGGAGACCTGGTCAGGAGAAAAGTCAAACCTCAGTTACCTGAGAGTATTTGGATATAAATCAATGGTTCATCTTCTAAAGACAAGGCAACAAAATGAGGCCTCAGAGCAAGGATGGCGATCTTTGACACATACTACGAAAAAGGTACCGATTTATACTATCCAACTCGAGAACAATAAAATGTAGAGACGCAATGTTCCTGGGATATACCGCTAAAATAAATTATGTTCCGGTAAATCTAATAGAGTTAAAGAGCCAGCCGATATATTTTACACTTCGGAGGACTCCCGAAATAAAATAGAGTGCCACGAATCTGGGGGAGTGGACACACTTCAAAACAAGTCTTCGTCCAGTAAGATCTTGTATCAGCCTATCACAAGAACTAAGAATCCGACACCATTCAACACGACATTAAGACTAAGAAACAAACCAATACAATCTGTGATAGTCACGCAAAACGTCATTTGTGTTATAAGAAGGTTTGATTGACCACACGCCTGGTCGGTCAGCGACATCCAACTGTAGTACTGTCTATACCAGCAGTACAGTTCGATGCATCCTGTGCAGTAGAGTGGAACCCTAATGGGTAAAGATACCTGTCAACTATATATTAAGAATGTAAAATAAAATTTAGACTTATTTTTGTTTTTAATACTGCGGCAAGATCCTAAATATTTATACTCAATTATTTGAAAGTCGTGATATGCGGTTTCCGATCTTTATACTACCCTCAAAATTTCTTTGTATAACGTTTACAAATTGCACTTTATACTACGATAAATTTCGTATATTCTTTAATCTCGCATTATGAATGTTAAGGTAGTGGAAGTATCGGATTTTACTGGTCATTTTATGGTTTTAATAATAATTGTGATAGCATTGCTGCAAGGTGATTTGAAGTTTAAGTTTGGTTCGTGAAACTAGCCTTGAAGTAGAAGGAAAGGTAAAAAATTGATGATAGTGGTGTAGTCAAGTAAGTTGAAAATTATCACGATAAGTACAAAAATGTATTAATCCTACGCTGCTAAGAAACATGTCGAAAGCTACAAACAGAAGCTCTCAAATTTAAATCAGAAGCGTTATTCCTATTTGATGTTGTAGCATGCAAATTTGCTACTTTTGAAAACAGGTCATGCGAAAAATAGCTGAAAGTTCCTGTGAAAGAAAGAATTATTTACATCCTCAAAGAACAGATAAAAAAAATGTGTTATAGGGAGTGTCGATTCGGTGACAACCAAGAAAAATATAGAAAACATCGAACGAAAGAAAAAACGAAAAAATTTTTATGAAACCAATCTCCTGAAGCATCGCGTTCTTATAATATGCTAAGAAGTCGTCGAGTCGTTCGTACAGAAATATCGCATCACCCACGCCTAAGCCATCGAGTAGAAGTAAATGCGATACACCAATTATTCAGGTCTCTCCGGTCCCTATAATTTCAAAAAGGTTTTGTATTTCTGATCCAGTCGGTGAGACTGTTGTGTTTGCTGTACTTTAGAATGTAGGAATAGTATAACCCGAAAATATATCGAATGTGATTAACAGAAGGAAAATTCACCGCGCTCGTAAACAACAAAGAATTGCAGTAACGAATGTAATAAATTACTATAAAGATCAAATAATAGGACTTTATTTTGATGGGCGTAAAGATAAGACGCTCATAGCCATGGATTATAATCGCAGAAAAGTCATTTTGAAAGAACATATAAGTTTATTTAAGGAACCCGGTTCTGAATACTCGGGTCATATATTTGTTAAATGTGGCAAGGTTTCCAACTGTGAGTCAAGAAATAAAACTATTCTTGGGCCGAAAATCCATTGACTTACAAAAACTATGCAGATAATATGCAAATTCTGACAAACTTTGTCATTAAAGTGTATGACTGAATGTAGTCCACAATTAAGAGCCTAACACTTAATAAGACGTAAGACTATTATACTTTCTCATTATTTGCGAGACTATTTAAGGATATTGGTTAATTCTGTAATACAAAGAAGTAGGCATTTTAAGTACCCTGAAGATATTCTACTATCAATGCTGGTAAATTATTCTACGTCTGTGAAAATCTTAGTTCTAATTAAAATATTTGAACTTAACGACAATCAAAATACATTCAATCACATCCGTGCATTTAGACCGCCAAAATTTAATTTCGATGTCGATTCGTAACTGATCTTTTAGATTGTAACATGATCATTTGACAGAACCTCCATTACTGAAACATGTAAATACCGAAACCATTTCTCAGTGAACGGAAGCACCAGTTATAATAGCAAAATACTGTTGCAAATTCAAAATTTTCCTTATGATGCGCAAGCAATAGAAAATGTGTACAAAATGTTTTACCGAAGCTGCTGATGCGGGGTTTGGATCAATCAGAAGAGAAGGTTTTATCAAAAAGGTTGAAATCACGTAAAATAACACCGTTTTTTATTACTTTACATATACGGTCGCTTTAATGAACAGAAAACATAATGTAATCAGTTTAATTTGTTTTTCATTAATTTTCAGTTATGGTGAACTTGGCAGTAATAATTCCACTTATTTGAAAAGTCTAAGGCCTTACGTCAGTACGCGACAAATAAGTGCTGAAAAATAATAACTATACTTTTAATTACTTTACTATGGAGCATCTTTCCCCCTGTGGCTCATTTCGGAAATCTAAAAAAAAATTCAAAAAAGCTCCACCCATCTGTGTAGCCAGCAAAGAGGCAATATGGTAATATATGAATTCGATTAAAAAAGTGTGTGTAATACAGATTACAGAAATGCTATTAATGTAATAAAAACGGTGGTTTTCAGAGAAAATTCAAACATATAGACGTTAAATACAAATTTATAATTAAAAAAACTACATGAAAACACTATAGAGTTGAATAATGTGAGAACATACAGTCAATATTCAGACATTCGTACAAAAGCTTGACCCCAAAACAAAATTTACATCTATGAAAGAAGGAACTGGAATATCGGAGTAATTGTTAAATGTAACACTATTATTTGTGTCGGAGTGATATTATTAGTAAAGACAGATACTGTTAGAGTAATATTAACTATTTGACGATCTAAAATATATATTACATGGCAAAGTTTAAAAATAAAGATCAATTCAGGTATTGATAGTCACACCGTAGACATTGAATAAGCAGTGCTGTACAATTCTATTTCTAGTGTAAATCAATACTAGACATATTAAATGTAAAGGCTATAGTGTAAAATATGTAACTTATATGTAAACCTCAAACTTAAGTAAAGATAGCTGCATATCTTTGTTCGCAGTTGTAAATGTGAAATATTTCTGTAAAGTTAAAATGTTAATGCAATACAATAATGTTAAAAAGTTTCCACTGATATGTAAAACACATGAAGTATTAAATACTAATTTAAAAAAATTAAAATTGATATAGATATGTTTAGAATAAGGGTCACAATTTAACTAGTACAGACTTTTTTTCTTTTGCCAGGAAGGTTCTAATTAATCGAGTGTAGAATATTTCAACTTATGGCAATGTCGCCCTGGTGTAATATATAGTCTATGGTAAAGGATATGTGAACCGTAATTCCGTCATTGCACATCCTCTTTTCTCTATACGGTGCCATTATAGGCACCGGTGACTATTTGTCCGGATTTCTCATCCAGGAATATCCCATCAATTAACCACGCGGTTCCACTAGCGCAAGAACAATTAAAAAAAACTTACCTTCTTCATTACTAAACAGAGTGTAACCAAGAACTTGTCTATTATTCATACAGGCGATACTCTGCATCAAACTAAATCTAGCTTGAGTGACAAATACGAGAAACCGTATGAAAACTTTTTATCTTGTCGAAAATAACAATATTTAATTAATGTGTTTCATTTACACACGCGCAGGTTCAAAATGCGCGCCGACACTTTGGGCCGCCTGAGCCGTGCTGAAGCGTTTATTATTTATTTTATGTTTAGTTTGCGCATACACGTTTAATTTAGCATCAGCATCACACCTCAGACGATTTCGTAATATTGAAGAACTTTTATGAAGTTTTTAATGTCTTCTTGGTTTTTTTCTAAATGATGGGACCAGATTTATTCAATATATGAGTATATTTGAAGCATGTTTGTAACAGCGGCCATGCCGCCAAACTGGGAAATCTTCCTTCAGGAAAATAAATTTTTCGCCCTCCAACTCCTCGTTTGCATCGTTGTGGTATTGAAGTGCGACGGATTTGTTTTCCTGAAGGAAGAAGGTGTATATTATCTCTACCTCAAGCACATCTTTGAGTTCCCAGCTTTCGCAGCAAACATCTCCTATAAGAGAGAATATATCCACTGAGCGATCTGTTGCAAGAAATCTTGTATAGCGCGAGGTATATATTTGTACCTATATTTCCGTCTCCGCTAGTCTTATCGGTTAGTAAATATTATTACTTTTACTTCCTTCATTAGCCTACGAAGTTCTATCGCATCCGTAGAATAATTTCATACCCGTTTGCAGTTGTTCTCTCAAAAAGAAACTTTGTTGTACTTTGTTTCACGCCGTGAGACGCCTCTGGTATCCAAATTTATATATTTCTTATATTACGTTTGTAAATGGAATAGTCTGCGATATTTTTTTAGAAAAGTATCATTTTTTTGTAACTTCATTATCTTGTACGTGTATAGATGACATACGTGTATAGATGAGTAATTTTTAACATTTTTGTTTTATTCACCATGTTGACACCTTGATACATGTACTAAAATTACTATTCTTAAAAAATATGTCAATAAGAAATATGTCAGAAATATGTATATAAATTTACTGTTCTTAAAATTACTCTTTCCTAGTTTCATTTTAACTTTTCCAAATATACAGAGTGTTGGTTAATTAGTATGTGAAGATTCAACTCGAAAATATAAGATGAAAATATTCTAAAATTTATTTTCGGTTTTGGCGTTTATAACGAAGAAATAATTTACTTTTTAAAAACAAAATGTTTTTCAACTTTTTTCTTTTATTGAAATTGACCAAACTTAATTACAAAAACTTTGCATTTATACGTATTTCAGGTTTTTATCTTTCGAAATTAAAAAGTTACAGCACCTATCCTACAAAATGCTGTAGAGACTCATACCTCGTAAACGATAGGCCATGTCAGAACTATTACTGGATATTTTAGTTTCATATTTGAAAAACATTTTCAGTGAATTCCCACTTAATGAAACCCGTTAGAAATACACATTTTCATCCCGAAGTTCGATGTAGGGGCAGGTACCTCAAAAATGGTTAAAAAATAATTTTTCTTTGTTTCTATGTTTTTGCATTATTCAACCACGTCTTCCTACAAAATTTTCATAACAATTGGACTTAAACTGAAAAAGATACAGAAATAGCTGAAGGATTCCGCATGCTGATATAAGGACAGATATATCGACGTAAAGAAATTACAAGGTTTCTGTTTTGACAATTTGTTTAGGGAATCGTATAAACGGACATTCCTGGATCAACTGGTACTGTGAAATATAAAATTCTATTCACATGTCGTATATCTATAATAGGATTACGTTCTGCTTAGCAGTACGAATAAAGTATTAAAGGTGACTGTATTGACGATTGTACAACGTCTGACGAACGAGAAAATCGGTCTGATTGTATAAGCACCCCACCGACCCACCCGCTGATCTGAAAACGGTAGTGAAAGTGTCTTAGGTTCAGGCACAGGGCATGTACTAGATCGAAGCGCCCGAGATGTAATACGAGACATAACAACATAACGGAAACTTGTCTCTAACTTATTTCGGGCCAAAAACTTCTACTCGCCTTCGTAACATGGTCGTAATGGCATTAACAATTTTCTAATTCAATGGTTAACATGAAACATGTTCAGTTAAATTGTAGTTCATCCATAAAATGTTCATGGTCCCGTTTGGATATTAAACAGACACACCTACATACGAATATACGAAGATCCTTTAACATTTTGGATATACCGTAGATAATACATAATTTATTATTCGCTACGCCGTTAAACTTCTCTGCGGAATCTCAGTATTTTCACAAATAGCTTATACTTGCGTCTCATGATCGTAGAATAAACATTTATCCACCTAATAACATTATTTATTCCTGCATTTCACATCGAATATAGGAATATGGAATTATAGTTGGTAGGAAATATAACCGCATAAAGAGTTTATGTCTCGAATAAAGGTAACATTTTAAACCACCGTAGCACAGCGAATCGATTTAAATAATTATTTCACTGCTGCAAAGCTGTAAATCTCTCTGTGATAATATTTTTATATCGGTATTATTAATGTTTAAATAAGTAAAGTTGAAGGAAACCTATAATCATATTCGTATATATCATTATAGCAACTATCAGGCCGCTAGTGATTTTATAAAGAAGCAATTAAACTTTCTTCAATTCGGACCTTCAAAAGCACGTTATTTCAATCGTAACTTACTCTAATTATCTAAAAGTTTTTGTTACGATTTTTGTTTATTATTAATATTGTTTTATTTTATAATATTTGATTATCGGTTTTATGAAAAGTGAAAAATAAATAATTTTATTTGTTGAACGCTAGCATGTACTTACCTTCTGAATTACTGTCACAATATTATTATTATTATATTCACATAATTAAAAAAATTTAAACAATAACAAGCATATTCATTATTTGACTGAATTATCACATCAAAATATCATGGGTCGTGGATTTACTGTTGAGAAATTCATTTTTCAGTAAGCGTAATCTGCCCTCATAATTGGGTTTTACTATTTTTTTTTAAGTTTTAATACTCCATTAAAATGTCTCATGGTAAGGCTATTTAAAAAATGGATTACATAATTATTACTCTTTGCAAAATAATTACATGGAGCGGTCCAGTATTTATCAACCGTTTAGGTATAAAATATTAAAATAAACGAAGACAGAATTTAAAAAAATGTTTCTGAATTAAATGAAACTACGTGATGTAGTATTATTTCTACTTTCTTTAAGTTCTTTACCGTGGCTAGATTTCTTTATATTACAAAATCTTCAGGTGGGCTATTAGCAAAGATTGATGTTGTAATACGACGAAACTTAGGTCGTGGTAAAGAACTTAAAGAAAGTAGAAGTAATACTGCATCACGTAGTTTCATTTCATTATGAATAATGAATTTCTACAAAATTAACGCGAAATATATTCAAAATATTTGATATTATATCATCATAGCGTCAAGAACATTAGTTTAAAAATCTGAATTACTGCAGGAAACCATAAAACTTCGCACCTGTAAAAACACTCCGGTTATCAAGATGGTAAAATTTACCCTTGACTGGGTTTACTCTTGATGATCACACCCGTTAATTCCCTCGAAATAAAAAAGAAAGTGAACTCAATTTCTGTTTACCGAAGCCTCCAAAAATTAATTGATCGATTCACTTCAAGATGGCTCCAAATGAACTTGATCACGCTGGAGTTAATTTGTTTCGCACCTAACCGCAAAAGTAATGAATCAACTAATTTTGAAAGAATAAATCGGAAAAGGGTGTTAGTGGATATAGAATCGCAGTAATGCTAGGACAGCTTCAACAATATTGCCGAAGAAGTGGATGTGTGAGGATAAAAGGATACTCAAAAATTCTCTCCATATGACAGAAGCTCAATCTGAACAGTTGGCTTGCTAGGTAGGCACCCTTGAATTAAAAGCAAGAACTCTATATAATAGTAGGTATTCGCTCAATTGAAACTATAATCTCTCACCTACCACATTTAGTGTTCCACAACCACTTGAAATAAAAATAAGAAAGTATTTTCTTCTGCTTACTTAAAAATAATTACTTTACTTTACTTTATTTTTACTTTATTTTGAAACAACAGCATAACAAAAATAATTTATTTTTGTTCCGAATAACTTAACTAGAACATTAGTAAACAAAATCTGACGAGCGCTGATGATGATGAAATTATAATTCTTTTTCATTTTTACAGCAATCACTTTGGATGAACTATATGAGTAAATCGTCATAACAAAATGAAAAATTTGACATATGTTTATTCATCCATCATCCTGGATAATCACCTCTAGCAGACTCGTAAACTTACATTCCCAAAGTGGTATGTGGGAATATAGGACTATATTAGGTAGATAAATACCTATGACATGATCATAAGACGCGACTCCAAGCTATTCATGAGAATACTGCGATTCAGCACACAAGTTTCGGATCTTAATATTTAGCACCCAAAAAGTTGAAGGATTTTGGAATATTTGTATGTAGGCTCGTCTCTTTAATACCCAAATGGAAACATGAATACTTTACGAATGAACTACAATTCAGCAGAATCCATTTCATGTTAACCCTCGAATTACTAAATTCGTAAAACAACAAAGATCAAGCCTCGATGGCGAGTCGAAACTTTTTGATCTGAAAGTAGCCAGAAACAAGTTCCCGTTATGTTATTATGTACTAGTATTACATCTTTGGCGCTTCAATATGGTATGCGTCTCGTACCTCAACGTAGCGGACCTTTACGAATGCCTCCAGATCAGTGGATCGTTCGGCGGGATGCTTACTTATTCAATCAGATCAAGCTTCAATCCGGAATGATTAATTTGCCGCGGTTGGAGCTGAGGTCATACATTTTAGAATTATTCAATCCAGTCATCTTAAATACTTTATTAGTACTGAAAAGTGTCCTAAGTAAAATGTAATCGTCTTGTATGCATATAAAATGTGATTAGAATTTTACAATGCAAAGTATGTTTTTAGGGTTTCATAGACAAATGACAAAAATGGAACGGTGATAATACCCGAATATCTGTTTGTATGTCAGCATACGGACGAAATCCTACATTAGATGAAATCTACTTACTGGACGAAACCAACTGTCGTGAAAATGTTACAAGAAGACATGGTTAAATTATGTGAAAACATAGAAATGAAGAAAAATAACTCTATATTTTTTTGGAATGAGCAGGTACTCATATATTCAATATCGGGATGACAATCCTTCTCTCACGGGCAATAATTGAAGATATTTTTTCAAAAATGTAATAAAATTATCTAATGAAATTGCTAAATGGCTTTTCTTTCATTAGATATAAGTTTCAAATGTATTATGTGGAGTAGATACATTGTACACATTGAATGTCAAAATCTTAAAAAAAATTGAATAAGTACTTCGTTGCAAAATCTTTTTAAAAAGTTTTTTCTTCTACTAATAAATTAAAGAAGCAAGCAACCAGAATATTTATCTTAAACAAACATTAGGCAACAAGAATATTGTTTAACCCTTAAAATTTTGTGAGCAATAAGCTTCAGTACTTACAAATAATTTGATAAAAATATAAAACGTAAATCTAAAACTTTTACATTCAAACATAAAACGCTATATTATTTCTGGAACTCTTGTTGGGCAAATTCCACTTCTATTTAACAGGGTTTTTTATTATTTTTTTCTGGTTCTTATTATGGGACGTGTCAAAACAATCAATCTTTTTTGGTATTATTTCTTTGAATCCACCTCTCCGACTAGGATGTCCGATTTTTCTCATGCAATTTTAATAATGTTTTCTATATTTTGTACGTTTCTTCGTGTAATTGCTTGTATTTCTTAAAATTCAAGATATGTTGACGGGTTACGTGAAGTTTCACATGTTCTTACAGTAATTTGTATCTAATTTGTACCCTTTTATTTATTTTATATAAAGAGCACGTTTGTTTTCATTGTTTGAACTAAGTAAATAAATATAGTTTTACAAAGAATACCATTTGGTTTTTTTTTTGTTTTAAAACTAAACTCATTCAAGTTATCTATATTACAGATCGATCAAATTATAATTGATGTATAATTGTAAAAAAAATATTTTATCACATCCTTGTCAATTTCTTTGATATAATTAATTAACGAGGTCAATTACCAATAAAATTTAGCCTAACCTTTTAATATAAATAAGTAATCAAAAAAATGCTTCCTTTGGGTGCAGTTAGGTATTTGTGACTGTGCTTAGTAAAAAAATATGTAATAAATTTTGGATTTTGAAGTAATTTTTTTCCATACGTACATGTATACACTGCTAGTGTCTTATCAATTGAATGCTATTAAGTAGCTGCGTCGATTGGTTTATATTTACAAACGTATACACCCTATTATTAAATCGGTGTTTCAAGGCGGCTTACAAGGATATTTGGAAAAGTTGAGAGGATATCAAGAAACAATCATTTTGGTACATGTTTTTGTTAAAAGTAATTTTACTATGCGTTTAAGAAGCGTTTTTAAAATGTTATGAAGGAAACGAAAACTTTAAAAATATGTTATGGGTGCAATAACCTTCCGAAAATAAAACGAAGAAAAAACCGGCACAATAAAATAAAAGATAATAAAGTTACAAAAGAAAACGACGCATGCGCCTACATTATTTCCTTACAAACTTTTTCCCTAAGATTACTGGTCTGCAGTAATAAACATTTCGTTTCAATTCTTTCAACATTTCTTGACATTAAAGTTTTGGAAAATAAGAAAGTTATTTCAGGGCATGCTGTTGTGTGTCGCTATTTCTATTTACGCAGGATAACACGAATATGTTAAATGTTCTCATATGTATCTTAAATGTTGAATAAGATTCATCAGAATGCGACGTCTCTCAGGAAAATTTAGAATATCTGAAATTTTAAATTTTCCTGAAAGACAAAAAGTGTGTTTTTGTACTACAGAATAAGAGTAAATAATTTCTTTTTCAACATTTACTGTAATATAATGGTATTAAATTTGAGGACACGTTATTAGAGGATATGTCATGTATGGTTACAATAACGAATAATTTTGTAAGAAAAGAGAAGCAGAAACTATGAAAGACGATTAATGCCCATACTGAATCTGCAGACATACCAATAACAACTACACAAAGTCTATGCGTAAATTTATTCCGATTTAAATGAGTTACGCTTGATATGAAGAAATATTGAATTCTGTCTTTGAAAGCGGTACTGGCGAGTAGGTTGTTTAGTGACATCTTTAAAATCAAAATATCCTATTAAATATTCCTTTCTTGCCGAAATAGACACTGCTGATCTTCCCAAAAATTGTATTCGTATATTTCTAGTGCAAATAAATAAACGTGTTAATATAATTAGATCACAAAGTATATGATAAATATATGTTTTTATAATTATTATTTGTACGTCTGACGGTTAAATAACGATTCTACATTTTCCACCTATACATATGTATACGTATCTTAATCTACGATAGAAATTGTATAGTCAACTTCTATCCGTCTATTAATTACCAAGGTAACGCAGAGGCGAACATTGAACCATAGATTTTCCTCCTAAGTATGCGTTATTAAAATTTTAGTTTACCTTTTTCATGTACTTTTTTCCTTGTCTTATATTTTGATTAATTGTTCAAACACGTGAAAAGGATTTTGGAGAGGTGTTTGATATAGAGGCGTTTGGTATAGAGCATTCTTATTTTATATTATTGTACGTTAAGAAATCATCTGAATAAAATAGTGTGAATAAACCTTTTCTCGCTGCATAATGTGGGTAAAAGGTCATGAAAAAGGTACCTAAGTTTTAATAATATACAAGCGTGTCTCAAGACATAGTATTATTGTAGGAAGAATGTAAAGTAAAGAAAAGATACAATTGGTTCCTTGTCACAGGCTGTCTATTCCGGGTCGGTGAGTAAATCTCTTACAATGACATACTTGCATGAAGGTATACTATATAAGTTGGTTTCGACATAAAATTTGTTTCTGAATCGTAAGTCTCGAATCACAAAAGCGGCGAAATACGGCACCGCAATAACACATGGACGTTGTTTCAGTGACAGATAGCCTGCTGGGGAAATGCATTGTTCCCATAATAACGTGCTCAAATGTGCTCATTCTACTAGACTTGTCGATGTCACCCTTTGTTTTTGCCAGCAGTCAGGTAATTAGTCTACTTGTCTTTAATAGCGGGTTATTTCAAACAGCTTTATTAATATAGTGAACTGAACGATTCAATTGTGTCATTATTCTTGAATATCCCATACTTTATTAAACACTCTGATATTTTTTGTTGAACGATTAAACATATTAATTTTGTGGTTAAGCTGCATATACTTTTTTATGAAGCGCAAGACTGTATGTACACATGTTTTGCGTAATGTGACAATTTAATTTTATTTCTTAATTGAAATAATGAAAAGAAGTCACTTTTGTAACTCTTATTGGCTGTGAAAGTGTACTTTTAACTATACGAAATATATCTAGGTATACAAATACTTGTTTTTCTATGTTGAAATTAATTTCCACCTATAGTGTAAATGAGTTATATTCAAAATGAATTTTTCACTATTTTAATATTTTTAATCAGCGACTACTATAAGAATAATCGTATTTTTTAATTACAAAGATCGTTCATTATTAAGGTAGTAAAAAAATTTATTTAAAAAATTCTTTTTATACTTAAAATTAAATGTCAAATTTCAAACGTTCTTCACTTTTTTATATTTTTTTATTTTTTTGACGTTTTTATATTGAATTTTTAGTAAAAAATTATATGAATAATTGGGCAAAAACTATAAAAAAAACAATTGTTGTGGAACAAGACGCTATAACTTTAAATTTTCGAACCTAATTTAAATGCAGATATCTAAATGAATCAAAGGCAGGGAGATTAGAGATAGATCTCGCCACCACAGTTAGTGTCATGGTAATTGGACATTAAAAAAACCGCTAGACGCCAATAAGTCATCATGAATTATTCTTCCAAAGTAAATAGCGACAAAATTACGTAAACAATAAGTCGTCCAATGGTAATTTAAGATAATGGACGAACAAAATATGGACGAATAGAGAAGTGCCATACTTTTCGTTCATTTCTGACGATTCACTCGAATGATTCATCCGAAGTGACAATTGTAAACATAAAAATTGATTATAACTCCAGGCATAGTATTGTTCATACAACCTTGGTATTATTACGCGCAAGCCAATTCTTCATCCACTAACGGCAATTATTTCAATTTATTCTACTAACTATTAACTGCGTTATTTCTTTTGTGAGTCGGTTGCAAAAAAAAATTCATTCCAACATGACCGAGCTCTATGGTCTCTTCTTGAAGTGAACCGATCAATTCAATTTGGAGGCTTCGTGTAACATTTTCTCTTTCACTCCGAGAGATAACATAGGGTGATCATCAAGGGTATGAATCCGGCCTTAAACGTTACACTTAGCCAACCTGATAACCCACAGAGCACGTAAGTTTGTTTTATGTTCAATGTGATAACCGGCATGAATTAAACAGATGCGTAGTTATAGTTTCAAACCACGCTTCAATATTTGTTATTTATAAACTAGGGTTCAATATGCCATGATGATATAAAATTAAACATTTCTAAAAAATGTTTAATCAAAATTCCGAATTCCATTATTTCAACGCCTAACGACTGATAGATACAGGTTATAAAGAAGATAATGTGTATTAACGTGCGTATTCTATTTTCCTTTCCACTCGTATTAATTCTGCATTCATCCTCACCGAAAGTCTGCGTTGCAAAATAGTAACTTAACAAACTCTGCACCGGATATCAGGCCCCTATGTCAATTTACGCTGCAGCAGACGATGTTGTCAGGCGTGCTGCCTCGAGTTAGTTGTAAACAGATTTTTCAAATTCATTCAGTTATTCTCTTATTTAGTTAGTGTTCGTGCCTCTATCCGCTGTGTTCCACTTCCGTACTCTGATAAGTTTCTCCCTATTTATCGTATGTCTGAAAGCGCTCTGAGACTTATTATATAATTGTTTAGAGAACTTCAAAGAGTGTGAAATTAAATTACACCATAAAATGGTGAAAAGTTTTATATTCGATTAGACTACGCGATAATATACTTAGGCACTGTAATCTGATTGTATTTGCATTTTAGAACCGTGTATATATGGACGAATAAGAATCACTTAAGTACATATTATTAATACCTAAAAATATTTTTAACTTTCAACGCAACTTTGTACATTCGTCACATTTTTAAACGGGAAATGGTGGTGACTTGCAAAGGATATTTTGCATAAATATATCAAAACCTTTATATATGCATTGTAAATCCAAATAATTAACTTCCTTTAGTTTTTTATTAATTTTGAGCATTGTTAATTTATTTCATACAGCGTTGGCATTGAGAATTTTAACTTAAGAAAAAACAGTCTCATTATATAAATTCCTACATAAAATTCAATGGAACACTAAATATATATGGACGCAATTTTTTGAAGAAACAGAATTTAATGTTTCTGCCGGTGAAAAACATTTAATTGTATAATCACTAGTTTTTGTAGATTTCACTAATTAACCTACTCTCATCATGACAATTGAACTTCAACTGAAAAAGATACGGAAGGAGCTGAAGGATTCCGCATGCATGACATAACGACATAAAGAAATTATAAGGTTTCTATTTTGACCATTTGGTTAAGGAAACATAAAAATCAACATTCCCGGAAAAACAGGTAACAATGTAAAATTCTCTACACACTGTTGAAATGTAAAATTCCATTCACATGTTATATACGTACGATAGAATTGCATTCTACTTAGCAGTATGAATAAAATATTCAAGATGACTGGATTGAATAATTCTAAAACGTCTGATGAACGGGAATCTCTGTTTGATTGTATAAGTAAGTATCCCCACCAACACAACCGCTGACCTAAAAACGGTCGTAAAAGTTCAGTAACGGGACGTGTACTAGATCCGGAAGTTGAAGTGCCGGAAATGTTATACAAATGCATAATAATGTAAGTAGAGCTTGCCCCCAACTTAAATTGGGCCAAAAAGTTTCGACTCGCCTTCGAGAAACGGTCTTAGTTGTTACACCAATTTTGTAATTCAAGAGTTAACATAAAACATATTCTGTTAATTTGTAGTTATTCCGTAAAGTGATCACGATGCCATTTAGGTATTAAACAGACGCACCTACGTATGAATATTAGAAAAACTTTTGACTTGTTGGATAGATTATTTATAATGTATCTTACTATTCGCTACCCTAATAAATATTACGTCACAAAATATCTATACGGAATCCTAGTATTCTCAAAAATATCTTAGACTCATGATCGTATCATTTATCCACGTAGTAAAATTCTTTATTCCTCTATTCCACTTTCAATATAGGAATATACGATTATATTCAGTAGAAAATTTTAGTTTACGAGTCTACTACCACCACCTTTTAAACGGCCGAATCGATTTAATTTACTTTTTCATTGCTGCAAAGAAAAGAGTTTTCTCTCCATGAAAACATTTTATATCGGTATTATTAATGTTTAAACAAATACTGAAACTAAAAATCATATTCGTATATGCCCTTATGGTGACTATCGGGTCGCTAGTGTTTTTAGGGCAAAAGTACGGTTATTTGATTATTAAGCTACTACACACATTATAATTTTTGTTACGATTTTTGTTTATTATCAATGTTGTATTATTTTATGATAATTTATCGTCAGTTTTACATAAGCGCAATATAAATAATTAAATTTGCTCAACGCAAGCATGCACTATCCTTCTAAATTACTTGCATACTATTATGAAAATAAAACAGTGATGGTCTTCACCGTCGTGTGTTGGGTTGATCACTAGATGTATGGCCTTTGCGCCGCGCACCGCCGAAACCGGGTTTGATTCCCGGCCGCTCATCGAGCGAAGCTGGATTGGTGTTCTGGGTGGCTTTTAAAAGATTGTTCGGGTAGCCATAAATACTCCATAGGTATTAATTGAATACATTAAAGTACGTTAATAAATAATCATCAAAAATAATGTCGTATTATTTAATGTAATATTTCGGGAAATATTCTTATAAAAATAAATTTTAACGCGACTACACAAGCTTAAATTATTATATTGTAAATAAAATATGATTCGCTTCTTTTGAAGCGTGTAAAATAAAATACATTTAATAAACTGTTTTATTTGATCAATAGTTTTAGAGTTACTGAATTAGTGTAAACCAAAATCAAAGACTTATATATGTGTAAGTGTGTGTGTATATATATCAAACTACAGTTACAATTGACATCCACAGCTTGCATATTAGAGTTCATCACATCATAAAAATCTAGATTGATCCGAGGATGGCAAATACCAAAATTTAGATTTAGAAACACGACCTAGCAACAATCGTATTTGTTTCATAATCGAATGAAGTAAAAACTTACGATCGCATCGCGTTCCTAAGTAAAAGCTTTAAATTTAAATTTAAAACTGATTATAATGACATTTTTTAAGCAACAAAAATGCGGAAAAACTAATTTTATAGAAAAAAGTAAAAATAATTTCATTTTTTTTCTAAGTATTACAAATAATTTTGTTAGATTATATTATTTTCGCTACCGGATTTCCATGCGAAAAAATTACATGACTATACCGGAGTGTTAATGTGTTTACTAATACAGTGCGCTTACTATACTTCTTTATTACGAAAGTTAAACAATGTCGAGAACATTTACTAATTGACTGTGTGATCCCATAATACTATCATGAAACGTTGACTTTTTTTTAGAAATTTATCTTTCAATGAGAGTAATTCGCCCTCATAATTGATTTCAACTATTTCTTCTTAAGTTAAAATACTCTATTAAAATACCCCATGATAAGCATTATCATTTACAAAATAAATTACAAAAATCTCAAAAAATATGAAGAACTAAAGAAAGTTATTAAATGAGTTGGATATATATTCAAAACATCATTCTCAAGTTTCTAAAGTGCTAATATCAGAATATTTCAGCAACTAAATATAGTGGCGCGTAATATGATCGAATATGAAACTTTGTACCTTTCATCATACAATTTAACTCCACAATTCCATATTTTAAGCGCTCCAAATAATTATATAATGAGCCTCACACCCCTTTATGACATGCAATAAATAGGGGGAAACTTATCAGAGTACGGAACTGAAACAGGCAGCGGATAAAAGCACAAGAATTCTAACTAAATAAGAGAATAACTAAATGAGTTTGAAAAATCGATTAGAGCCAAGTCGAAGCAGTGTGCAAGGCAATGCCCTCTGTTGCAGCGTATAAATTGACATAGGAACGTGACATGCGGTGTGAAGTTTGCTGAGTTACTCCTTTGCTAGAACGATTTTAATTGAGGATGAATGCAGAATTAATACAAGCAGAAAGGAAGATAGAATATGTAGGTTTACCCACATTACTGATTACGCATCCAGTATTAGCCAAGATAAATAATAAAAGTTAGAATTTTAACACCTTTTTTTTGGAAATTGTTTAATTTTATATTAGTAAAACGTCTTGAATCCCAAGTTATAAAACAACACAAATTGGAATATTGTATAAAACCATAACTAGGCAACTATGTAATTAATTTTTTGAAAAATATTTAATTTTGTGTCATCATCGTGTCATGAACACTAGTTTAAAAATAAGATAAATGGAATCATTACAGAAAAACATAACCACCTGTGAAGTCACGACGGTTATCAAGTTGGCAAAATTTATCATCTCGAGTCGAGTTTACCTTGGTGATTTATACCAGATAATTCTCCCGAAATGCAAGAGAAAGTGAATTCACTTTTTATTTACCTCCAAAATGAATTGGTCGGTTCACTTTAAGATAGTCACAAGTGAACTCGGACATACTGGAGTTAATTTGTTTCACGCCTAACCGGCAATATTAAATAACGCATTAATTTAAAAAATAATAATAAATCGACCAAAAAGGCTTTAGTGGATGAAGAATTGGGTTGCGTGGAATGACTCTAGAATGGCTTCAACAATGTTCCCGAAGGTAGGTGCAGAAAAATGAAAGGATAAGAAAAATGAAAGGAAAGATACTCAAAAAAAAACCGCTATAAGACAAAACCACAATCTGAGTATATTGCCTGGCAAAGTTACATTCTTCAATTAAAACCAAGATTTCAATACTAGAGTAGTTATTCCCCCAATTGAAATGTTCGTCTCTCATTTCTCGCATTTAGAGGTTTACAACCACTCGAAATAAAAATAGAACAGTGTCTTCTTCTGGCTACTTAAAAATCATTTTTCAAGATTAATTTGAAACAACAGCACTACTAAACTAATTTATTTTTTGAATAACCAACTAAGCATTAGTAAACTAAATTTGACAAATACTAACGGTGATGAAATTACAATTCATTTTCAAGTTTACAGCAATCATTTCAATGAATCATCTGGATGAATCGTCACAAGTGAATGAAAATTTTGACATTACTTTACTTTATTCATCAATCTTCCTGAACGGTCACCTCTGGCAGACTCGTAAACTTATATTTCCGAATGAAATGTGGGAATATATGATTGTATCAGGGAGATAAGTATCGATAATACGATAATAAGACTCGACTTTTCATGAGAATACTGCGATTCCGCACACAAGTCTTGCCGTAATATTTGCCAGAGTAGCGAATAATAAGTTCGATTACACACGATGTACGTATAAAGTTAAAGGCTTTCCGAATATTCGAATGTAGGCGCGTTTGTTTAATATCTAAATGGGAACACGAACACTTTACGGATGAATGACAAATTACCAGAATCCTTTTCATGTTAACCCTCGAATTACAAAATTCGTAAAACAACCAAGACCATGTCTCGAAGGCAAGTCGAAACTTTTCGGTTTGAAAGAAATTTGGGACAAGTTCCTGTTATGTTACTATATACTCGCATTACATCTCGGGCGCTTCAATCTAGTACGCGTCCCGTGACTCAAGGTAGCGGACCTTTACGACCACCTTCAGATCAGCGAGTGGGTCGGGGGGTGCTTACTTATTCAATCGGATCAGCTTCGGCCCGATATGATTGATTTCTCGTACTTGTAGCTGAGGTCAGACATTTTAGAATTATTCCATCAAATCACCATGAATATTTTATTCGTACTCCTAAGTAGAATGTAGTCCTTTTGTAGGTACATAAAATGTGATTGGAATTTCACAACATAAAGTATATTTTTAGGGTTCCGTAGCCAGGTGGCAAAAACAGAACCGTAATCTCGCAACATCCGTATGTCTGTCTATATGTCAGTATGCGGAAGGAGTCCTACGAAAGACCGATTGTTTTGAAAATTTTACAAGGAAACGTGATCGAATTGAGTGGAAACATAGAAACGAAGAAAAACTATTTCATAATTCTTTGAAATATCTGCCCATATGTTCAACTGCTGGATAAAAATTATTTTTTCACGGCCTCTTTTAAACGGAAAATAATTGAAGACATTTTTTTTTAATGTAACCAAAACCATTAATCAAATTTTTAAGTTTTTTTTCATTAGATCTGAGTCTCCAAAGTCTTTTGTAAGGTAGATCCATTATAACTTTTAAATATATAATGACATAATCTTAAAAAAATCCCGATGCGCGTGTTAAATGAGAACTTCAACGCAAAAGCTTTTTAAAAAATTTAGTCTACATCTGCTAATATATTAAAGAAACAAAAGTAAACAAAATATTTATTTTGACTATTCATTAGACAACGAGAATATTGTTTAAACTTTAACATATGTATTAGGTAATATGCTTGCAATATGAAAAAATAATACGAGTATTTACAAATAGCTTGATAGAAATATTACTAAAACATAAAACGTTTATATTCATTTCTGGAAATCTTGTATAGCGAGTTGCACTTCTACTTAACAGGTTTCTATAATTTTTTCTGGTTTCTGTTATAAGACGTGTCAAAACAACCTATGTTTTGGAACGAAGTTCCTTATCGCGCGTTGCGAAAGGGGGCTAGACGGAAAAAATTAAGACCAATAGTTGTAACGACACTTTTTGCTATAGTCGCTAGCGGGCGCGCTGCAAGCCATGCGCAAGCTGCAAGCCGTGCAAGCCGTATTTCTCTGTCTGTCTCTCTCTCTCTCTCTCTCATAGAAAGCGAGCCAGTTATTTTCGTTTCGTCTTTCTATTTCGCATTGAACAGTGTGGTGTCGCGACGATTATTTTTGTTGAGTGTATACAGGTTTTTTGTACATAATAAATAATAAAAAATAATAACAATAATTATTATTATAACTTAAAAGAAATAAAATTTTATTACAATTCCTTCACTAATTAATCGAAAGGAACTTCGTTCCATCCGGGTGTCCCTTGACACCTGTCAAGTTTTTTTTTTTAGTATATTACATTAAATATACCTCTCTGATCAAGATGTCCGATTTTCCTCATATATTTAAACGAATATTTTTTATCATTTGGAAGTATCTCCGTGTAATTTCCTTGCATTTCTCAAAATTCAAGATTTGCCGACGGGTTACGTGCAGTTTTACACATGCTTATAGTAATTTGTATCTAATTTGTATCGTTTTATTTATTTTATATAAAGAGCACATGTGTTTTAAATGTGTGAAGTGAGTAAATCAATATAGTTTTTCAAAGAATATCATTTTGGTTATTTTGTTTTAAAACTAACTCATTCAAAAGTTACCTGCATTATAGATCAATCAAATTATGATTTGATGTGCAATTGCAAAAAAAACATTTGTCAATTTTTTCGGAATAATCAATCAACAAGATCATTAAAATTTAGTCTCACCTTAAAAAAAATAATCTTTTGGATATAGGTAGGTATATCTGACTGTTTATTGGATTTTAAGAAACATTTTTTCTATACGTGTATATATTCTCGCCTAGTGTCTGTGTACATGAATATGTTGCTAGTATCTATTCGATTGAATGCTATTAACTGAGCAGCGTCGATTGACTTATGTTAAAATATGTATACAGTCCATTGTTAAATTGGTGCTTTAAAGCCACTTATACAGAAGTTTGAAAAAGTAGAGAGGATATCAAGAAATAATAATTTTAGTACATGCTTTTTGATAAAAGGAATTCTGGTATATGTTTAAAATAGTATGAACATAATGAAAATTTTAAAAATAACTTACGTGGACAATAATTTTCCGATAATAAAGTGAAGAAAAAAGCATATAAATAAATGAAAAATTAATAAAGTTACCAAAGAAAACGATGCATGGCCTACATTGTTTCCTTACAAACTTTTTCATCTTTCAAAATATCTTGAGATGTAGAAATAAAATTTAAAATGAATTGAAAGTTTCAGAAAATAGGAAAATTATTTCAGGGTATACTGTTGTGTGTCGCTATTTCCATTTTTGCGGGAAGTACGAATACGTAATTAAATGTTCTCGTCGATGAAGTTTCAGAGTGCCATAGACCTATTTTAAGATGTTATAAATTTACTTGAGGGGTAGAAGATGTGTATTGGTATTCTATTTTTATAAAGCGAAATAAGATTATGTAACTTTATTTACAACATTTGCTGTAACACAAAGTTATTAAATTTGAGGACATACGATTTGAGTTACACATGTTTGTTGTTACAAAGAAGAAAAAAATTGTGAGAAAGGAGAAAGAGACACTCTGAAAAGTAAGACAATTAATGCCCATATAAAACCAAAACATTAATTTTTTTATAAAGGCTGTGCGTAAATTTATTCAAATTGAATGAATTACGCTTGATATGAAGAAATATCGAATTCTGGCTTTAAAAGCGGTGCTGGTGATAGGTTGATTAGTGACATCTTTAAAAGCAAAATTTCCTATTAAACATTTTTCCCTTGTCGAAACAGAAACTGCTAATTCTTCCTAAAAATTGTATTCGTATATAAATAAACGTGATAACATAATTAGATCACATAGTATATGATGAATATATGTTTTTATAATTATTAATTGTAAGTCTATCGGTTTAATAATGATTCTACATTTTCTACCCAGACATATGTATATATATATACATATATATATATATATATATATATATATATATATATATATATATATATATATATATATATGTATGTATATAATCTACAATACAAATTCTGCAGTTAACTTCTATCCGTCTATTAGTTACCAATGTAAAACAGAGACGAAGACATAAATAAAGACTAAGTATGCATTATTAAAACTTTAGTTTACCTTTTTCATGTACTCTTATCCTTTTCTGATATTTTGATTAATTATTCAAGCCCTTAAAAGGGTTTTGTAGAGGAGTTTGATATAGAGTATTCTTATTTTATATGATTGGATGTCATAGAAGCATGTGAGTAGAACGTATTCTTTCCTGACTATATAATGCGGGTAAAACGTCATGAAAAAGGTAAGGAAAGTTTTAATAATAAACAAACGTGTGTCAAGACTTAGTGATATTTTTTTTGGCAGAAACTAAAGTAAAGAAAAGCGAATAATTGGTTCCTTGTCACAGGCTATCCATACCGGGTTGGTGATTAAATCTCTTACAATGACATACTTGCATGAAGGTATACTAAATAAGTTAGTTTCGACATGAAATTTGTTCCTGAATCGAAAGTCTCGAGTTACAAAAGCTGCGAAATACGGCACCACAACAATTGTTGTAGTGACAGATAGCCTGCTGGGGAAATGCATTGTCCCCATAATAATGCGAGGGGTGAAATGTGCTTACTCTACTAGACTTGTCGATGTCACCCTTCGTTTTTGACAGCAGTCAGGTCATTATTCTACTTGTCTTTAATAGCGCGTTATTTCAAACAACTTTATTAGTAAAGTGAACCGAACGATTCAATTGTGTCATTATTCTTGAATTTTCTTTAACGATTAAACATATTAATTTTGTAGTTAGGCTGCATATAGTTTTTTATGAAGCGCTAGACAGTATAAAATTAAATTGTCACATTACGGAAAACATGTTTACGTTTTTCGTAATGTGACCATTTAATTTTATTTGTTAATTGACATAATTATATATACTATTATCATTCTCTTCGGCTGTGAAATTGTGACGAGGTGTAAATCGAGTACTTTTAGCTATACAAAATATATCGAAATATACGAATAATTTTCTATATTAGAATTAATTTCAACCTATAGTATGAATGCGTTATGCTCAAAATGAATTTTTTGCTATTCTAATATTTTTTATCAACGATTTCTCATAAGAACTATGGTATTTATTAATTACAAAACCATTAATTTATTAAGTTGGTAAAAAAATCGATTTAAAAATTCTTTTTATACTTAAAATTCAATGTCAAATTTCAAACATTCTTCACTTTTTATATTTTTTTTATTTATGTATCTAGTTTTTAGTGAAAAATATTATAAATAAGTAGAAAGAAAGTATAAAAAACCAATTGTTGTGAAAAAAATAATAATGATTTATTTTTGATTTCATAAACAGTCCTGAAGGCCGCATCTTTGTAAATAACGAAATATAGTGAAAAAATCCCTTTAATTAAAATGCCCGTTTCTAGAGTTTAAGATGCTATAATTTTAAATTTTAAAAATATTTAATGTAAATGCAGGTATCTGAATGAATCAAAGGCAATTAGATTCGAAACAGATCTCGTCACCTAAATCAGTGTCCTCGTCACTGGACTTTAAAAAACCACCAGACCCCTATAGATCATCACGAATGATTCTTCCAAAGTAAATAACGACGAAATTATGTAAACAGCAAATCACCCACTAGTAATTCAAGATGATGGACGAACAAAATATGGACGAATAGAGACATTCCATACTTTTCGTGCACTTCTGAAGATTCACTCGAATGATTCATCCGAAGTGACAATTGTAAACATAAAAATTGATATAATTACATGGTAAGGAGAATACATTATTTAAAATTTGTAATATTTTTATTTCATGTAGTTGTGAAACACTGATGTGTGCAACGATAAGTGTGAAGAACACGAGAACGTTTCAATTTGAAAGAAAATATACTTCGATATTCATACCTTGCTTTTTAATGAGCGATATATTCTTGAAAAACAATTCTTCAAATTGTGCTTCTGTCCTGCAGAGAGGATTTTTGAGTATCGGTTCATATTCTGGTACTCACATCTTATATAGTATTGTTGATACATCATATTATAGCGTGCAAGTCAATTTTTCATCCACTAACGGCACTTTTTTTCAATTTATTCTTCTAAAAATTAACTGCTTCATTTCTTTCGAGAGTCGGTTGAAAAAAAAGTTCACTCCAACATGACCGAGTTCATTTGGTGTCTTCTTGAAGGGAACCGATCAATTCGTTTGAAGGTTTCATGCAATACGTTTTCTGTCACTCCGAGAGATAATCCGGCATGAGCATCAAGATTAACCGTGGAAATCCCGCCTAAAATGCTACATTTATCCATCCTGACATACCACCGAGCATAAAAGCTTATTTTCTGTTCAGTGTCATAACCGGCGTGAATTACAAAGCTGCATAGTTATAGTTTCAAACCACACTTCAATGTGTGTCATTTTAAAAGCTGGGATTGAATATGCTATGATGATATAAAATTAAACATTTTCCAAAATTGTTTAATTAAAATTCCGAGTTCGATTATTTCAACGCTTAAAGATTGATAGATAAAAGATGCACAGAATTATCTTCTATGTGTATTAATTTACATATCATTAATTCTGTATTCACACTCAATGAAAGTCTGCATTGCAAAGTAGCAACTTAACAAATTCTGCTCCGGATATCAGGTTTCTCTGTCAATTGATATCCTGCAGCAGACGGTGTTGTCAGGCGCACTGCCTCGAGTTATCTAAAACAGATTTTTCAAATTCATGGAGTCATTCTCTTATTTAGTTAGAGTGTCCGTGCCTCTATCCGCTGTGTTCCACTTCCGTACTCGGATAAGTTTCTCCCTATTTATTGCATTTCATAAAGAGTTCTGAGGCTTATTATATAATTACTTGGAGAACGTAAAGCCTGCAACTGTGGAATTAAATTACACGATAAGAGGTGAAAAGTTTTATATTCGGTTAGACCACGCGGTAATATACTTAGTCACTGTAATCTGATTGTATTTGCATTTTAGAACCGTGTACATATGGACGAATAAGAATAATTATTAATACCTAAAAATATTTTTGCCTCTCAACCTAACTTTATACATTCGTCACATTTTTAAACGGGAAATGGTGAAGACTTGAAAACGATATTTTGCATAAATATATCGAACGCTTTATGTGTGCATTATAAATCCATCTAGTCCTAATCTTACTTCAGTTTTTTTTTTAATATTGGTCATTGGTTAATTTATTTCATATAGCGTTGCCATTGGGAAATTTAACACAATATTTTTAGTTAGGTAAAAATAGTCTCATTATGTGAATTAATATATAGTGTTCAATTGAACACTAAAAATATATGAACGCAATTTTTTGAAGAACCAGAATTTTCTGTTTCTGCATGTGAAAAACATTTAATTGTATAAGCACTAGCTTTTGAAAATTTTACTAATCAACCTACTCTCCAGCACCGCTTTTAAGACAAAATTCGATATGTCTGTATATCACGCGTAACACTTTTTTTCCCTCTCATGGTTCCTTCTTCTCTTTTGGCACAAAATTAAACTTTATTGTAATTTCAAATGAAACGTGTCCTCAAATTTAATAACATTAAGTTACAGCCAAGGTTGAAAATAAAACTACTTGTTAAAAATTAAATTAATTATTACACTCAACAAAAATAGGTTACAAATGTTTCTAGCAATATGCAACGTGCATTCCAAGTGTGCTTCCTTCAGGAAAATAAATTTGTCGCCGCCCAATACAACAACGATAACTTAAATAAAAATCTGTAACTTCCCCAAAAAAGGAAACAGCAACACACAACACTATACCCAGAAATAAGTTTCCTATTTTGTGACATTTAAATTCCATCTAAACGTTATTTATATGTTTCTTAACATTCAGTATATAAAATATCCCGGATGGATGTTTCGTGCCGTAATACTACTCTGATAAATATTACGGCACTAAGTCACCGTGGTAATGGTCTTCACCGTAGTATGTTGAGTTGATCACTAGGTCACAGCCTTTGCTGCGCGGAGCACCGCCGGACCCGAATACGAATCCCGGCCGCTCATTGAGCGGAGCTGGACTGGTGTTCTGGTTGGCTTTTAAGAGATTGTTCGCGTAACAATTAATCCTCCATAAATATTAATTGTATATATTAAAGTACGTTATTAAATAAATAATCATCAAAAATAATGTCGTATTATTTAATGCAATATTTCCGGAAATGTTCATATAAAGCTGTTTTTACTTACTACTTAAATACATTGTTATATTGCAAATAAAATATGATTCACTTTTTTTGAAGCGTGTGAAATAGAATACGACATTTAATATACTGTTGTATTTTATATACGATATTTTAGAGTTACCTACTGAATTAGGGTAAACCAAAACCGAAGTCTATATATATATATATATATATATATATATGTGTGTGTGTGTGTATGTGTGTGTGTGTATGCATATGTATATAAATCAATCTACAACTACAACTGACATCCACAGCTTGCATATTAGAGTTCATCCCTTGTCACACTGCAGAGTTAAATTGAAAAATCAAAATTGATCCGAGGTTGGCAAACACAATTATACCGAAATTATAGATTTAAAAACAAGAGCTATATTTTTATTTACAATTTCTTATTCTAGGAACAATCGTATTTTTTTCATAGTCGAATGACGTAGAAACTTACGATCGCATCATGTCCGTAAATGGAAGCCTTAAATTTCAATTTAAAAACGATTATAATGACATTTTTGAAGCAACATGTAGATGAATTATGTAAATACATGGAAATAGGGAAAAACTAGTTTTATAGAAAATAATACGCCATATTTAGGTATTACAAATAATTTTGATAGATTACATTATTTTCGCTACGGGATCTCCACGCAAAAAATTCACATGACTATACAGGAGTGTTAATGTGTTTACAAACAGAGGGCGCTGACGACATTTTACACGGTCCCTGCATACTGTCACCTGCCTATTCTTTGATTACGAAAGTTAAATAATATCGAGGACGTTCGCTAACTGACTGTGTGATCGCATAACAATATCATGAAACGTTGACTTTCTTTTAGAAAATGTATCTTTCAATAAGCGTAATCTGCCTTCATAATTGATTCCAACAATTTTTCTTAAGTTAAAATACTCCATTAAAATACCCCATGACAATACTATTTACAAAGTAAATTACATAAATATAAAAATTAAGAACTAAAGAAAGTTAAAAGTTATGTGTATCAAAAATGCATATTAAATGCATTGGATATATATTCAAAACATCCTTCTCAAGTCATCACCTCAATTGAATTATATTGCTCACGTTTCTAAAGTGCTAATATCAGAATATTTCAGCAACTAAATATAGTGGCGCGTAATATGATCGAATATGAAACTTTTCACCTTTTATCATACAATTTAACTCCACAATTCCATATTTTAAGCGCTCCGAACAATTATATAATGAGCCTCACGCCCCTCTATGACATGAAATAAACGGGGGGGAAATTATCTGAATACACAAGTGAAACAAACAGCGGATCAAAGAACGAGAACTCCAATTAAATAAGAGAATGACTAAATGAGTTTAAAAAATCGGTTAAAGCAAAGTCGAAGCAGTGTGCAAGGCAACGCCGTCTGTTGCAGAATATAAATGGACACAGGAACGTGAGACGCGGTGTGAAGTTTGCCGAGTTATTCCTTTGCAAGACAGATTTTAGGATGAATGCAGAATACATGACAAGCAGAAAGGAAAATAAAATATATAAGTTCACACACATTACGTGTTACGCATCTGATATCAGCCAATCGTTAAGGCTTTGAAATAATCAAAGTAAGAATATTAAAACCTTTTTTTTGGAAATTGTTTTATTTTCTTTTGGTTTAAAGTCTTGAATCCTACGTTACAAAACAACATAAATTAGAGTATTGTATAAAACTGTAACTATGCAGCTATCTAAGTCACACCTGGTATCAGATTGTCTAATTGTGGAATTCAATTCTCATGGAGCCATGGGTATGATATTTAGAAAATAAATTATGGAATTATTACTATTTACAAAATAGTTACGTAGAGTTGTTCAATATTTGTCCATGGTTTAGGTGTTAAAATAAACGAATTTATCAAGTTAGCAAAATTTGTCATCTAGGGCGGAGCTTACCTTGGTGACTATACTGGATAATTCTATCGAAATGAAAGAGAAAGTGAATTCACTTTTTATTTACCTCAAAATGAATTGGTCGGTTCACTTCAAAATGGCACCAAGTGAACTCGGCCATTCTGGAGTGAATTTGTTTCGTAGCTAACCGGGAATAGTAATTAATGAATAAATTTAAAAAATAATAATAAATCGAAGAAAGAGGCGTTAGTGGATGAAGAATTGGGTTGCGTGCAATAACACTAGAAAGGGTTCAACAATGTAGCTGAAGAGATAGGTACAGGAGATGAACCGATACCCAAAAACCCCACTCTACGTGACAAAATCACAGTCTGAACTATTGCATTGAAAGGTTACTTTTTTCAATTAAAAGCAAGAATTCAATAAGAAAGTAGGTGTTCCTCCTATTGAAACATTAACCTCTCATCTTTCGCATTTAGAGATTTACAACCGCTCGAAATAAAAATAAAAAAGTGTGTTCTTCTGGGTACTTAAAAATCATTTTTCAACTTTATTTAGAAACAAATACACAATTAACTAACTTCTTTTAGTATTGAATAACCAACTAAGCATTAGGAAACAAAATTTGACAAATGCTAATTACGATGAAATCACAATTAATTTTCAGGTTTACAATCACTTTGAATGATTCATCTTGGTGAATCGTCACAAGTGGTTGAAAATTATGATATGTCTACTTTTTTCATCTATCATCCTGGATAATCACCTCTGGTAGACTCGTAAACTTATGTTTCGAAAGTGAAATATGGGAATATAGGATTATATGAGGGAGATAAATATCAATAAAACGATCATAACACTCAACTCTAAACTTTACATGCGAATTCTGTGATTCCGCACACAAGTCTTGTGCCATAAAGTTTACCAGTGTAGCGAATAATAAGATCCAGTATATAAGATGTTCATAAAAGGCTTTCCGAATAATCAAATGCAGGCGCATTTGTTTAATATACAAATGGGAACACGAAGATTTTACGAATGAACCACAAATTACCAGAATCTTTTCATGTTTGAAATTACCAGAATCCTCCAATTATAAAATTGGTAAAACAACCAAGACCATGTCTCGAAGGCAAATCGAAACTTTTCGGTTTGAAAGAAGTTAGAGACAAGTTCCTGTTATGTTACTGTACACTCATATTATATGTCGGGCCCTTCAATCTAGTATGCGTCCCGTTCCTGAATCTAGCGGACATTTACGACCGCCTTCAGATCAGCGGGTGGGTCGGCGGGATACCTACTTCTTCAATCAGATCAAGCTTCACTCCGGAATGATTCATTTCTCACACTTGTAGCTGAGGTCAGACATTGTAGAAATATTCAGTCCAATCACCCTGTATGTTTTATTCGTACTTCTGAGTAGAATATAGTCCCTTTTTAGGTATATAAAATGTGATTGGAATTTCACATTATAAAGTATGTTTTTAGGGTTCCATAGCCAAGTGGCAAAAACGAAACCAAAATAATTTCGCAACATCCGTATATCTGTCTATATGTCAGTATACGGAAGGAATCCTATGAAAGACCGATTGTTATGAAAATTTTACAAGAAGACGTGATTGAATTAAGTGAAAACATAGAAACGAAGAAAAATAATTTCATAATTTTTTCAAATATCTGCCCATATGTTCAACTGCGGGATAAAAAATTATTTTCTCACGGGCTCTTTTAAGCGGGAAACAATTGAAGACATTTTATTTTAAATGTAACAAAAGCCTTTAATAAAATGTATATGCTTTTTTTACATTAGATATGAGTCTGTAAAGTATTTTGTAAGGTAGATCCATTGTAACTATTATATATTGAATGACATTTTCAAAATTTTTTAAAAATTAAGCTTTTAAAAAAAATTAGTCTACTCCTGTTAATAAATTAAAGAAACAAGTAAACAGAATATTTATTTTAACTGTTCGTTACACAAGGAGAATATTGTTTAACCCTTAACATGTATACTAGGTAATATGCTTGCAATGTGAAAAAAATAATATCTGTATTTACAAAAAGTTTAATAGAAATGTTACTAAAATATAAAACTTTAATATTTATTTCCGGGACTCTTGTTGTGTAAGTTCCACTTCTATTTAACAGGGTTTTTATCATTTTTTTCTGATTTCGGTTAAAGGACGTGTCAAAACAACCAATATTTTTTAGTATTATTTCATTAAATACGCCTCTCTAACTAAGAGGTCCGATTTTCCTCGTACATTTATATGAATGTTTTCTATAATTTTTAAATTTCTTCGTATAATTCCTTGCATTTTTCAAAATTCAAAATATGCTGACGGGTTACTTGAAGTTTTATATATGCTTGCAGTAATTTGATCTAATTTGTACCGTTTTATTTATTTTATATAAAGAGCACAAGTGTTTTAAATGTGTGAAGTGAATAAGTCAATATAGTTTGGCAAAAAATATCATTTTGGTTGAGCATTTTTGACTTTAATTTCGTAGAAATTCATTATTCATATTAAAATGAAACTACGTGATGTAGTATTATTTTTACTTTCTTTAAGTTCTTTACCACGACCTAGGTTTCGTTGTATTACAACCTCTTAGGTGGGTTGTTAGTAAAGATTAATCTTTGCTAATAGCCCACCTGATAATCTTTGCTAATAACCCACCTGAAGATGAAAGAAGAAAGAAAAAGAGAAAGAAAGAAATAGTACTACATCACGTAGTTTCATTTAATCATTTTTGTTGTTTTGTTTAAAAACTAACTCATTCAAAATTTACTCTCATTATAGATCAATCAAATTATAATTTGATGTGTAATTGTAAAAAAAATATTTTATCACATCATATCCTTGACAATTTCTTCAAAATAGTCAATTAACGAGGTTAATTATCAAAAATGTTGTCTAACCATTTAATATAAATAAATAATCCCAAAAATTCATCTTTTAGGTATTTCTGACTGCTCTTAGTGAAAAACATATAATATTTATTCGATTTTAACTAATCTTTTTTCTATTCGTGTCTATATTCTCCTCCTGTCGCTGTGTAGACGTGTATATGAATATGTTGCTAGTTTGGATAATCGATTGAATGCTATTAACTGAAGCTGCATCGATTTGTTTATATTAACAAACCTATACAGTCCATTGTTAAATTGGTGTTCCAACGCGGCTTATACGGATATTTGGAAAATTTGAGAGGATATCATGAAATAAATATTTTATTACACTTTTTTTTGTAAAATGAATTTTAGTAGATGTTTAAAATGGTATGAAGAAAACGAAAATTTTCTAAATAACTTCGTGTCAAATAATTTTCCGAGAATAGAGTGGAGAAAAAAGTCTGCAAAATAAAGGAAAAGTTAATAAAGAAAACGACCACTGCGCTACTTTTTCTCTACAATTACAAACTTTTTCTCTACAATTACAGAATCGCGGTAGTATTTCCTTTTATTTCTTTCAAAATATATTGAGATGTAGAAATAAAATTTAAGATAAAATGTAAGTTTCAGAAAATAAGAAAATTATTTCATGACGTGCTGTTGTGTGTCGCTATTTCCATTTTTGGAGGACGTACGTAGTTCCACAGATCTGTTTTAAGATGTTATAATTTTTCCTGAAAGGCTGAAGGTTTCGTAACCTATTTTCATAATGAAAAATAATTGTAAGTAACTTTATTACCAACATTTAATGTATTATTAAATTTGAGAACACATGATTTGAGGTTAATAAAGGAAAATTTGTGAGAAAAGAAAAGCTGAAACTATGAAACGAAAGACGATTAATGCCCATACTAAACCTATATATTAATTTTACACAAAGTCTATGCGTAAATTTAATCGAATTTGAATGAGTTACGCTTGATAAGAAGAAAGAAAATATTTTAAAAGCGGTGCTGGCGAGTAGGTTTTTCAAAACAGAAAATGCTGATTTTTCAAAGAAATTGTATTCACACGTTTTTAGTGTACATAAATAAAGGTGATAACACGATTAGATCACGAAATATACGATGAAGATATATTTTAATAATTATTATTTGTACGTCTGACTTACAGTTTTAATAATTATGTTACATTTTCTACCTAGATACATATATATATATATATATATATATATATATATATATATCATAATCTATAATAGAAATTTTATACTTAACTTCTATCCGTCTATTAATTACCAAGGTAGTACAGAGACGAAGACACATTGAACAATGGATTTTCCTCCTAAGTATGCATTATTAAAACTTTAGTTTACCGTTTTCATGTACTTTTTTCCTTATCTTATATTTTGATTAATTATTCAAGTACGTGAAAAGTATTCTGTAGAGGAGTTTGACATAAATTATCCTTATTTTATCTAGTTGTATGTTATGAAAGCACATGGGTAGAACGTGTCCTTTTCTCACTATATAATGCGGGTAAAAGGTCACGAAAAAGATAAGGTAAGTTCTAATAATATACAAGCGTGTGTCAAGACTTACGGATATTTTAGGGAAAATGTAAAGTAAAGAAAAGTGAATAACTGATTCCGTGTCACAGACTGTCTATCCATACTGTCGTCTATAAATTATATGCTATATAAGTTTGTTTCGATATGAAATTTGTTTCTGAATCGAAAGTCTCGAGGATAAAAGCGACGAAATTCGGTACCGCAACAACACATGGATATTGTTGCAGAGACAGATAGCCTGCTGGGGAAATGCATTGTCCCCATAATAATGCGAGGGGTGAAATGTGCTTACTCTACTAGACTTGCCGATGTCACCCTTCTTTTTTGACAGCTGCCAGCAGTCGGTCATTATTCTACTTGTCTTTAACAGAGCGTTATTTCAAACAACTTTATTAGTAAAGTGAACCGAACGATTCAATTGTGTCATTATTCTTGAATATTCTATACTTCATTGAACATTCTAATTTTCTTTTCTTGAACGATTAAATATATTAATCCTGTAGTTACGCTGCATATGCGTTTTAGTGAAGCGCAAGACTGTATGTACACATGTTTTCCGTAATGTGACAATATCATTTTATTTGTTAATTGACATAATGAGAAGGTCACTATTGTAATTCTCATTAGCTGTGGAAATGTGTTGAGATGTAAATCTTGTACTTGTACTATACAAAATATATCTAAGTATACAAATACTTTTCTATGTTAGAATTAATTTCAACCTATCGTATAAATGCATTATACTCAAATTAATTTTTCATTATTTTAATATTTTTAATCAACAACTACTCATAAGAATCATCGTATTTATTAATTACAAGGGTCATTTATTCTTAAATTAGTAAAAAAATCGATTTAAAAATTTAATACTTAAAATTAAATGTCAAATTTCAAACGTTCTTCTCCTTTTTACATTTTATTATTTTTTTGCCAATTTTTTTATTATTTATATATCTATTGTTTATTGAAAAATTATATGAATAGGTAGAAAAAAACTGTATATAACCAATTGTTGTGAATAAATAATAATCGTTTATTTTTTTATTTAATAAACAGTCATGAAGGTCGCTATCCAAATTAAGGTTTAGCTTAAAGTGTTCTCAACGAAATAAAGAAAACCAGTGAAAATTTTATTTTAATTAAAATGTGCGGCTTTAGGGTTCAAAACGCTATAATTTTAAATTTTCAGAGCAAATACTTAATTTAAATGCAGATATCTGAATGAATCAAAGCCAAGGAGATTTGAAATAGATCAAGTCACCGAAGCCAGTGTCATCCTTATTAGATATTAAAAAAACAGCAAGATGCCAATAGCTAAATAATAAAATAAATAGTGACGAAATTATATAAACAGCAAATCATCCAGTAGTAATCCAGAATGATGGACGACCAAACATGGACAAATAGAGATGTAACCTCTACGAAGCACATAATTTTTTATTTTTCGACATTTTTGCAGGTTGTGACTGGCGACAGGAGAAAAAGGATGTCGTTTAAAAAGAATAATTGTTATATGACGTAAAAAAATATCATCAAATGTAAGGAATGAAAAGTTATTTTTAAATAGAAAGACATTATTTTAAGATGTAGTAACCGGTATATTCATTGTTGACTCCGACGTTATTAGAGATTTTTGATTAATTTCAATGAACAATATTTTCTTATAAATTGCAACGACGTTCGTATCGGAAAAAAACAACGAATAAAGAGAAGATAGAAAACCAGTCAGATGGTACTAATCCTTCGGAAATTATGAAGGTGAGCGTAAAAAATCCACATTTCTAAACTGATAAGCCTGAAATTTGGTTCTACCAGATAAAGCCCCAATTTAAAATTACAATTCCATTAATTTTATGAAGATACCAAGTTTAACCATATTGTTTCACAAATGGAACCTAAATATATAGACACTATTTGGGATATAATAACAGATACAATCGAAAATAAATACTCTTTGGCATCAGAGCGCTTATTAAATGTATTCAAAGAAAGCGAAAATAAGCGAATCAAACGCGTTTTTGCGGGCCTTGAAAATGCGGACATGAAGCCAAGACAACAAAAAATTAAATCCTTGACGACAAATGATATTCCTGAGTTGGTATTAAAACATTATGGATGGAAAATTGTCGTACCATATTAAATATATATATATATATATATATATATATATATATATATATATATATATATATATATATATATATATATATATATCGGTTGTTAGTGATGAAAGTTTTGATAACTTAGCTATTATGGCTGATAAAATGTTTGACATGCATTCACAAACTAAATTATATGAGACTAATTCAATTAAAGTTTAGAATTGGAGTTTAGAGTTGCTCGTCCCCAAATAACATTTCACAATTACTGGAGACGATATCTTCATTAGAACAGCGTATTTAAGAGCTTTATTTCCATCGCCAGCCAAATGAAAAAAGTGGTAGAACAGACACAGATTGACGAAATTGCAGATGAACAAATCAATAATGAAAGATTAAAAGGAATACTAAATAGTAACAAAAAATTAGGTTTTAAAGGATATCCTCTCCCCTCTGAAAAAATAATCTGGTGTGATGTTTCGACCCCAAATATTCGATCTTTCATATGACAACCATTTCGGTTGAATGTTTTCCATAAAATACATGACTTGAATCATCCTGGTAGTAAATCCTCAGTGAAACAAGAAACAAGAAAATTAAAGGACAAGACATCAGTGTTTCCGTTGATCGATTAAAACAAGCTTATGTTTTGGTCAGATTTTTCAAAGTAATTCAGTCATTCTCTTATTTAGAGTGTTCGTGCCTCTATCCGCTGTGTTCCACTTCCGTACTCGGAGAAGTTTCTCTCTATTTATTGCATATCATAAAGGACTCTGAAGAACTTAAAGCTTGGAGAACTTAAAGCCTGCAACTGTGGCATTCGCAAAGTTCATGCGAATGTTTTGCGAATGTGAACGTCATTGAAATATATAATGCATAAATTCTGTAAATATTAAGACAATTTTTATTAGAGAACCTTTTCCTTGTAACTTAACCAAACCTTGCAATTATGTCTGTAATCAGCCTTGAGTCTAATAAAGGTAATACCAATTACCCACATTATGTATAATTATGTTTGGTAATCAAGCTTTAGACTTAATTTTATAATAAATATTCAGCTTCTCATTAGAAATTAGAAAAAAATATACTATGTATTTAAATCAACAAAAAAAATATTCGTAAACTAAACTTTTTCTTAAAAAAAAACAGAAAATATATAATTTAACTTTTAACAAACAAAAACGATATTCTTCTCTTAAATTTCTTTTAGACAAAATTAAACAAATCAAAAATTATTATTTTCATTTTTTTCTTCTTATAAAGTTTATAATCTTTTATAATGACATAATAATATTTTTAAAAAAAAAGTAATCAAACTTCAGCAGAGGAAAAATAAAGTACAACAAAAAAGCTTCGAAGCTTATTCTTCTTCAAGTCTATTTCCCTGCGATGTATAAATAAGCCCAACACCACTAAACTTTCATTCATTCGTGACACTCGTTGGTGGTGTGTCTAAATAATACTTCGCTATGGGAAAAAGAAGGTCGTACTTCTGCTTGTTCACCTTCCACCATGTGAGAGGATCGACGTCATTCGTCACGCGTTTTTCTGCTAAATATTCTGTAATAGTTTTTTTCAGATTAAAAGAGGAACAGGATTTTGATAACTAAACAGAGGAATCTACTCCTTTAATGTCACTCGTATCATTAATTAGAAAAGTCGACGTGTCCCTCAAAGATACACATTTATTGTTTACAGAATTTTCAGTTTCGTCCAATGTGGCACGCTTCGCATTCGTACAAAGTTAACTTGAAGATGCATCTGTTTGTCTTCAAAAAAAATCCAAAATATCAGCATATTTATGACACGCTCTTTAGTCGACGTATTTTTAAAAAAAATTTACTTTATATTTTGATCAATGAAGGTTGCCGTAACTCGATGTTTTCATACAACGAAATAGGTCGTGGTGAAGAATTTATGTAAAGTAGATATAATACTGCATCAAGTATTTTCATTTATTTGTTAATAAACATTAAGTGATAATGAATTTCTACAAACTTAACGTTACATATTATATTTCCTTTTCTAAAATTGGAAATTTTTTAATAAGCTCGTCTAGGAAAACGACTGTTGTGTAACCAATGTGTTCAGCAGATGAATCAAGATAATTAAGAATTCTTTAAAAATCGGCGATTAAGGGAATTACTGATGATACAGAAACATTGGCCGCGCTTAATTCTTTAGTCACTTCTTCAAATAGTCTTAATAAAAGGATAAGTTTTTCAATGATCACTCTTCGGAAGTGTCGCGGAATTTTATTATTTGTGGATGCGTAAAGACTTAAAGACTTTGACTTGAAAAATGTGCTCTGATATACAAAAGGTACTGTCCCATCTAGAAGCACGCTCGTGTATATTCTTTAGAGATATTTGATTAATATTTTTCTGTAAAGTTCTAAGCTCGTCTCGAGCTGTATTCGAATGATGAAAATGAACTGCCATTTTTTCATGATAACCGCGACAATTTCTTTAGCTTTCAGCCCTTCTTTTAATACGTATTGAATCTTGTCTGAAGCACAATCGATGTGTTGAACATTTAATAAGGAAACACATCTCCTGCATCCTCCTGCTCCTGTTGGCCTGCATCTCTAAATATACATTTTCACTTTTTTTAAATATTTCACATGACGACAAGATCACTATTCACACTCTAACTTCAAAATTCACTTTTTCCTGTTTGCGATCTGTCGATGTAAACAAACAACCATTTGCTTTTATCAAATCAGCTCGGCGGTGTTCGGAATAAGATTCAAACGGCAAAAATGTGTAGGTGCAACTTGCGCGGCAATTCAGTTGTCAAATTTGAGTCGTATATAAATGGCGCCAGTTTTAAAAACTGAATAGTGCTATTCGCATTCGCGAATATCGATGGCAGATATTTGCATTCGCAATCGTATTCTAATTTTATCTTTAATGTACTATGTGTGGATACATATAGAAACTTACACGTACTACTTTGTATTTTAAATGTCTCATTCTAGTAACCTTATCTGTTCCATAGTCGAATGAAATATATAACCAAAACAATTGCATCACATCCGTAAGTGATTATTTTTCATTAAAAAGCCTTACATTTCAATTTAAAACCGATTGTAATGACATTTTTAGAAACATATAGTGGAATTATGAAAATACAATAGGGAAAACTAATAGAAAAATACTACGCCATATTTATATTTAACAAATAATTTTAATAGACTTCGATATGTTCGCTATGGGAAATCCACACGAAAAAATTATATGTCTACAACAGAGTATTTACGTATTTACTACCAGAAGGTGCTGATGTCATTTTACATGGTCCCTAAAAACAGTCGCTTCTAACTACTCGTACTCTCTGATTACGGAAGTTATACAATATCGAGCATAGTCATTACTTGACTGTGCAATCACGTGGAAATATTATGGGACGTAGACTTCCTTCTAAGACATCAACAATTTTTTCTTAAATTAAAATAATCCATTAAAAAAACATTGCAATGCTATTTACAAAATAAATTACATAAATATCAAAAGTCTTCTTATTAAGAAATAAAGAAAATTAAAGATTATGCGGATTTAAAATGCATTTTTGATGCGCTGGATATATATTCAAAACATCCTTTCCAAGGCATCACTACAACTAAATTCTCATTTTTCATCCGTATGCTCATTGTTCTAAAATGCTAATACCATCGTACTAGAGCAACTAAATATAGTGGCACGTAATATAATAGAATATAAAACTTTTCATCTCTTATCATGCAATTTAACTCCGCAGTTCTAACATTTTAAATGCTCCAACCAATTACGTAATAAGCCTCACATCCCTTTATGACGTACAATATACCGGGGGAAACTTATCCGAGTACGGAAATTAAACACATAACGGATAGAGTCACGAGAACTTTAACTAAATGAGAGACTAAACGAGTTTGAAATATCTATTTATAGCCAACTCGAGGCAATGCGCCAAGCAACACAAGCCACTGCAGCGTATAAATTGACATAGGAACCTGACATCCGGTGCTAAATTTGCTAAACTACTCCTTTGCAACGCTGACTTTCGTTGAGGACGAATGCAGTATTAATACGAATAGACAGATAAATAGAATATGTAAGTTCATATGCATCCAGTATCAGCCAGCCAGCGAGGTTTTGAAATAACCGAAGTTAGAATTTCAAAACCTTTCTTGGAAATTATTTAATTTTATATTAGTATAACGTCTTGAATCCCAGGTTATAAAACAACACAAATTGTAATATTGTATAAAACCATAATTATGCAGCTATATAAGGCACACCGGTTATCAGATTGGCTAATTGGGGAATACCATTCCCATGAATCCATGATCATGCTATTTAGTAAATAAATTATAAAATTGTTTCCAATGCTAATTAGTAAATAAATTATAAATTAATTTCAAAATAAGGTAAATCGAATTATTGCAGAAAAGCATAACCCCCTGTAAAGTAACGCCGGTTATCAAGTTGGCGAAATGTATCATTTCGTGCCCAGTTTACCTTGGTGATCATGCCGGATAATTTTCTCGAAGTGAAAGAAAAAGTGAATTCACTTTTTATTACCTCAAAAATAATCAGTCGGTTCACTTCAAGATCACCAAGAGGCACCAAGTGGACTCGGCTATGCTGAAGTGAATTGGTTTCGCGCCTAACTAGCAAAAGTAATGAATCAATTAATTTAAAAAAAAATAAATGGAAAAAAGAGGCATTAGTGTATGAAGAATTGGGTTGCGTGCAATAATACTAGGACGACATCAACAATATTGTCTAAGAGGTGGGTGCAGGAAGATGAATGAATACAAAAAAACCCCTTTCTATATGATAAAATTATGATCTGAAGAATTGCCTTCCAAGGTTACATTCTTCAATTAAAGGCAAGAAGTCAATATGAGAGAAGGTATTCCCCCAGTTAGAATGT
Source organism: Druceiella hillmani (assembly GCA_039881145.1). Lineage (NCBI taxonomy): Eukaryota > Metazoa > Arthropoda > Insecta > Lepidoptera > Hepialidae > Druceiella > Druceiella hillmani. Next base: position 9,287,525 of record JAYKKI010000002.1, read on the forward strand.
TAACCTCTCATCTCTGATATTTATTGTTTCACATTCACCCGAAATAAAAATAAAATAGTGTCTTCTTCTGACTACTTAAAAATAAATTTTTAACTTTATTTTGAAACAACAACACAATTAAACTAATTTCTCTTTATTTTGAATAACACAACTAAGCAATAGTAAACAAAATTTGACAAATGCTAATGTCGATAAAATTGTAATCCATGTTCAGATTTACAGCAATTACTTCAATGAATCATCCCAGTGAATCGTCACAAACAAATGAAAAATATGATGTGTCTTTATATTTATTCATCCACCATCCTGGACGATCACCTCTGGCAGACTCGAAAACTTATATTTCGAAAGTGAAACGTGGGAATATAGGATTATACGAGGGAGATAAATTTCGATCATACGATCTTACTCTCACTCGACTCTAAACTTTCATGAGAATACTGCGATCCCGCATACAAGTCTTGTGCCGTAATATTTACCAGAGTAACGAACAATAAGATACATTATATGCGATGTACCTAAAAAGTTAAGGGTTTTCGAATATTCGTATGTAGATGCGTCTGTGAATACCTAAATGGATGGAACATGAACACTATGGATGAACTACAATTTAGCAGAATCCATTTTATGTTAACCCTCGAAAACAACCAAGACTATGTCTCGAATACAAGTCGAAATTTTTCAATTTGAAAGAAATTGAGACAAGTTCCCATTATATTATTATTTACTCGACGCTTCAATCTAGTACGCGTCCCGTGCCTCAACGTAGCGGACCTTTACGACCGCCTTCAGATCAGCGAGCAGGTCGGCGGGATGCTTACTTATTCAATCAGATCAAGCTTCCCTCCGGAATGATTGATTTTCCGCGGTTATAGTTGAGATCAGATGTTTCAGAATTATTCAATTCAGTCATCTTGGATACTTTATTCGTACTCCTAAGTAAAATGTAATCCTCTTGTACGTATATAAAATGTGATTGGAATTTTTCAATGCAAAGTAGGTTTTTAGGGTTCCGTAGCCAAGTGGCAAAAACGGAACCGTAATAATATCGTAATACCTGTATGTATGTCAGTATACGGAAGGAATTCTACGAAAGACTCATGTTTATAAAAATCTCACAAGAAAACATGGTTGAATTAAATGAAAACATAGAACGAAGAAAAATTATTACTTCGGGATGAAAATAGTTTCCTCACAAGCCCTTTTAAACGGAAAAGAATTGAAGACATTTTTTTTAGAAATGAAACTATATTATCTAATGAAATTTTTATGTTTTTTTTTTCATTAGATAGGAGCCTCTAAGTAGTCTATAGCGATGCTGGCAAATAGGTTGATTAGTGATATCTTTAAAGACAAAATATCCAATTAAATATTTTTCTTTTGCCGAAAGAGAAATTGCTGATTCATAAAAAAACAGTGTTCATATATTTTTAGTATACATAAATACACATGATATCAAAATTAGATCACAAGGGACATGATAAAGATATATTTTTATAATTATTAGTTGTGTATCTGAGGTGCGGTTTTAATAATAATTCTGCATTTTCTACCTAGATATATGTATATATATATATATATATATATATATATATATATATATATATTACAATAGAAATTCTGCAATTAATTCTATCCATTAGCTACTAGTTGATTACTTATTCAAGCACGTGAAAAGGATTTTATAGAGGAGTTTGATATAGAGTATTCTTATTTTATTTGATTGTATGTTATGGAAGCATACGAGTAGGGCGTGCCCTTTCCTGACTATATAATGTGGGTGGAAGGTCATGAAAAGGCAAGTTTTAATAATGAAGGCGCAATGGCAAAACCTAGGGATATTTTAGGAAGAATGTAGAGTAAAGCGGATAATTGGTTCCTTGTCACAGGCTGTCTATCCCGGGTCGGTGTGTGAAACTCTTATACGCTATATAAGTTTGTTTCGACACAAAATTTGTTTCTGAATCGAAAATCTCGAGTTTACAAAAGCGACGAAATACGGCACCGCAACAACACATGGGTATTGTTGCATTGACATATAGCCTACTGAGGAAATACATTGTCCCTATAATACTCTTCTGGCCTTGTCGATGTCACCCTTCGTTTTTGACAGCTGTCAACAGGCAAGTCATTAGTCTACTTGTCTTTAATAGCGCGTTATTTCAAACAGCTTTATTAGTAAAGTGAACCGAACGATTCAATTGTATCATTATTCTTGAACATTCCGTACTTTCTTAAACATTCTAAAATTGTTTTCTTGAACGATTCAACAAATTAATTTTATAGTTGCTCTGCATATACATTTTGGCTAAACGCAAGACTGTATGTACGCATATCTTTCGTAACGTGGCTGTTGAATTTTATTTGTTAATTTCCGCAATGAGAAGATTTCATTTTTATAACTCTCATTGGCTGTGAATGTAGGTTGGGGTACAAATCCGGTACTTATAATGAAACAAATTATTCACAATTAAATGAAACTACGTGATGTAGTATTATTTCTATTTTCTTTAAGTTCTTTACCACGACCTAGGTTTCGTTGTATTACAACATCTTCAGGTGGGATATTAGCAAAGATAAAATTTAGCGCTCCAAGTAATTACATAATTACTATGGAATTAAATTACGTGATAAGGGGTGAAAAGTTTTATATTCTATTATATTATGCGACACTATATTTACGCGCTGTACTCTAATGATATTAAAACCGAGACCTAATGATTTTAAAACCGTGTGCATACGAATGGATAAAAATGGGTACTTACTATTAAATACGTGAAAATGTTTTTGTAGTCCAACATAACTTTTTACATTCATTACATTTTTCAACGGAAAATGGTGGTGACATGAAAAGGATATTTTGCATATATATATATATATATATATATATATATATATATATATATATATATATATATGTATATATATATATCGGAGGCATTAAGTATGCATTGAATTAAGTATATAAATATTAATGATACGATATTTACGATGATACATTATATACGATGTCCCCAAAAGTTAAGGGTTTTTCGAATAATCGTATCTCCGTAGTTATATTAATACTCAAATGGGAACATCAACACTTCACGGATGACCTATAAACTAATAGGATTCATGTTAACCCTCGAATTGCAAAATTGATAAAACAACCAATACCTTGTCTCAAAGGTGAGTGAAAACTTCTTGACCTGAAATGAGTTGGGGACAAGTTCCAGTTAAGATATTATGCACTCGTATTACATCTTAAGTGCTTCAATTTAATATACGCCTTGTTCCTGAACATACCGGACCTTTACGACGAGTCTCAGATCAGCGGACGGGTCGTTGACGTTCTTACTTATTCAATCAGACCAAACTTCACTCCGGAATGATTGATTTGCCGCGGTGGGAGCTGAGGTCAGACATTTTCAATCCGGTCATCTGGAATACTTTATCCGTGCTCTTAAGTAGAATATAATCCGATCGAACGTATAAAAATATGAATAGTATTGTATAGTACAAAGTTCATGTTGCAGGAACGTTTTTTTTGGTCACATCCATCTGTCAGTCCATGTGCCAGCATATGTGGAAGCCAGCATAAGTGGACGGAACTTTTCAGCTCGTTTCCTATTTTTTTCAGTTCAAGTTATATATAGATAGTTATAAAAATGTTACATGGAGACATGGTTGAATTATTGAAATATCGGAATAAAGAAAAATTAAATTGTAATTTTTTTCTAGATTTCTGTGCATGCGTCTAACTTCGGCTTGCGACTCCATCAAGTGGGAAATCATTGAAAAAAATGTTCAAAATATAACCAACATTTCTAGCAACATTTTTGCTATGACCCTTCTTTCACTAAATATGAGTCGCTAAAATATTTTGTGGAGTCATCCCACTATAATTTTTTAACCAAGAATTTCAAAAATTTTTAAAATCAGGATGGAGACTTTGCCTAAACTTATTCAAATCCACGGCGAACGCCACCTTTAATCTCAGGTCCGATCCGTGAACCGAGATTTTTACTTGGGTTCAGATCCGTGCACCCGGGCTGGCTATGGGTTTAAATAAATATCTCAATGCAAAATCTTCGTAAAAAAGTTTGGTCAACCTCTACTAACAATATTGAATATATTTGGCGTTAATTTTATCAGAAATAGTTTATGGTAAATCACTGAAGTTACCAAGAGAATTATTTCGAGAACCAAAAACCGAATTAGGACCAAACACTTTCAATAGCGAATTGCGAACACAAATGGAAAAATTAAAACCAATTAAAAGCCAATGCAAAAACAACAGAAATTATTTTTTCATAAGGATTTAAATTCGTGTTCACATGTATTTGTCAAAGTGAACCGTGTCAAGAAATCTTTACAATTCTTTTATGAAGGGCCCTTTTCTGTGATTGCCAGAAATTACGAGTATTACACAATGAAAATGAAAGGACAAGACATCAGTGTTTCCGTTGATCGATTAAAACAAGCTTATGTTTTGGCCTCAGATGACAATGATTCTTGAAACCTAAAAATTAAGAAAAACAAAGCGAAACATTAAGCGAAGACAGAAACGGACAGAACAGAGAATTCGAAACTCAAAACAACACCTTATGGAAGTAGAATTACTTTTCCAGCACGCTATCAAATTAATTTTTTATTTAATGATTGTAAATATTTTGTATAGCGTATATATTTCCTTTTTGCAATGTAGCTATTCATGTGATATTAACATTTATTTTTCTCCTTCCATAGCAACTGTGTTGCTCGGAATGGGAGTAGTGTAACCTCTACGAATCATATAATCTTTGTTTTTTACAACATTTTTGCAGGTTGTGGCTGGAAAATAGAGGAAATGGATGTTGTTTTTTAAAAAGAATAATTGTTTTTTGACATAAAAAAATGACATCAAGTAATAAATAATTTCGTTTAAAATAAGTAGTGAAAAGTTATTTTTAAATAGGAAGACACTGTTTTAAGATATGTATGGTAGTAACCGCCACATTTTTCTTTCACTTCTCATAATTCACTCGAATGATTCATCCAAAGTGACAGTTGTAAACGTAAAAATTGATTATAACTTCGCCCTTAACAACATTTGACAAATTATATTTACTAATGCTCTAGTTTCGATGTTCAAAACAAAAAGCAATAACTTTTTATGTTGTTTTCAATAATTGGTTTTTAAGTGATAAGAAAGATACACTTTATCATATGTTTAAAATGTTTATTTTCTGCTGCTGTGAAACACTAAATGTAAAGACATGAGAATATTTCAATTTGAGAAAAAATGTACTTCGATATCGGTATCTTGCTTTTTAATGAGCGATATGTCCTTGAAAAGCAATTCTTCAAACTGTGCTTCTGTCATGCAAAGAGGATTTATGAATATCGGTGCACATTCCTGTACTCACATCTCACACATATTGTTGATACAACCTTGGCATTATTACGCGCAAGCCGATTCTTTATCCACTAAAGGCAATTTTTCAATTTACTCTTCTTAAAATTAACTACTTTATTTCTTTTGCGATCCGTTTAAAAAAAAAGTTCATTTGGTGACTTCTTGAAGTGAACCGATCAATTCATTTTGAATGCTTCGTGTAACACTTCTTCTTTCACTCCGAGATATAGATGAATATCTGTAGTAACTGTGAAAATCCGGCCTCAAACGCTACTCTTGGCCAACCTGATAACCCACGGATTCAATTCAAAAAAGAGACAGATTTTACAAAGTAATTCAGTCATTCCCTTATTTAGTTAGAGTGTTCGTGCCTCTATCCGCTGTGTTCCACTTCCGTACTCGGATAAGTTTCTCCCTATTTATTGCATGTCATAAAGGGCTCTGATGCTTATTACATAATTACTTGGAGAACTTAAAGCCTGCAACTGTGGAATTAAATTACACGATAAGTGGTGAAAAGTTTTATATTTGATTAGACTACACGATATTATACTTAGTCACTTTAATCTGATTGTATTTGTATTTTAGAACCGTATGGTGTATGTTTGCATTTTAGAACGTGAATGAAGAAAAGATGTTGGAGTACTTATTATTAATACGTAAAAATATTTTTGGCTTTCAACATAACTTTGTACATTCATTACATTTTTAAACGGGAAACGGTGGTGACTTGAGACCGGTATTTTGCATAAATATATCGAACGCTTTTCGTGTGCATTATAAATCCATATAATTTTTAACTTCCTTTAGTTTTTTTTTTTAATTTTGGTCATTGGTTAATTCATTTCATATGGCGTTGCCATTAGGAATTTTAAGGGAGTATTTTAATTTAATAAAAAATAGTCTCATTATGTAAATTAATATATAAAATTCAATTGAACAAGAAAAATATATAAACGCATTTGTTTGAAGAACCAGTATTTTCTGTTTCTGCAGGTGAAAAATATTGAATTGGATAAGTACTAGCTTTTAAAGATTTCACTAAATAACCTACTCTCCGGCACCCCTTTTAAGACGGAATTCGATATGTCCGTATATCATGCGTAACTCTTACAAAACTCGAATACTTATACACATAGACTTTGCGTAAAAATAATGTTTAGACTTGCCCTGTACACCAATTTTCTTCCCTCTTATAGTTCCTTCTTCTCTTTTGTCACAAAATTAAACTTTATTGTAATTTCAAATGAAACATGTCCTCAAATTTAATAACATTAAGTTACAGCAAAGGTAGAAAATAAAACTTCTTGTTGAAAATAAAATTAAAATTACTTATTAGACTTTACAAAAATTGGTTACAAATATTTCAGCAATATGCACCTTCTTCCTTCAGGAAAATAAATCTGTCGCACTCCAATACAACATCGATGAAAACATTTAACTACATATCTGTATCTTCCACAAAAAAGGAAATAGCAACACACAACACTATACCCAGAAATAAGTTTCCTATTTTGTGACATTTAAATGCCATCTAAACGTTATATGTTTATAACATTTTGAATAACAACAACAAATTTAACATTTTGAAGTAAATAAAAATAAATACTACGGGAATTCAATAATTGTATAGAAAATGTTTGTAAGGAAATAATATATTATTACCATGCCATTCATTCCCATGATTTTCTTACTAGACGATGGATTATAATATCTAAAGAAGTGTTATTTTTTACGCAGTACGAGTATGTACTAAAATATTTCTCGAGAATAACACGCCTTATAGACGGGGATTAGACGGCCGACAGCTGCCGAATGTTGTAGGACAAGATCGGTGGCCGACTTTTCACCGAGTTTAAGTCGAGACGCGCGAGCCATCGACTGTATGTTTCCGTCTCCGTTAGTCTTATCGCTTACCAAATGTTATTATTTTTACTTCCTTCATTAGCTTATGAAGTTCTATCCGCATCTAGCCCAATGTCTAGCCCAATTTCATGCTCGTTTGCAGTTGTTCTTTGAAAAAGAGACTTTGTTTTACATCGATGTATATATATATATATATATATATATATATATATATATATATATATATATATATATTTATATATATATTTATATATATATATATATATATACACATATATATATATATATATATATATATATATATATATATATATATATATATATATCTTATTTTACATTTATAAATGAAATAGTCTACAGTATTTTTTTAGAAAACAATTTTCTTTCATAACCTTGCACTTTATTATGTATACATAAGTTATTATTAAAATCTTCGTTTTGTACGTCATTTTAACAAGATATTGGAGACATATACAGAAATTACTATTCTTAAAAAAATACTAAATAGAAATTGGCCTAACTTTTTTACAAAGAATTTCCATTGGCATATATTTCAATTTTTGACTTTCGCAATTAAAATGTTGCAGCACTTATCCTAGAAAATGCTTTAGAGACTCATACCTCGTAAACGATATGCCATATTAAAAGTGTTACTAGATATTTTAGCTTCACTTTTGAAATATTTTTCTTTGATGTTCCGCTTGATAAAACCCGTGAGAAAAACATTTTCATCCTACAATTCGATGTAATGTGAAAAATATTAATAAAATAATTTTTCCTTATTTTTTATATTTTTACATAACTCAACCACTCTTCCCATAAAATATTCATAACAATCAAACTTCGACTGAAAAAGGTACGGAAGAAACTGAAAGATTCCGCATTCTGACATAACGACAGACATATCGACATAAAGAAATTACTAAGGTTTCTGTTTTAGAAACTGGACTTTTTCTGGAAAAACAGGTATCAGTATAAAATTCTATACCCACTGGTGAAATGTAAAATATTATTCACATTTTACGTACGTACGATAGGATCGCATTCTACTTAGCAGTACGAATAAAGTATTCAAGATGACTGGATCGAATAATTCTGAAACGTCTGATGAACGGGAAGCTCTGTTTGATTGCATAAATAAGTAAGCCCCACCAACACAACCGCTGATCCGAAAACGGTTATGAAAGTCCGCTAGATTCAGAAACAGGGCGTGTACTAGATCGAAATGCCCGATATGTAATACAAATGCATATTAGAGCTTGCCCCCAACTTAAATCGAGCCAAAAAGTTTCACAACATCAAACATATTCTACTAATTTGGTGGTCATCGGTAAAGTGAACACGGTTCCATTTGTGTATTAAACATACGCATTTGCGTACGAATATTCGAAAAGCTTTTGAATTGTTGGCTATATTGTATGAAATGTCTCTTATTATTCGCTACCCTGATAAATATTACGGCACGAAACATCTATGCGGTATCCTAGTATTCTCAAAAATATCTTAGACTCATGATCGTATCATTTATCCACCTAATACTATTCTTTATTTCTCTATTCCGCTTTAAATATGGAATATAGGATTATATTCAATAGAAAACTTTTAAACGAGCGAATCGATTTAAATTATTCTTTCAAAGAAAAGAGCTTTCTCTTCGTGAGAACATTATATATCGGTATTATTAATGTTTAAACAAATGAAAGACTGAATCTAAGAATATCGGGTAGTGATGTAACGTATATTTGTATTCGCATCCGCATTCGCGAATATATGCAGCACAACCATACAATTAATTTGTTGAATCGTCCAAGAAAACAATTTTAGAATGTTTAATAAAGTATGGAATATTCAAGAATAATGACACAATTGAATCGTTCGGGTCACTTCATTAATAAAGCTGTTTGAAATAACGCACCATCAAAGACAAGTAGACGAATGACCTGACTGCTGATAGCTGTCAAAAACAAAGAGTGACATCGACAAGGCCAGAAGAGTATTATAGGGACAATGTATTTCCTCAGTAGGTTATCTGTCAATGCAACAATACCCATGTGTCGTTGCGGTGCCGTATTTCGTCGCTTTTGTAAACTCGAGATTTTCGATTCAGAAACAAATTTTGTGTCGAAACAAACTTATATAGCGTATAAGAGTTTCACACACCGACCCGGGATAGACAGCCTGTGACAAGGAACCAATTATCCGCTTTACTCTACATTCTTCCTAAAATATCACTAGGTCTTGCCATTGCTCCTTCATTATTAAAACTTACCTTTTCATGGCCTTCCACCCACATTATATAGTCAGGAAAGGGCACGTCCTACTCGTATGCTTCCATAACATACAATCAAATAAAATAAGAATACTCTATATCAAACTCCTTTATAAAATCCTTTTCGCGTGCTTGAATAAGTAATCAACTAGTAGCTAATGGATAGAATTAATTGCAGAATTTCTATTGTAATATATATATATATATATATATATATATATATATATATATATATATATATATATATATATATATATATATATATATATATATATATATATATATATATATATATATATATATATATATATATATATATATATATATATATATATATATATATATATATATATATACATATATCTAGGTAGAAAATGCAGAATTATTATTAAAACCGCAACTCAGATGCACAACTAATAGTTATAAAAATATATCTTTATCATGTCCTTTATGATCTAATTTTGGTATCATGTGTATTTATGTATACTAAAAATATATGAACACTGTTTTTTTATGAATCAGCAATTTTTCTTTCGGCAAAAGAAGAATATTTAATTGGATATTTTGTTTTTAAAGATATCACTAATCAACCTATTTGCCAGCATCGCTACAGACTACTTAGAGGCTCATATCTAATGAAAAAAACATAAAAATTTCATTAGATAATATCATTTCATTTCTAAAAAAAATGTCTTCAATTCTTTTCCGTTTAAAAGGGCTTGTGAGGAAATTATTTTCGTCCCGTAATATATGTACCTCAAAAAATATGAAATAATTTTTCTTCGTTCTATGTTTTCATTTAATTCAACCATGTTTTCTTGTGAGATTTTCATAAACATCAGTCTTTCATAGAATTCCTTCCGTATGCTGACATACAAACAAACATGCAGGTATTACGAAATTATTACGGTTCCGTTTTTGCCACTTGACTACGGAACCCTAAAAACCTACTTTGCATTGAAAAATTCCAATCACATTTTATATACGTACAAGAGGATTACATTTTACTTAGGAGTACGAATAAAGTATTCAAGATGACTGAATTGAATAATTCTGAAACATCTGATCTCAACTATAACCGCGGCAAATCAATCATTCCGGATTGAAGCTTGATCTGATTGAATAAGTAAGCATCCCGCCGACCTGCTCGCTGATCTGAAGGCGGTCGTAAAGGTCCGCTACGTTGAGGCACGGGACGCGTACTAGATTGAAGCGTCGAGTAAATAATAATATAATGGGAACTTGTCTCAATTTCTTTCAAACTGAAAAATTTCGACTTGTATTCGAAACAGTCTTGGTTGTTTTCGAGGGTTAACATCAAACGGATTCTGCTAATTTGTAGTTCATCCATAGTGGTCATGTTCCCATTTGGGTATTCACAGACGCATCTACATACGAATATTCGAAAACCTTTAACTTTTTTAGGTACATCGAATAGAATGTATCTTATTGTTCGTTACTCTGGTAAATATTACGGCACAAGACTTGTATGCGGGATCGCAGTATTCTCATGAAAGTTTAGAGTCGAGTGAGAGTAAGATCGTATGATCGAAATTTATCTCCCTCGTATAATCCTATATTCCCACGTTTCACTTTCGAAATATAAGTTTTCGAGTCTGCCAGAGGTGATCGTCCAGGATGGTGGATGAATAAATATAAAGACACATCATATTTTTCATTTGTTTGTGACGATTCACTGGGATGATTCATTGAAGTGATTGTTGTAAGTCTGAAAATGGATACAATTTTATCGTCATTAGCATTTGTCAAATTTTGTTTACTAATGCTTAGTTGTGTTATTCAAAATAAAGAAATTAGTTTAATTGTGTTGTTATTTTAATATAAAGTTGAATATTTATTTTTAAGTAGTCAGAAGAAGACACTATTTTATTTTTATTTCGGGTGGATGTGAAACAATAAATATCAGAGATGAGAGGTTAACGTCCCAAGTTTGAGAATACCTTCTCTCATATTGACTTCTTGCCTTTAATTGAAGAATGTAACCTTGCAAGGCAATTTTTCAGATGGTAATTTTGTCATATAGAGAGGATTTTTTGAGTATTATTTCATCTTCCTGCACTTACCTCTTAGACAATATTGTTGATGTCGTCCTAGTATTATTGCACGCAACCCAATTCTTCATCTACTAATGCCTCTTTTAGCGATTTATTTTTTTAAATTAATTGACTCATTACTTTTGCCAGTTAGGCGCCAAACAAATTCACTTCAGCTTAGCCGAATTCACTTGGTGCCATTTTCAAGTAATAAAAAGTGAATTCACTTTTTCTTTCACTTCGAGAAAATTATTAGGCATGATCACCAAGGTAAACTCGGTCCGAGATAATAAATTTTGCCAACTTGATAATCGGCCTGAATTCATAGGTGCTTATGCTTTTCTGCAATAATTCGATTTACCTTATTTTGTAACTACTATGACACTATGATGATATAAAATCAAATGTTTCCCAAAAATGTTTTGAAAGTTCCGTATTCGTTTATTTTATGTCTAAACCATGAACATATACTGGAAGACTCTACGTAAATATTTTAGAAATAGTAATAATTTTATAATTTATTTACTAAATAGCATGGTTATGACTTCATGGGAATGATATTCCATAATTAGCCAATCTGATAACCGGTGTGCCTTATATAGCTGCATAATTATGGTTTTATACAATATTACAATTTGTGTTGTTTTATAACCTGGGATTCAAGACGTTATACTAATATAAAATTCAATAATTTCCAAAAAAGGTTTTGAAATTCTAACTTCGATTATTTCAAGGCCTTGTCGGCTGGCTCATACTGGATGATATGAACTTACGTATTCTATTTATTTGTCTATTCGTATTAATACTGCATTCGTCCTCAACGAAAGTCAGCGTTGCAAAGGAGTAGTTAGCAAATTTCGCACCGGATGTCAGGTTCCTATGTCAATTTATATGCTGCAGTGGCTTGTGTTGTTTGGCGCATTGCCTCGAGTTGGCTATAAATAGATATTTCAAACTCGTTTAGTCTCTCATTTAGTTAAAGTTCTCGTGACTCTATCCGTTATGTGTTTAATTTCCGTACTCGGATAAGTTTCCCCCTGTTTATTATACGTCATAAAGGGATGTGACGCTTATTACGTAATTAGTTGGAGCGTTTAAAATGTTAGAACTGTGGAGTTAAATTGCATGATAAGAGATGAAAAGTTTTATATTAAAAAGATTATATTACGTGCCACTATATTTAGTTGCTTTAGTACGATGGTATTAGCACTTTAGAACCATGAGCATACGGATGAAAAAAGGAAATTCAGTTGTAGTGATGACTTGGAAAGGATGTTTTGAATATATATTCATATGCTGGATATATATCCAGCGCATTAAAATGCATTCTTTTTAACTTTTGATATTTATGTAATTTATTTTTTAAATACCATTGCAATGTTTCTTAATGGAGTATTTTAACTTAAGAAAAAATAGTTGATATCCTAAAAGGAAGTCTACGTCCCATAATATTTTCACGTGATTGCACAGTCGAGTAATGACTATGCTCGATATTGTATAACTTCCGTAATCAGAGAGTACGAGTAGTTAGAAGCGACTGTTTTTAGGGACCATCCAAAATGACATCAGCACCTTCTGGTAGTAAATACGTAAATACTCTGTTGTAGACATATTATTTTTTCGTGTGGATTTCCCATAGCGAACATATCGAAATCTATTAAAATTATTTGTTATACATAAATATGACGTAATATTTTCTATAAAAGTAGTTTTTCCCTATTTCCATGTATTTACATAATTCCACTATATGTTTCCAAAAATGTCATTACAATCGTTTTTTAATTGAAATATAAGGCTTTTTTGAAAATAATCACTTACGGACATGGTACAATTGTTTAGGTTATATGTCATTCAACTATGAAATAGATAAGGTTGTTGCGAGAATGAGACATTTAAAATACAAAATAGTACGTGTACGTTTCTATACGTATCCAAACATAGTGCATTAAATTTAAAATTAGTTTACCAAGAATATTTTTGGAAATATTAGATTAAATAATATGCCATTATTTTTTATGATTATATATTTATTTACGTACTTTAATGTATATAATTAATACATATGGTGTACTTATTGCTACGAGAGCAATCTCTTACAGACAATCAGAACATTAGTCCAGCTCCGCTCGATGAGCGACCTGGAATCGAACCCGGATCCTCGCAGTGCACCGCGACGTCAAAGGTATTACATCTTGTGATCAATCCAACACACCATGGTCAAAACCTCCACGGTAACACCACCGTGACGATTATCATTATAGAAAAAAAATCAAATCGGAGAAATAAGCTTAATAAGAATGTACTGTTTTGTTTTAATAATAGTATGCAAGTAATTCAGAAGGAGAATACATGCTTGGTTTCAAGTGATCAGAGTAGGTTAGGAATCAAGTGAGAATAAAGTGCTTTTGAAGGTTCGCATTGAAGAAAGTTTAATTGTTTTTTTTATAAAAACACTAGCGACTCGATACTCTGACTCGTCACTACTGACGAAATGAATATTGATTTTTAAGCATTAGCGAATACGATTGCGAGTGCGAATATCTGACACTTATATTAGCGAATGCGAATAAGACTATTCAGTTTTTAAAACTGGCGCCATATATGACTCAAATTTGACAACTGAATTGCCGCGCGAGTTGCACCTACAACATTTATGGTTTGCATCTTATTCCGAACACTGCCGAGCTAATCCGATAAAAGCAGACGGTTGTTTGTTTACATCGATAGATCGCAAACAGGAAAAAGTAAATTTTGAAGTTAGAGTGTGAATAGTGATTTGTTAACATGAGCAAATCAGTCACTAGTGAAATATGAAGTTATGTTACGCTTTGCGTTGCTAAGCTCTGTAACAATGAATATTTACGAAAAGGAAGAATTACAACGGTATGAGAAATCATTTGAAATTAATAGATAAACCGGGTTTTTTTAATTGGATGAAACTCGGAAAAAGGAAAACAGGATGCAAATAATAAACTTGCACTTACATCACCTATCCACAACAGTTCTAAATCTGACATTAAACAGATCTCTTCAAGGTTGAGTCGAAAAACCGAAACAGTGGTGTAATAAATCTATGGGGTCATTGGCAGTTGATGAATTAATAAAGAAAACGATTGCGTTGGAGGACTTGTTATTTAGTTTCGTGGAATGTGTTGGATTCGTAAGGCTTCTGAAGCACTTACGCCTATCCTTCTTTTATCTGTGATGAATTATATGGTAAAGTGAGCCAGAAAATCCTTGAATTGCTGAAGCCCTTTGAAAAAATCATTAACTGATCCGATTCCTGTTCTGGGGTTTCTCTACTGAGTTTTAGTCGTAGAGAAAAGTACTTGTCATAGGATTACAGATTAATTCCAAAGGAAAATGTTAGTGTTCAAGGCAGATTTATCCAAGTACAGTCGCGATACTGGATAAAATATTGCTCATAAACTTACAGGCATCTTGTCATATGAAATATTTAAAATAAAAAGTGAAATGTGTAGTTCGAGAAACAAGCGCTAACATGAAAATGGGTCTTTCCTTATTAAATGTTCAACACACTGTGTTTCATACAAGATCCAAAACGTATTTAAAGGAGAGCTGAAAGCTGAAGAAACTGTCGCGTTTGCCATATCAAAATGTGAAAAGATAACAACACATTTTCATCATTCGAATACTGCTCGAGATGAGCTTAGAACTTTACAGAAAAAGATTAATCAAACATGCCCAAAGACTACATACGAGCGTGCTTCTAGATGGAACAGTACCTTTTATATACAAAAGGGTATTTTCTAAGTCATAGAGTCTGTATGGCAATTTCGTTGTATGGCAATATCTTCTCAAGGCAACCTTCATTGATCCAAAATGTAAAGTCAAGTTTTTTCAAAAATACGTCAAGTAAAGAGCGCGTTATACAGCAAATTTTGGGTTTTCTTAAAGGCAATTAACAGACGCACCTTCAAGTTTACTTTGTACGAATGTGAAGCGTGATAAATTGGACAAAACTGAAAATTCTGTAAACAATAAACGTGTATCTTTGAGGAACACGTTGACTTTTCTAATGGATGATACGAGTGACAGGAAAGGAGAAGATTCCTCTCCTTAGTTACCAAAATCCTGCTCCGCTATTAATCTGAAGAACTATTACAGAATATTTAGCAGAAAAACGCGTGACAAATGACGTCGAACCTCTCACATAGTGGCAGAAGTAAGGCCTTCTTTTACCCGACAACTTTCTTATCAACGAGTGTCACGATTGAACGAATGTTTAGTGGTGTTGGGCTTATTTATACACAGTAGCGAAATAGACTTGAAGGAGAAAAGGCTTCGAAGTTTTTATTGTTGTAGTTTATCTTTCCTCTCCTGAAGTTTGATTATTAATTGGTTGTAAAAATATTATCATATTATTATAAAAGAGTATAAACTTTATGAGAAGAAAAAAATGAAATAATAATTTTTTATTCGTTTAATTTTGTCTAAAACGACAAAAGACTTTTTTAGAAAAAAGTTTAGTTTAAGAATATTGTTTTTGTTTGTTCAAATACATAGTATATTTTTTGTAATTTTTAATGAGAAGTTAATTATTTATTATAAAATTAAGTCTAAAGCTTGATTACCAAACATAATTATATATAATGTGGATAATTGGTATTACCTATATTAATGCCAAGGCTGATTACACACATAATTGCAAGGTTTGGTTAAGTTACAAGAAAAAGGCTTTCTAATAAAAATTGTAATAATATTTACAGAATTTATGCATTATGTATTTTAATGTCGTTCATATTCGCAAAACTTTCGCATGAATTTTGTGAATGTCACTACGAATGCGAATATCAAGAAAAATTATATGCAGCACAACCAATTACAATAGAAATTCTGCAATTAATTCTATCCATTAGCTACTAGTTGATTACCTATTCAAGCACGTGAAAAGGATTTTATAGAGGAGTTTGATATAGAGTATTCTTATTTTATTTGATTGTATGTTATGGAAGCATACGAGTAGGACGTGCCCTTTCCTGACTATATAATGTGGGTGGAAGGCCATGAAAAGGTAAGTTTGGTAACAATGGCAAGACCTAGTGATATTTTAGGAAGAATGTAGAGAAAAGCGGATAATTGGTTCCTTGTCACAGGCTGTCTATCTCGGGTCGGTGTGTGAAACTCTTATACGCTATATAAGTTTGTTTCGACACAAAATTTGTTTCTGAATCGAAAATCTCGAGTTTACAAAAGCGACGAAATACGGCACCGCAACAACACATGGGTATTGTTGCATTGACAGATAACCTACTGAGGAAATGCATTGCCCCATAATACTCTTCTGGCCTTGTCGATGTCACTCTTTGTTTTTGACAGCTATCAGCAGTCAGGTCATTCGTCTACTTGTCTTTAATGGTGCGTTATTTCAAACAGCTTTATTAATGAAGTGACCCGAACGATTCAATTGTGTCATTATTCTTGAATATTCCATACTTTATTAAGCATTCTAAAATTGTTTTCTTGAACGATTCAACAAATTAATTGTATGGTTGTGCTGCATATACGTTTTGGCTAAGCGCAAGACTATATGTACGTTTATTTTTCGTTATGTGGTAGTTGAATTTTATTTGTTAATTTACGTAATGAGAAGATTTCATTTTTATAACTCTCATTGGCTGTTTATGTAGGTTGGGGTACAAATCCGGTACTTATAATGAAACACATTATATTTAATTATACAAATACTTTTTATTTTAGAATTAATTTCAACCTATGGTATCCAAAGTAAATTTGTCACATTTCAAACGTTATTCACTTTTTTACGTTTTCTTGCTTTCTATCTTTTTGACAATAGTTTTCTTATTTGTATATCGAGTATTTTTTTTAAATTATATGAATAAGAAGTAATAAACCTATAAAAAACAATTGTTGCGAAAAAATAATAACCGTTTATTTTTTTATTTAATAATCTGTCGTGAAGGCCGCATCTTTTCAACTATCCAAAACAAGGTTCAGTTTAAATTTCTCTCAACGAAATAAAGAAAAACAGTGAAAAATTCATTTTAATTAAATGTGCTGGTTTTAGAGTTCAAGACGTTACAATTTTAATTTTGTCAAGCAAATACTTAATTTAAATGCAGGTAGATAAATCAATCAAAGCCAATGATACTTAAGAGAGACCTCGCCACCGAAGTCAGTGGCATCGTAATTAGATGATAAAAACCACAAGACGCCAGTAGATCATCACAGATGATTCGTCGAAAGTAACAGAACTTTGTAAACAGCAAAATTATCCAGAGATAATTCAAGACGATGGACGAATAGAGACATGCCATACTTTTCGTTGATTTCTGATAATTCACTCGGATGATTCACCCAGAGTGATATGTGTAAAAAACCAAAACTAAACAAAAAAAAATAAAAAACAATTTACAAATACATTTATCCTACATTTTTAAAATTATATTAATTATATTTATGTATACTAATTTTATACGTTAGAGTGATGACTCCAGTCATTTTTGTAGCTTATATAATCATCAATTTTATAGTACCTTAAAACACTTGTCAAATTTTTTTTACTGATGCTTTAGTTGTTTTATTCAAAACAAAAAGGAATAGTTTTTTTTTGTGTTGTTCTAAACTATTTTGAATAAATTGTTTTTAAGTGACAACAGTGTGCACCTTTTTACATTTTTTTTTATATTTGTGTTTCCTACGGTTGTGAAATACCAAACGTGAAACGTGAGAAGTTAACGTTTCAATTCAATGAAGGAAAATGTACTTCGATATTGATGACTTGCTTTTTAACGAGCGATATATCCTTGCAAAACCTTTCCTAATATCTTCAAATTGGCCTTCTATCACGCAGAAAGGATTATTGAGTATCAGTTCATCTTCCTGTCCTTATATCTTAGTAGTACTGTTTTTACAACCTTGGTATTATTGCGTGCAACCCAATTCTGCATCTACTAATGGCCCTTTTTTCGATTTATTCTCCTAAAATCTCCTTCATTTTTCTTGCGATTTGATACAAAAAAACAATTCCAGCATGGCCGAGTTCATTTGGTGTCATCTTGAAGTCGACCCATCAATTCATTTTGGAGGCTTCGTGTAAGACATTTTCTTCGGGATGGTATCAAGAGTAATTGTGTAAACCCGGCCTTACACTCTACACTTAGCCAACCGGATAACCAACAGAACATATAGCTAGTTTTCTGTTCTATTTGATAACCGGCGTTAATTACACAGGTGCCTAATTATAGTTCCATGCAACATTTCAACTTGTGTTATTTTATAAACCAGGGTTCAAGATGCTATAATGATATAAAATTGAACATTTTTCATATTTAACTAAAATTCCAAATTCGATCATTTCAACGCCTAAAGACTAACAGATACTGGATATATAGAACGTAATGTGTATGGACTTACATATTCTACTTTCCTTCTACTTGTATTAATTCTGCATTCATCCTCAACGAAAGTCTGTCTTGCGAAAGTGAATAACTAGGCAAAGTCCGCACCGAATATCCTCCTATGTCAATTTAGCAGCATATTGTGTTGCCAGGCGCACTACCTCGAGTTGGCTGTAAATAGATTTTTCAAACTCGTTTAGTCATTCTCTTATTTAGTTAGAGTTCTCGTGCGTCTATCCGTTGTGTACCACTTCGGTACTCGAATAAGTTTCTCCCTATTTATTGCATGTCGTAAAGGGTTCTGAGGCTTATTACATAATTACTTGGAGCGCTTAAAAGCTTTCAACTATGGAATTAAATTACGTGATAAGGGGTGAAAAGTTTTATATTCGATTATATTATGCGACACTATACTTAAGCGCTGTAGTCTAATGGTATTAAAACCGAGACTTAATGATTTTAAAACCGTGTGCATATGGATGAGGGAAAAAAATGAATACTTACTATTAATACGTGAAAATATTTTCGTAGTCCAACATAACTTTTTACATTCATTACATTTCTAAACAGAAAATGGTGGTGACACGAAAGGAATATTTTGCATATATATATATATGTGTGTGTATATATATATATATATATATATATATATATATATATATATATAAATATATCGAAGGCGTTAAGTATGCATTGAATTAAGTATATAAATATTTATAATACGATAATAGACGCGAATGTAAGCTATTCGCAAGAATATTGAGATCCCGCATAGAAATTTCGTGCCATAATATTTATCAGGATAACGAATAACAAGATACATTACATACAATGTACCCAAAAGTTAAGTGCTTTTCTAATATTCATATCTCGGTAGTTATATTAATACTCAAATGAGAAAATGAACACTTTACGGATGAACTATAAACTAATAGGATTCATGTTAACCCTCGAATTGCAAAATTGATGAAACAACCAATACCTCGTCTCGAAGGCTAGTCAAAACTTTTTGACCTGAAATGAGTAGGGCAAGTTCCAGTTAAGATATTATGCCAGTTTAGATACTGTGAACTCGTATTACAGCCTAAGTGCTTCAATTTAATATATGCCTTGTGCCTGAACGTACCGGACCTTTACGACCATTCTCAGATCAACGGACGGGTCGTTGAGGTTCTTACTTATTCAATCAGACAAGCTTCACTCCGGAATGATTGAGTTGCCACGGTTGGAGCTGAGGTCGGGCGTTTTAGATTTATTCAATCCAGTCATCTTGAATACTTTATTCGTGTTCTTAAGTAGAATATAATCCGATCGAACGTATAAAAATATGAACAACATTTTATGTTACAAAGTTCATTGTTTCAGGAATATTTTTGTGTTTGTCAATGTTTTGTTTTTGTCATATCCATCTGCCAGTCCATGTGCCAGCATATGCGGAAGCCAGCATAAGCGGACGGACTTTTCATCTCGTTTCCTATTTTTTTCAGTTCAAGTTGGATAGATTGCAGGGAGACGTGGTTGAATTAAGTGAAATATAAGAATAAAGAGACATTAAATTGTAATTTTTTCTAGACTTCTGTCCATCCATCTAACTTCGGCTCGCCATTCCATCAAGTGGGAAATCATTGAAAATAATATGAAAAATATGACGAATATATCCAGCAACATTTTTGCTATGACCCTTTTTTAGTTAAATATGAGTCTCTAAAATATTTTGTGGAGTCGTCCCACTATAATTTTTTAACCGAGAATTTGAAAAATTTGAAAAATCAGGATGGAGACTGCTTAAACTCATTCAAATCTACGGCGCACACCACCTTTAATCTCAGGGCCGGTCCGTCAACCGAGATTTTTACTTGGGTTCAGATCCATGCCCGCGGCCTGCCTATGGGTTTAAATAAATTCCTCAATGCAAAATCTTCTTAAAAATGTTTGGTCAACCTCTACTAACAAATTAAAGAAATACAGGCAACAGAATATTTATATTGCGCCCATAAATATATATTTACATTAGGAAAATTAGTCACAATTAAATGAAACTACGTGATGTAGTATTATTTCTACTTTCTTTAAGTTCTTTACCACGACCTAGGTTTCGTTGTATCACAACATATTCAGGTGGCAAAGATCTTTGCCAATAGCCCACCTGAAGATGTTGTAATATAACGAAACCTAGGTCGTGGTAAATAATTTAAAGAAAGTATAAATAATACTACATCACATAGTTTCATTTAATTGTTAATAATGAATTTCTACAAAATTAACACCAAATATTTTCAATATAGGAAAATTAATATCAATATTTACAATTAATTTGGTAGAACTACTACTGAAACCTTTAAACTTTTTTATTAATTCCCTGAACTCTTGTAGTGCGAGTCGTACTCATATTTAACAGTTATTTTATGAACTAGTTCTAATTCCTGTTATGTGACCAGTTTCTTTAATATAATTTTTTGAAAGTATCTCTCTGATGCCCGATTCTTCTCATACATTTATATGGATGTTTTCTTTAACTTGTAAGTTTATTTGTGCCATTCCTCGCATTTTTTACATAATAGGAGGTTACATGAAGTGTTATTAATTATTGCATTAATTTGTATTTTTTCTTATATAATTTTCAAAATAAACAGCACAAGTGTTTTGAACGTGTGAAGTGAATAAATCAAGATAATTTTAGATAGAATATCATTTTTGTCGTTTTATAATAAAAATATCTCAAAGGCTACCGACATAACAGATTAAAATCAGAAGTTGCTGAGTCATTGCAAAAAAATAATTTATCGCTTAATATTGTTCTCAAGTTCTTGCAAATAGTCAATTAACAACACCAATTAACATTAAAGTTTGGCTTTATAGAATAAGTGAATATTCCTAAAAATTCAGACGCGTAATATTTTTGAATGAAGAGAGTTTTATGAATGTACTGAGCAAAAATAACTTGCCATACTGATTGGATTTTAATTAACCTTTTAATTTTATAAGTGTCTACGAGACGAAAAACGAAGATTATAAAAATAGCTTAAGTGCCCAATAACTTTCAAAGAGCAAAGATTTCAAAAATAGCCTGTTATCTGTATTATAAAGCACAAAATTATAAAGCTACGAACGAAAACGACACCTACGAGCCACATTATTTAGTTACAAACTTTTTCTCTACAATTACTGGGCTACAGTATTTCATAATAGTATTTCATTTCATCTCTTCGAAAATATCTAGAGGCATATATATATATATATATATATATATATATATATATATGTATATATATATATATATATATTTCTGAGCATGCTGTTGTGTATTGCTTTCTTTTTTGTGGGAAGTAATATTCTTGTTAAAATTCTTATAAGTTTCATACCTTTATTTATACAAATGTAAAAGGAAAATATAAAGATTGGAACAAGCGGTACGTTACATATTTTGTACCGCCTCCAATTAACTGGGCAATTAAATAAATACAACTAAGTGATCCATTACTTTGTAATGATGTAAGGAAACTCGAAACCGCAAGTGGGCCTCAATTATTAGTAATGAATTTCAAGTATAATTTCATAACCGATACACGATATCCCTTCGTGCAATGCCCCCTTCTCATTGTGTGTAGGGGTTTCAGCCCATCCTAGGAAAGAGAGACATGGGTGTGGCTAAAACGCATAAAGTAAAGCACTGGACATAAATCTATTTCACTGTGAAAGACATTTGCAGTACAGTGTCCGCCCGAAGATAAGTTGTGTGCAATTAATGTGGATTTAAAGCGTTGCCTGTTATGGATGGCTTAATAAATGTGATCTCAGGTGACTCAAATACGATCCTAGAGTATTTGTTTTCATATATATGCATGTATGTCGATACCTTATAGTTATTATTATATTTATAGGATCACTCGTGCGTCTGCCCATCCGTCTGTCATAACCGCTTTTTACAGAAACTGTTTGATCTAAGAATTTAAATACAATCATTCAATTATGAGACTTATTGACCCACCTATTTCATAATTATTAGGATAAGCAATGTATATAAAAAAATTATACAAATAGAAACAAGAACGATGATAGTATACAAATATAAACATTTTCAAGTGTCGGTGTAATTACCTGTGAAACATTATAATATTGTAAAGAGGACAAACTTGTTTGTTTGTTTTCAGGTATTCACGTACGAGAAATAAAACTTTTACAACATAATGGCTTACGATTTGGAGTTTGTCATAGGCTAAGTAGTATGTACATATGTTGTATAATTATTGGGATATAGTTATTAATGTCATAATAATGATGACAAAGAAAAATTAATGTTAAAAATATTAGAGAGAAAGTTGTTATTCTGAGTGCTTTTATATATATATTGCTTGTTTTAATAATTGATGGAAGATGCTATAATATATATATATATATATATATATATATATATATATATATATATATATATATATATATAATATATATAATATATATATATATATATATATATATATATATATATATATATATATATATATATATATATATATATATATATATATATTATATATATATATACATATATATATATATATATATATATATAAATTAAGAAATTTAACCGGTTGGGTTTCTAAATTCCTTAATATGATTGAACCTATCCCAGTATATACATATAGTTATTTATCAGAGAAAATAACAATGTGTGATTATTATTCCCATTTCTAACTTCTATTCCAATTAGGAAAAATTATATTTTTCACAGTACCTGATAAGCACACTTTTCATTGAAGATACTGTGATCGAATTGTTCGCGTATTTACAATTATGCTTAGTACTTGATACATTTAACAATTCTAATATTTCTATGTTCCGAATATAATAAACCCACCATTGCCATGTAATCCGCATTAGCGTTGTAGCAACTATATATAAAATTGGATATTTTATACAAATAAGTCGTGAAAATC
Source organism: Druceiella hillmani (assembly GCA_039881145.1). Classification (NCBI taxonomy): domain Eukaryota; kingdom Metazoa; phylum Arthropoda; class Insecta; order Lepidoptera; family Hepialidae; genus Druceiella; species Druceiella hillmani. Next base: position 9,311,410 of record JAYKKI010000002.1, read on the forward strand.
AAATACCTAATTTATAATTTAATCAGCTAACCGTGAATGGGGGAAAAATTCATATTGTTTGCCTAGTAGTACATTCTTTCTAGAGTTGAAATTCAATATTTAAAACCACTTTGTATATACAGGTTTTGAAGTACATCACCTTTACATCAAATGTTATGTTGTCCTCGTACCACAATTACATCAAATGTTATGTTGTCTTCGTATCTGTATTTTAAAATTGATTTCAAAATTTCTAAGTTTTAAAAGTTTGACTAATATTCAAATTCAATATGTTTTATATAATTATGACCATCAAAAATTAGTATAAAATCGAGCTTTCTTTCTTTCTTCGCCTGAAAATTTATTTCAAAATTTCTAAGATTTAAAAGTTAGACTAATATTGAAATTCAATATGTTTTATATAGTATGACCATAAAAATTGGCATAAAATCGAGCATCCTTTTTTTTCTCGCATGAAAATTTATTTCAAAATTTCAAATTTTAAAAATTTACCTAGTATTCAAATTCAATATGTTTTATATAATATGACCATCAAAAATTGGTATAAAATCGAGCTTTCTTTTTTATCACTTTTGTATGTCGTTGAATGACAAGTAAAAATAAAAATTTGTAGAAAATTCGAGGGTATATTGTTATGAAATAAAATTGACCAAAGTTCGCTTGATTAACGAAAATTAGTGCCAAACATTAAAGTACAATACATGAAAGAAAATGGATTTAAATCGGCTTCAAATACGGACTGTTTTATTTGTGCGTTACTATTTGTAAAATATTATTGACATTAAAATGTAACTTCGATTGGTAGAAGTATTATGTAACTGATAAGAAGTCAGTTGTACAATCACACACTCAAAATCCCTTTTAAACGGTTTAATGTAGGATAAACAGGAACTTCGTTACACAAATTTGAAATAAATACTATTAGTAGTAGAACTAAATACTATTAGTAATAGTAGAACACATTTGATAATAATAATAATTAAAGTGAAATTATGAATTAACCAATCACAGTTGTTCATTAGTATTTAAATTACAGACTATACACGTTTCTATAAACAGTTTTATTTATTTATTTATTATGTGATACCTACGTAAGTTATTTTTGACCACTTCGACGAGTCAACTTATATCTTTTTGGGACTAACTTTTCATTACAGGATAACATTCAATGTTTCTATCAGACTCGTTATATAATATGAACAAAATTCACCATTTTATTAACAGAGTCGTTAACTTAAAAAAGTCTTTATTATATTAAGAACCCCCTTAATATTTAAGATTAAATCGAGAGGATACGGTTCCTTAATCAAGAACATTAAAAATTTCCAAAAGATTACAGCATTGTTTAAACACTTCGATGCAAAATTATTTTAATCGATTTGCAGTAAATAATTAAATATATACACAAATGTAGTTAACTTAATTATTTGTCTTACATCTAATTAAATTAACTGTATTTTTCACAGGTATAAGAGAACTAACAATAAGTTTAATAGAAATACTATGATGCAAACTTAAATGTTTCAAACTTTGTAGATACAGAAGTGTGTACAGAGACTTCGTAAAGTGAGTTCAACACGTACTTAAAAGGTTTATGCCTATTCCATTGATCATGTCAGATATGCTTTTATGGAGTTTCTTTGCGTTCTATGATCTTACCTTCAATTAGTGTTCTATTAATTAAAATTCTAATGTATTTTTTTATGTTACTTATTAGTGCTTGTTTTATATATTAATGCCATTTAAATCTTCTTTATCTTTCATACACATGTCCAACCCACTGGATCAGTATATCAATTAACAAGGTACTTAGATTTATCCAAAGGAAACCCCCAATTTGTATAACATGGAATGAATCGTGATTTTCCTTAACTCTTAAGTCCGTAATATTCTAATGAATGCTGATGACTGCATAAAGCTACTTATATCGTCTCTGACGGTCTCTGTATAAAGCTACTTATATCGTCTCTGACGGTCTCTGTATAAAGCTACTTATATCGTCTCTGACGGTCTCTGTATAAAGCTACTTATATCGTCTCTGACGGTCTCTGTATAAAGCTACTTATATCGTCTCTGACGGTCTCTGTATAAAGCTACTTATATCGTCTCTGACGGTCTCTGTATAAAGCTACTTATATCGTCTCTGACGGTCTCTGTATAAAGCTACTTATATCGTCTCTGACGGTCTCTGTATAAAGCTACTTATATCGTCTCTGACGGTCTCTGTATAAAGCTACTTATATCGTCATGCTAAAGAAAATATTAAAAAGTTCAGTAGTTTTTTGTATTACAAAATGTATGTGCATTATTTTTATTTAATCCCTTTCTATTTCAATTCTGACGAAAATCGCTTTTGATCATGCATTATTGAACTATTACGTTGATAACCCATAGGTATAGAAATTAGTGTTTGCTCGTTTTATGCTCCTGGCTGTTATTTTTCAGAAGGCAATGCCATAATTTATTTAACCTGCCTCACCTGTCTTTCGCGCACTTGTATTTTTCGATACATCGCTACTAAATACGCCCGTCTTGATATTTTTATTCCACTCCAATGATCGCTGGTTAGAACGATGTTTATTCGATTTGCAGTGTATTTCTATCTCTTTCGTTATTATTTCTGCTTTACTTTATGATCATTTGTTCTTATAATACTTCATCATGTCCAACACTTTAGGTAAATCTGTAAGTTGAGTATGGGGTTGTCAAGAAATAAATGTATTGGTGTTTTTAAGAAATATTTAAGTAAGATTAATATTAGAATTATACCCAGCTATTATAATTTTTTTTATGTTCTATTCTTGGTATATTTCCGGTGAGGGAAAGGTAGGCCTATGTATATTATACAAATGTGTCAAAAGCTAAATCGTTAGAATATAGAGAGTTATGGTACCTAACTTTAATTAAGCCTAGAATATACGTTTCATTACAACCAGCCACTGCTCACTATTTGAATAGATGTATAAAAGATATTCGTTAACATTAATCGCAATTAAAACTCAAAAAATATATATAACAAATAATTTTAAAGCCAATTTACGGAAAATGTCTTGCCGCACTTTCCACTTACATCTAACCACAAGTATTGAAATACCGTATTGAGATAGTAGACCGTTTCCAAATTATAACTCCTTACCAGTTACTCAACAATTCATCTATCTGGGTAGCCAGCACGGTTTACCCTCGTAGCCGCCTACGCCGATAGGGTGCGACAAAATCGCCCGACAACATAAATGATTAGTATAATTAAGTGAAATCTGTAGAATGCGTCCGACCCCGGACGCGGCCGTCTGTCCTCACCCGCGCCGTAACGGATGGGAATTATCAATCAGCCGGCGCGAGCGAATGAAACTTACATCACCTGCCCGCACTGACGGATGCCGAGCACAATTTTAAATTGCAACTATTAGTCACTGGCGGGCGGACGGGGCGCGGGCGGCGCCCGGCTTAGTTCTCAATTGCGGCTGCAATCTCGCCGTCTTAAATTGTTTTTTTAGCGGAAATCTGGCGCGGATCGACTCGGAATTTGCATGTTATTTATTGCGGTCTCGCAGTAATAGCGACGGGCGGGTCGCTGCCGGACGGAACGGTAAGCGGCTAAGAGCGAAGAGGAGCCAGATTCGTTGGCAAAAAGGGTGGGACTTGTCAGGTTAACTAGTGTACCGGGGGCTTTTGTCGTCAACCCAATTGAATGGATTTAAATGTATACCTATTAACTTTTTTTCATTAAGTAGTTCGACTGCCTACTCTAAATGTTACAAAGTATAAAACTAAACTTACATTTAAAACAATACAAATGTTTGCTTGGAAAGAAACGAGATTAAAGTTAAAGTATACATAATAAAATTTAATATGCATCATCATGATACAATATTATATATTATGCAGAAGTTTCATTATAATTAAACGACGTGAATATCGGATATATTGCTGAATATGTTCAATCTTGAAATGATCATTTTTAGAATATTGATGTTGATAATTAAAATTATTTCTTATTTTTTCAATATCAACGTCATCACCTACCAACTCTTAGCCAGTACAGCTATCAACTTACCATGAACATCTAGTGCTTTTGCGGCAATATTTATATCGAATATATATTCAAATTAAAAATCGGTTAGGCCACCAAGTCATAATATTGATGTAATACTTATGAATGTTGTATACTTATCAGTTGCAATCCTTAAAAATGTTTAGGACTCAATTTTGAAATTCAATTTTCTGTATTTTTTACAAAACCGTATCTACACGTGTTTCATAAGTATGTATAAAAGTAAAAATATTAATTAGATGAATCAAATATAATATTCATGGATAAACTAGCCAAGCGACTGCATTAAACAATTGGAAATCGGCTATCTACATTTTTAATTATAAATTTGAAATAAAAGTGGTCCTGAGAATAATTTAGGCTTTATTTATTATTGAACAGCTTAATTATATTTTTTATTAATTTACATTAGCGTAATCTAATATTATTCGAATATTTTGGTCGATACCAACAACAATTTGCCAAAAGTAACTTGGGCTGCAAACTGTGATCTAATTCAACGTATATATTGGAGCTAATCTCGAACAATGGGTTATAGCATCATCATAAGTCATTGTAAAATATTTAATACTTAAAAATGTTTAGGACCCAATTATGAAATTCAATTTTCTATATTTTTTATAAACCCTACACGAAGGGGAGTCAGAAAGGAGCATACAATATGACTCAAAATTGTTCGTCATATAAGATGTGTTTAAACCACTGAATTCAGAAAATAAATCATTTATTATATCAGGTGCACGTTTAAATAACTTAAAAATGCGGATAATGTAGATCTGTTGGCTAATAATTCAGATAAACTTCAGACTATGGTCCAGAATCTGCACGAGGACTCGCTGTCGGAGGACTCGAAATTAATCTGGGCAAAACAAAAGTCGCGAATTCAGAAAAAATAGGACGGAATGGTATAAACTGAAAGACGCCTGTACCAAAATGGTTTACGATGACTTATGATGATGATAACATTTTGATGTGAAACTCTTTCCGACCTAATTCGGCGACCTCTTTTATATTGACTATTGCATTAAACTGTCTTAAAATGTTAAAAAACATTAATCAAAATATGCTTATTTAGGCTCGTCCGGGATTTGAACACGGAACCTCTTGCACCCTATACAAAAATTAATAAATAGACCAACAAACCGTTATTATTGTTGTTGAAATGTTGATATACATTGGGAAGCTTCTTTTTATAAGTAACATTATTTTTAAGTATAAAATATTTTTGGCAATATTTATATTTAAAATTTTATGAAATTATTATTAACTGACCAAAACACAGCGCAACAGTTTATGAGAATGTTACTTTTCACATAATATTTCTATAGATGACGTTATACTGATTGCATGGTTCAAACGTGTTTTTATATTTATTCTCTGGGTTTGGGTCTGGTGAATATTTGTAAAATTTAGATGTTTCTCATCTGCCAAGGGTCACACGACTGTGCGATTTCTTTTACATTTAATTTCAGTTTCTGCACTATAATAATTATCTATAAATTAGATCTGCAGAGGACACCATATAAAAGTATTTGGAAAGGAATGCCCTCTTATATTGAAATGGTACATTATTTCGTTCCGCAGTATTCCAAAAATAATCACTTCTATCAATAATATTGATAACTTTGGAGGTCTACCTTTAACTTCAAGTTCTGTCTTACTTCATTTAGAGGATAGATAGCTTTGATAGACAGAAAATATTATCACAATAGGATGGCGATCCAACCCTATACGAATGGAGCAGTTAACTACTCTTAATTTCGGTATACTTCGGTGTACTTCGGTAGCATGAATTAATTAAAAACAGACAGGTTATGTGATTCTAGATTTAATGGTAAGGTATGAAACGGAAATATGTCCCTGTCTAATTCGCTCTTGTAGAAAAAATTAGCATCATATTATTAAGCACTATTAAAAATGATTTGTCAAAATTTTTTCACCCCTCGTCAACTTATATCTTAAAGTTACGAAATAAAAAAATAAATGAAAAACCCTATTCTGCACAAACCAAAAATATTTCAAATAAAATATATAGCTTCAGTAGACCGTTAGATACATTATGACGCATATAGAGCATAACTAACGATTGGGGAAAGATATTTATGCATAACATATTTAAAGACAAACCGTCATTAAAATAAGTTGGTCAGAATTATGTTATGAATGCCATCTTTCTTAAAATTATATAAACTGCAAGATGAATTTGACCCTTTCTTTAAAATGTAATCATGGGCGACAGATATCTCTAAATTTTACTGTTACCAAGTCAAATAAAAATGTACATGCTAAATACAATGTTGTGATTACAACAGTTGTGACTTGTTCGTTGAGGGGTAATTACGAAAGTCTGAAGGAATAGTGTAATTATTAGGATAAATACGCCTGCACATCACGAAAAAGGTAATTTGTTTACCCGTTTTAGTTAGTATAGTATAACATTTTATTTAATCACAGTTTTCTTCCTATCAAAATTACACGATGCATAATACAATTTTATTGGTAAAATGTTACATTTAGTATACCGTTAACTTTTATATTTACAGATATTTAAACAATTATGTTTGTAACTAAGGAGTAATCATTGGTTTAATCAGATTTTCTTTAAAGTTAATAAATTCCATATTTAAATTACAATAATTGAACATTTAGGTTAGTTGTAGCTTGCCACTTTATGTAGTGTATATTTGTATTAGTATGTTTGTGGTAAAATATTACATTTCATTTAAATGTTGTTTACTATTCACATAATCTTCATAACAAAATATATAGTTAATTTTTAACTGTTTCATTTTATTAAGTACCACTTTTCTACAGAAAACAAAACGACATAAATATTGTGATAGTGATGAATTTATTTTAGTCCCAGTGTAATAATTTATAGATAAAACGTTTTCTTTGCAATATCACGCATATTGAATATTATGGTCGCTATAAAAACTGAATCCTTAGTGACTGAAGGCCCCCAAAATATGAAAAAGAATGAGCTGAATAATGTCCACGATCCAAGTGAGACTTTTCTACTTAATCATATCGAATCACCTCCATGCTTAGAAATTGTCACCTCAAGTCTTTTTTCTACGGATGACATAATTCTCTCTCCCTCTGTATTGTAACCACAGGGACTACCTCGGTTAGTAAGTTATATTCCAGTGGATGCGTGTAAAGTCCATTTAGATAATGATAAAAAGACCATTCCATGTTTGAGAGATTCTTGTTTCTGCAGAAAAAGAAATATATCTGCAGAGAAAGAAATAAGTGCACCCTGCTCAAACAACAGAGGGAGATCTAAATCATCTTCTTCAGTTCATCATCAAGTTTGTAAAGACTTTTTCCCCAATGATCAGATTGCAATCTTATCAACCTCACCTAGACGTGTTATGTTCAGTTCATTTCCTCAACGTTACCACAATTTACAACAAATTCAATATTTAAATAACGAAGAAAATAATACGATTCCGTTGACAGATAATAAAATATCGGACAAACAAACGTGTAAAGGATTCAATAATTTATCTAAAAAACAAGGTGCTAAAAGACTTCGTAACAGTAGACAACAGTATACTTCCCTATCCAAGTTAAAAAAGGTTATATCTAAGGAAAAAATAAGACCTCCATATGGGGGAAAATGTCAACTAAACTGCAGCAAAAAAAATGAAACAAAATAAAAGAGAAATTATATTTCATGAATATTGGACAATGGCTGACTTACCCAGACAAAGAGTTTATATTTCAAAGTTTATTTCACCGGAATCGTATTATTTTCATCCAGAGTAACTATATTGTTTCTTGTAACGACCTAAAGACACTGTTGCTTCTTCCTGAAAGTGATATCTACCTTATATTATAAGCGTAAACTCAATGTTTGTAACTTTATTGTAACTGAATAGGCAAAGGACTACTGTGATTGTTTTGTTTGGAGCAAAATTTAAGCATTAAGACGAGCTAACGAAATAACAACTTGTGTTTTACAATATTTAATAAAGGGGGTATTAGAAGTTGCAAATAACATTTTATTCTGATAATTGATATGGTCAGCAAAAAAATCAGTTCATGTTTTCTACGTATGCATATGCCTTAACTATTCTTAAAATAAAATCTAACACGCACAAAATTTTAATAAGTGGACATACACAGAAAGAAAACGAGTCCCTTAATTCTGTAATTGAAAAGGTCGTTAAAGAATGTTTAGCTTCTGGTTCCATATACACACCGAACCAATATGTTATGATAATAAAAATGGCACGAAAGAAAGGCAATCGCTATAAACTAAATGAAATGTGTTTTTCAGACTTTATAAATATAAAAAACCTCACTGGTGTGTTGGTGGACCATTTTCCAAAAAATACTTCAGCTGAAACAGTCAAATTAAGTGGCATCAAAATAATTAACTTTTAAAGCAAAAAGGTTTAGAGTATGTTTGCATCTATTGTAAAACTCCATAAATAGATATAATTAAGTGAGAGAAAAAATAGTGATTTAAAGAGTATCATTGAAATCAATATTATTCCCCAAAGTTACGCAATTTCTTGTTATAATAACACCCTGTCTTACAAAATTCCAAATATTTTTTTATAGATTTTTGTTTGTTATGAAGACTACGTTTGTTTTTTGTTTCGAAGATTATTTTTTTATTTTATAAATATATTTTATCCGGTAATAAGTTTGTCCTAGTTATCTGAAAAGTGCAACCAATTTTGACTAACACTTGGGGTGTACAAGGGTATGATGCTGTGATTGTTACCTATAATATAATATTAACTTTATAACCCTTTCTCTTTTGTTAACATTATTTTCAGTTGGTTTGTTATTAGTTAAATTATTCTAAATATAATTATAATTTAAGTGATTACGTGCTGTGATTTAAATGTACCAAATATTATTTTAATTAAAAAGACTGAATATTTAGACAACCTAGCAATTTAATAATGACATAATTAAGGCCATAACATTGCAGCCAAATAAATGTATGATCTCATTTTGTATATTCGAATAAACCATTTATTTGTCTGTACTAATTGTGTTATTGTTATTTTATTTATCTGATGTAATTAGAAAGATATTATCTACATTATTTTCAATTTGATGGTATAATAATATCGGTGTATTAATTACACAGTAAAATTAATTTTGTATTTAGTTACATTATTTGCACAGTGACTATACGGTAATTAATCATAATCGATAATATTGCCATGGAAAAGTGTCACTATAAAAATTACAAATCTTAATATATATCGATTCAATAAAAAAAACTTTACTGAATTATTTGTCATAATATAAATAAATATCTACCATATAACCACAAAAGATGGCTCAAAATACCATGAATTTAAATTTTATTGCGATAAAGCTCTGCATATTTTTTTTCTCTCCTATAAAATATTATATTTTCGTTTAGTAATGGTTTGTTTTTAAAGCTACGACACAGCGAACGCTTAAATTTATATTTAAAAGAATTTAGAATTTATTTTTAGTTTTATTAACTTCACCGATGAAACCTATCCAAATATTAGGTCAGTCGAATACCAAGTTTGATTCTCTATATCCCTGAAATTATACTCTTTCTTTTTTTTTACTGTAAAAATAAGTCCTTGGTCTCTGAGGTGCATTTTTTATTGAAGGTTATTTATCTAAATGTATTTTGCAGATAAAATTTCTTGAAAAATTTAAGAGTTAAAAAACCGCTTTACCTTAAAATGTAAGTTTCGTTGTAGAATTAATATAGCACCGACAGCTCAACCTATATGCGATATGCCTAATGAACGCGTAGTACGCCAGTGGTTTGAGAAATCTCGACCTTGGTGATGTTAGTCTCCAAAATGAACTACGTGTACGACCTGAAAACAAAGTGGATAATGATGTGGATGATAACTGAAAGCTGAAGTGGAAGCAGACAAATCTCAAGCTGCGCATGAAATAGTAACGAGATTTCACGTTACTCTTCTAACGATATTGAAACATTTGAAGGAAATCGATAAGGTTAAAAATCTGGATAGGCGAGTTCTACACAAATTGAAAGAGTGTGAGAAAAGAAATCGTTTCAAAGCTTAATTTTCCTTGCCATTGCGACCTAAAGGCGAACAATTGTTACATCGAGTTATTAGATGTGATAAAAAATGGATACTTGTCAATAATCACAAGCGTTCGGAAAAAAATTAAATATCAAAATCCAGTCCGACACCAAATGTTCAACGAAAAAGCTAATAGTGTCCGTTTGATAGCCCAGGGCGGTATTATTCACTAAAACTTCATAAAACCTGATCAATCAATTGAAGTGTATATCTAATTAAACAAAATTATGAAAGATTTTGCCGATGATATAGCGGTTACGGCAAAATTCCAAAGTATCTTATCACAATGCTCAAGGACATGAGCAGAATTTTCCAATAGTCTCAAAATGACTATAGACAAGACAAAGTCATTTCTACCCTCCATGTCGCAGTGTCACTCATACCTGTACATGTTAGAAACGCTACTCTCGAAGTTGTTGTTCTCCATGTATACATAGGAAAAACTATCTAGTCGCGTATCTCTAACATCGAGAAAGAGGCCAATTGAAAAAACAAACTAGGTAACCTTTGAAAAATTTTGCCATACCTTCTCATCAAGAAAATCAACAATTAGTGAATTTCCAGTGATCACGCACGAAAGTGAGATGTGCCTTACTGTCGTTATAAAAAGACTTCACTCAGCGAGATATGAAAAGGCTATACTCTGGTTTTGTCTACAAAATATGATCCCTAATTAGAAGTTTCACAAAAGAACTATGGTTACCGGCGTGGCTCGTAGGATTAACAGACTGAAGTGGTTTCAGAGAGGCCATATATTTCATAGAACTGACGATCATGGATAAGAATGGTTTTCGAATTGCAACTAGATACCGAAAGTCGCAGAATGAAACATTTCTACACCAGATGGACAGATGACCTGGTAAAAGTCTCGAGAAGGAGTTGGATGTAAACAGCGTGAGAGTATATGGAGAAAATCTATATTAAGTAGTGGAAGCCTTCCGGCTAATGATGATGAAAATTATGAGCTTACCGTTAACCAACCGAATACTTCATCGTCTTAATTATAAAGTCCCGAATCGTAAAACAATTGAGATGACGCAATGCCTCCAATACCAAATAAATTAGTTAACAAATATTCGGGAACCGCAAGTGGATACGCATAGTACACAAAGAATATTAAATAATAGGTGTATTGGTACTCGCACATAACAGTCTGATATAAAAAACGATACCAATTCCAATTCCTAAATATTGTCAGTATAGGTTACATTTATCATGTTAAATAAATGCAGGTTACACTTGCGACCCTCCTCTCACTTACAAAGAATTAAGTCCATTCACGCGCAAAATGAAAAATTGGGGTTACATGTGAGAGTCATAGCCACAAATTATAAAATAGAGAAATTGAATCTATCTTTTCTTCATTTCTTCCAACATAATATGAATTACCTCATATGGAGGCCAGATAACTACCGGCAAGAGTTTTATATAAAGCCTTGATACAGTTGACATCATGGAATTGTCGAAAATGCCACATGATAACTTTCCTAAATTTTAAAATTAATATCGACAAGAAATCGAGCAGTTCAACCTAATAGTAAAACAACATATACGACTAAAAATTTAATTTATTTTCCTCCTCAATCTCCAAAAAATCTATCCATTTAACTGCCTTTTTCTGAAGCTCAACCTTTTAAATTTTTTTTCATAACGTTTCCAAAAAGATTTAACGGCAATCATCATCTCAGTAGGATCTTCAAGTTATTTCTTAGAGGTCTTGCTTTAACCGAAGAAAAGGGCTCTTTTAGTCACCTCCCTTAATCTACTTATTTGTTCCACATTGTCAAGGGACCATCCGGTGTTCCTATCGAATATTCCTTTATAAATAGATTGGAATTGGAAAATTAGTGCTCATGAAATAAGAACCGAGTACGCGGGTTAAAGAATTGATTAATAAAAAATTCCAAAACTCTCCTAAACATTCAAACTAAAATATACCTAGGTTATTTTTATTCCGGTCATGAGACCTTTGGGGTGAAAAGGTTATTATTAGAAGAAAACTTCACCGTTGTGATCAAAAATATATGCGAACAAATTAGTCAGGAAAAACTAATAAGTGTAATTTAAAATGGAGTCGTAGTATTGTGGCTGAAGATTGATCTTGATAACTGTTTCAATATTTTGGAAGAAATTACTTTCAATTACGCATAGAACATTAAGTTCTAGCATTTCATTTAACTTAATTAATATAGTAACAATATTTTTTTTATTTTAAATTTCTTTTTTTGTGACAAATCTTTGAATGATCGGCAATCAATATTTATAACAGCTTAATGTGAATAAATATTAAGATATAACAAACAACAGTTTCAATATATACAAGTTATTTACAGGCATATCGTACAATTGTTATTCCTTTATGCAATTTTCTTCACGTTTATTCCATAAGTGTAAAATAAGTAACGATGTAAACATAGCAATGCCATTTTTTTTAAATCCTCTATAAGTACACTTGACATTTTATGTAATAGGCACGAGCTCTTACACTCACGTACATATTAAGATACTGGAAATAGTTGCCTACAATTTAAAAAAGTTATAAATGGTCGGTTTATGCGTAAACTGTAATCTCACTGAAAACTACTGAGATGCTTTGAATAAAACTTCACAGATTTCTCCAAATGTTTTATGAACTGTATAGTATATCTAAAATAAAAAAAGCATAATGATCTTCCAGACCTTGATGGATAATCGGGAATTTAAAAATAATAACCAAACTTATAGGTTCCAAAATTTTGTTAACGAAAGTAGCACTCAAAACATATCGTAAAAACATGTTCTAGTGAAAAGTTTTTTTATTAGATCTCAACGAAAATCTTAAAACGAAACTAAGTTTATAGCAGAATCGTGACCGAAGCAATATACGGATACTTACGCTCAACTTACTGTCCTAAAAAGAACCCATAAAATCCACATTTCCTTAATCCATGCCATTATTTGCACGCAGCCTTGGATCTTGTTCAGACTTAGGAATATTTTAGTAATGTAAAACCGCTTTCAACGAATTTCTGTTTCATATTTTGTCTAAGCTATGAAACAAATTAAGTTTTAATACTAAAAACTTTGTTTTGTGGGTGATTTTATATAGTTTATGTATATTTCGTTACAACGTCACTCTGTTTTTAGTATATTAAATATTAAAAGTCTATAAACCTTCGCCTCCCTTTACGGAAAAAAAAATTGAACGCAACTCAATGGTTGTGTTTCATTGTTGATATTCACAAAAAATAATAGTTATTTAATTACACGCCATTTTTTCTTGTCGCCAAAATAAATTAACATTCAAAATTAACATTTTGCATACAATTATTAACCAACAAAAACAACAATAAAATATTTAGTACAATTCAATAACAACCTAAATTTGAAAATAAAAATATATTATTGTTTTATAACAAAAAAAAAACAATAAATCTATGATAAAAGATAAAATGTTTCTAAATAAAGTTTTAATTAGGAAATCTGTTAAGTACGGGCAGAACCCGCAATACCAGGGTTTCGTACATGCTTACGCCTATGAACATTTGAATGTACCTAGTATTCCTACTAAACTATTTGGAAATTCTAATATTATTTTTCATCATGTAAATATAATATATTTTAATGTACTGTGAAATTTAGAATCAATAGTTTAATATCAATACTTCTTTTTTTACTTTTTTTAGACTTTTGGTAGAAATCTACCAAAAGCACTAAAGCTGCCATGTTCATAATTTTGACTTTGACGGATTCGAAGAGGCGAAACATATTTTTATGGAATTTTTAAAAAGTATCTCCAACGATAATTCTAGATGTACATATATATTCTACAAAAAATACTAAAAATATAATTCATTATTTCATTGCTTCTACGAAAAATGGTTTCTGAGGAAAACGACTGCGACGGAAGGATACATGAGTGCTGGAGTTGAGAACTGAGTGTGGATAAATGATGATACCTTACGGGAGTTCCATTTTTTTTTTTAGAGACAAAACTATAATATATTAGAGGAACGTTAGTTTTAAAAATTAGATGAATAGAAGTTATCTGTAAGTTGTATAGCTACAACGTACAATTAAGTTCTATTCTTGTAACAGACGGAGCGAATTACGAGCACCACCTAAAATCATTTATTCCGATTTGTACCAGTTCTAAATTCATTTTCTTCTGCCTGTACATGTACAATATACAATTCGTCCAAAATACAGGCAGGTAAGCGATTTGATAGGTTTGCTACCTTATAATACGATATATCTTATGATCAGTTTGTTTGTGAGAAGTTGAGTACTTCGTTCGTAACTCGATTGTTCAATAAAAGATTGCAGGTTATCTTATTGGTTTCCCTACTACGACCAGAGAATTTTGGTGGTAGACAAGACAAAACAGTGAGTTAGAAACAGGTGATAGGCAATTAAAAACCGTTTATCATCAAAAAGGCCGCGAATTACTCGATTCCTTCAGTACTCCACTCATTGTAGTAAAATGCTTAAAAATTAATGTACTTCACCGTAAATGTAAAGAGGGAGCGAAATGTTTTAAGTTTTTCGAAGTGAAATTGAGATTTTATACATTATTTTTCTTTTCGAGTTCTATTTGCGAAATATTAACTTCAAAATGAAGAGTAATGCGTATCTACCGTTCTCTATTTTTTCAACCATGGGTTTATAAAATCTAGATATTAACACTTGAGTAACGCTTTGTAGAAATGTTCAAACGAAATTACTTCAGTTAACTTGCGTCAACAATTTCAAATATAGAGAATTACAGAAGCCTACTATGTACACGTTCCGACAAAACCTTGGCTGATTTCACATACTTATTATTAGTATATATTTTGTTAATAAGACATTTCTAATACTTATAACTGAGTCACAATTACTGATGGATCTCTGATATATAAAGGTAAATCGTAGATGATTTATTGTGTTGTGTCACATTTACGATAAACATATTCTATCTCGCAGATTTCAAACAAGCTCCTTCCGATCGTCAATACCCGTCGGATTAATTCCCGAGGACGATCGGTCGCCGTTCGATTCCCGGCCGAATCTGCATATAAAATATGGCCGGCGCAATGCACCAGCGCGATATTGAAATGTTGAATATTTATGGCGTCGGCTTTGCAATTTACTTTGTCAAACTCAATTACGATGCAAAGCAGCTTTCATTGTAATTAATGCCGACGTAATCTCTTCGACTCATGAATATCGCTCGGCGTTTCCACATTGTCGTTATAAAATTGCTTTCGATTAATACGCGGCCTACTTCGTGCGCACGGGCTGGCCTGATGGCGCCTTGCTTATCGCCCGCATCTCATAAACATATTTTATGCCAACCGGTTTTTAATTGGCTACATATTTCTGTTTACTCACCGCATATGTTAAGCAGAAAGTACTTGTCATGTTTGATGTCCCTGTTTTTTCTCCTGATTCTCTACGTACATTCTATCTTCCACAAAGATGATACTAATATAAAGACATACCATTCTATCTATATTTACTTATAGGTAGGTGCTCCCATTATCCTACTAAACTTTTATATAGGACGATATAGGGTGAAATTGTCAGTTACGTCATTACTTTTGTAATACAAATAATTTAATTAAAATATTTTTCTTTCAAACAATTATCTGTTTATGTTATATTTTTCACAATTTAGTGTGCATAAAACATTTCTTGCACAAGAGCATTTCTATTAACTGAAGACATTACTACTTTCAGTTTGATGAGTTTTAGAAATCAAAATTTGTTTTGATTATATTTTTTACTTTATAATACAGTAATAATATAGTATGCATAAGAAGTTTCCTATCTCAAGAGCACTCCAACCAACTGCAGACACTACTAGTTTCAGGTGTTTCCGGATATTGTATTTAACATACAATCATTTGTTGCTAAAATACCTGACGTAATTACCTTTCGATGATTCTTCTACTCTGTTCCTTATGTTTTTCTGATAACATTTTTCGTGTCTTTTTTCTTTTTTATCTTGCTCGTCATAGCAATCTGGTCAAGAAGATGTAGCTACTTCTGTACTTGACTTTACTTGGATTTCTCATATTGTGTAAAAAATATCCATTAACGCTCTCACCATTGACTAGGAAATCGGTCTTGGATGTTTGGTATACTGTACCTCCTCGGTTTTATGAATTAGATGTATTTCTATGCTGATAAGTTGGAGACCAGAATATTACATTTTTAGTTAGCTTTATTAGGTAGTCAATACCTTGCTGGAAAATCTCTTGTTCAGTATAATATTTTTTGGCTTCAGACTTTGTAGAAAGTACTTGTTATTAATGCATTTTAGTATATTAAACATGCATCTCATGGTTTTCCTTAGAAACGTTTCTAAGATTGCAATGTTTATGCTGCAATGTTACCTACCACCAAAGTTCAATTTCGTAAGTTCAAATTGATTTAAATATTGTTGTAAACTGCCATATGACTTGTCTCGATTAGTGTACCTGCTTCTAAGCTTTGAGCCAAGTAAAAGGAAGAGATATATGTTTCTTAATCTTGAACAGAAACTTTGTCGAAGCTTGGCCAATATTCAAAGATTACCGAACGGAATTGTTAATTTTCCAGCATAGCTGATAATAGCTAGTAGTCTATGCCAATCTGCACTTGCTCAATGGTATCATGGTATCAATTTTGAGAAGGTTTTACAGGCAGCATTATCTGTGAGATCGTAGCCAAAAACCTTTCCAGATTGCAGTGTAACAATTTCCCTGATTATCTGTCGAGTACTCACTGTTTTTAAAGGAATACAGTTCTGTTGAAATTAGTTTTACCAGAAGAATATTTTTATGCCACTCTTTTCTTAACTGACACCATCCTAGGACTCGATCGGATGAATTTAAAATATTCTATTTGTTTCGCTTTCTTGCTCTTGTATTTGTGTGTAAATACATCGGTAGCTGCGTATATCGTGCTGTTTAACTTATCGATACCAGTTTTTATGCCTATTTTGTTTGACACATTTTTTGTGTGTGTGGAACTTGTGGAAATTAAATTAGATTTAATTAGTTAGTTGAATAAGTTAAATAAGATTTAATTTCAATATAAGAGCTTTTCCACTATGAGAGTTGCAAGGTGGATGATCTGTCCTATAAATAGCGTAATTTTGTATTTTTACCTGTGATCGATTTGTAAACCTTGTTTCAGATTTCAAGGAAATATTGATATTCTCTGCTTCTTAAATAATTTGTCTATCGATCAACAGTTGGCAATCGCAGAATATTAAGCGAATGCTTATACCCTCTGTAACAATAGTTGGATGATTAGTTAAATCATCCCACCAATCATGCTCTCCGCCATATTCTTCATGATTTCTTGAAACCAATTCAACAATAAATATGCTGTTTGTTCCGGTTTCAATACAGAGTTGTATGGTTTATTAGTAGGGTTACCATGCGTGTCTTTTAATGCATCTTAATAAATTCGTTGGCGATTCAGTGGTTTACGGGTAATTTTTTTTTATTATGAGTCTTGCTAGGGTTTGTTTTTTTAAGCTGGTGAATGTCGAATTTGAGTCCAATTTCACTTCTCCTCTTAACTTGCTTGGTAACTTCTATCGGAGAAGTCTTAGTGCATGTAGTTGACGGAACTGTCTCAGGTTGTATTTGATGGAACTGCATTTGTCCCAGGAATCTTAATACATGTACATCAATAGTGACTTTCACTTTGAAGAAACCTTTGTTGTTAAAGGAATAGTTTTTCCTTGTTGTGTGATGTATAACATTTACGAATTGTTTTTTGTTTTTTTGCATGGAGTTCTTCTTAGGTAATTAAGTTATCTTCTATTGCGCGCAAGCTTTGATTACTACTCTATAACTATTCCACTCCTTATTGCACTCTTAGTGTTAGGTGTAAGGGTTAATGTTATTATCATAAGGCTGCTTCTTATTTATTTTTAGGTATCAATATCAAGAGGAATTAGTATGATAATATGACGCGATTTCAACGTAGCCATAGTGTATTATAACGTTTGAAGGCGATCAATTTGTTTAAAATGTCTTTAAATGGCACTGTATTGAAGATACCAGTTACGACGAGAGGTTTTAGTTTTAGTATGCATGCTTTGTCTGTATTTTTCTTTTTCAATTTATCTTCATCGTCGCTGAGGATTTTAAATTTTGCATAGGTACTGAACAGATTATTCGTTTGGTGATAGGCATTTTGTTTTCGTTATTCATTAGGATATTTTTTATTCTTTTACGTTTTCTCTTTTCGGGTACTCTGTTATATTGCTACACTTAAATCATGTTTCTATTTTTTTCTCTTAATTTTATTTTTCAGTAATATCCTCCTGGTTTTCAGGAGTGTTTATTATGCTTTTAGTATATTTTTTGTCTCAGGTTTTTGTTGGGAATTCTTCTAATCGTTTATCGGTTAGTTGCTTCTGTGTCTGGTATTAAAAGTGATTTTATGAAACAAGTGTTCGAAATCTTTAAGTTTCTCGTTTCTTTTTTTATGTACTTCTTCTTTTTCTTTGTCCATTTTGGTCCTACAAATAAAGTCTATTTCAATTTTTTTTATTCATTTCACTGTATGTTAACTTTGTTTGAAATATCCAAACTATTTACATTTGCTATATCTGTTAATAGTGTATTTAAATTAGGGAAAACTTTCGGGTGTTTCCAAGAAATTTTAAGCATAGAACCAATTATATCACTTAGATCCAGCTGATGATCTTTTTAAGAGAAAATATTTGCTTTGTTTTTGTGGTAATTCCAATCACTAAGAAAGAATTCAGCTACTATATTCCTTTGATTGTTTTTGTGTCCTTAAGTCTTTCCCCCGAGAAAGCTTGTATAAACTTTTTAAGTTGCATACACAAGATTAAAATTTCAAATATATTGACTTGCCCAGTCATACAGCTGAATTGGTCCGTTATTTATTCATTGTGGACTATTTCTTATCCACTTGAATAGCAAGATGCTTGACTATACTCTCAACACCGCACACCCCACCCCCTTCCATTCTGCCCCATTAAATGCGATTTTTCCATAGATCTAATAATTACTAGATCCGACGCTATCTTGTGAGGGAAATAAACCATACGTGTGAAGTGAAAACTACTAATTTAAAATAAATAAATAAATAAATACACACACGCACACACGTATGTGTATATATATATATATATATATATATATATATATATATATATATAATTACATTGGTGTTACATGATGGATATTATTTCTTTACATGTGGTGATGGTGATTATTATTTTAAAATACAGTAACATTCTATATTATATTAAAATATTAATAAAAACTAGTGAAGATTTTGAACGCAAGCAAAGTTTTGAACCGTGGATTAATATAGCGCTATCTACTATACTACATTTTTTAACGTTTAACGCTTTAAGACAGTTTAATGCAATACCCCGATATAAACGAGCTGATCGAATTAAGTCGACAAGAGTGTCGGCTCTTGTACAACAAAACTGGGCGAATAGGAAATTAGTCGGAAAAATAATATACGCGTATTATATTAAATCATACGCAAATAAAATATTATTAAAAAACAGAACGTAATTCTTGAAAAAATGGACTACGTGCTAGATTGTGAACTCCCTTGGCCTATGCCGAAGAAAGCCGAGTTTATACGATTGAGCATCACCGACCCGAGCGAACGTCACCGACGGGAGTGGGGACGCCTCAGCTTTGTTCAGGCCTCAGAATAACTTATTGCTTCAAAGTGTAGTGCAAAGATGCTCCTAAAGAAATTCTCACTTCAAAAACCGAAAAAGAATCGAACCAGTTAGACTTACTTTTAATAAGCGCTTAACAACGACATCATATATCATTCAATGAGAGATTGTGACTAGACTTGAATGTTTTTTCGAGCTTTTCTTTATATATATGTATATATATATATATATATATATATATATATATGTGTGTGTGTGTGTGTGTGTGTGTGTGTGTGTGTGTGTGTATGCGTGTGGGTGTGGGTGTGTGTGTGTAAGGTTTCCATTAGTTTTCGAGGTTCCTAATTATGAATTTGCCATACAAAATTAAAACTAATAAAATTTGTTCCAAAAATTGTTGAAAATTGTCACAGATTGCGCTCGCTAACAATAAGTACTACAAATTAATATATAATGTATATTTCATAAATTAATATATAATGTAGGTTTCTCATTGACAAAAAATAAAAACCTTCTGAGTGCCGCCGAAGTCGCGTTCAACTAATTAATTATTAAATTACAATTAAATAATTTATGTTTTAAAGAAAAAAAATATGAAAATAAAAAAAAGAAAATATTATGTCTGTTACCAGGTTAGAAACTAATAATTTGTTTTAAATGACAACTAGAAACCGACTTCGACATTTAGTTGTGTTCAATTAATTAACATCACTTTTCTCCAAAAATAACTAAAAACAAGAAGTCAGTACCAGTTTCAGGGTAAAAACATTTAAAAACCATAATTCAACTTGCATAAATTATTAGTACCCTGAGTACAAATTATAATAAAATATAGGAGATTATTAGAAACGGCAAAGTTAAGGAAACTTTTGAAAATACAACCATTGATTAATTGGTAAATCAAGATATTTTATAATAGGAGAATGAAGTACAAAGAACCGTAACGACCAAATATATTTATTAGTCTTATTATGTGTTCACCGACAAAGAATTTTTTTTTTTCCCGACAATGACAACCTGTGATTTAAATTTAAAAAAAACCTAGTTACTGAATCACCATGAACCTTAGGTTTGTATTCATTATATCCATATAAGAAGATATTTTATTAAGATTGAAGTATATTTATAGTTAAAAAATGAAAAAAAAGAAGTAATTAACGGACTACGGTATACTACACCCTGAAACGTTTCCAGTATCGTTGTTTACGTTTCCAGTATCGTTGCTACATCATATTTACGTTCCGTTTATCTCTGCATCGCAAACTTAGTGAAGATGAGGTTAACATTTTGAAAATTGTATATTTCCTACAAACATCTACAAATTAATTTAATAAAACAGTGAATAAATAAAACCATTTTGTATCACAAAAAATAAAACATTTTTTTAAATACTTTGCAGAAATTTACATTATTTGTAAAAATCTGGAACTGTCAGATTGATTATCATTAACTTTCTTCTATTTATCCACAAAGATTAGACCGTTTCTTCTATTTATCCATAAAGGTTATACCGTTTCTTCTATTTATCCATAAATATTAGTCCAATAATTTGACATCAGACGGATGTTGTTATTCGAATTTATTTATATGATTTAATGTATACAATTAATACATATGGAGGACTAATTACTAAGAGAACAATCTCTTAAAGCCAATAAAAACGGTTCAGCTACGCTATATATTATACCGAGCGACCGAGCATCGAACCTGGGTCTCCGCGATGTGCCGCTCCGTCAAAGACCATAGCTTTGTGATCAACTCAACCCACCATAGTGACGACCCACGTGAAGAATTTATGCCCAATTTAAAAATTTGTATATTTTTAGAACGGAAATTACCTATAAACTTCCCAAATAATATTACATCCCACAGAACACTACGTCCGGAAAGGTAGAGTCGCCTTTCCGGAGTTAGTATCCGATCAAATACGGATCGAGGAGCACCCCACACTCCGCAACCCCCGCATCGGCAGCCGACGCACCACCAACGAATATTTACATTTCCCTTCCAATTTGTACAATTTGGCGTCGCGAGGCACCCTCGACGACAATGCGAACCGGGTGGGCGGCGGCGCGGACACCGTTCCACGAAAATAACTAACCTTGTTTGGCTGCATCCACCTCTCCTCTACTACAGGCTGATTCTTAGGGGAAGGAAAGGACACAGGCGTAAGCGACATTTTCTAAGAATCAATCTTCGAAATATAGTAAACATATAAACTATAAAAAAAAATATATGTATATATATATATATATATATATATATATATATATATACATACATACATATATATATATATATATATATATATATATATATATATATATATATATATATTGAATTTGTACTCTCTAAGCAATACTCTACGTTGGTAATTACAATCCCACCGCATTTCTGCTAGCTATCTGTATACTTCATCGTCACAATTTTTCACAAATCCAGTCATTATTTAAAGACTGCAAATATGATTTTGTCCTAAACGCTACATAGTCGCTACATACCTTGAAGCTGAGGTCCGAATCTTGTATATTAGCCACTGACTTAAAACAAGAATTCCGAGTAGAATATTTCAGCTTTTTAAAAAGCCTCAGAGATATTACGACTGTTTTTAAGAAAGAATTAAGATAAAGAAACATAATAATATATGCATAACTATTTTACATATACATATAGTAAAATGGTAACACGGCGCGTCTATGCGTGCATCACGCAAAAACCATTCAATGGATTTTAATTAAACTTTGTAGCTTAGAAGCTTGATCAATACCTGTGATGCCCACTAATTACTAGTAGTACTTACTCTATTTTAATCAATCGATAGAGCCATAAATTTGTAATTTTATAACTATTCTCTTGACGGTATTTACTTGATTTCTGATAAATGTTTGTAATGTTTTTAATATTTATTTGGAAAAAATCCATCTTTTCCGTAAGTTGGATTTTATTATTTCATTATTTAATACCATATATTAATACCTACCTAGAAAAGGTACTATAGACGGAATAAGAAGATCATGGAACCAAAATTTTGCTTGATTATTGTCTTTGGCCATATTTCAAATCTGATACGAGCGCAATCGCTACCAACAGCGAGTATAATATGTAAGATTATTAAAATATTACATTAGCACCTTTTTTTAACTACCAGCTATATAAAACTCAATTTTAAAAAATATTATTTTTCATCCAAGTCAGTTTTCTATCTATCTACTTTATTTTTTCAATTGGCACCTTCGGCTTATTTAAAGTTAATTTTCAGTTCAAATTGTTTGCCCCTAAATATTTTACTCATTTAAAGATTTTGAACATAGGTTAAAAAGGTGAAGTTACATCAACAAACTAACAACAAATTTTTACCGATATTATTACGTATTTACTAGTTTTAACATGAAACTTTAAGTAAAAATGATATACATTGCGACATATAAAAATATCTAAGTAGATATATGTTAGATGTGACAAATAAACCACTATCCTGTATACAGTAAATTTCAAGACTTTAAATGTAGAATATCAAAATGACTGTATCATTACAACAATTATTGAATATTTTAATAATAATTGATTTTTGGGTTATGACATCAATACAAATAAATACAACCGAAGTCAATGTCTGTGATTTTTATATTTTCACCTTTTAAATAATTTTTCTTTTTGCATTTTCGATTACAAAAACAAATCTAATGTTAAAAATGTCTATCTATCTGTCTGTATGAAAAGATTTAACTCGAAAAATGCTTAAGCTATTGATATGATTTTACACTGGTTATCGCAGTAATTCTCGGATCAAAATAGTTTTTATTTCATTGCGTTATCTCAATTCCAATTAGTATTGATACTCTCACCTTTTAAGGCCATGGTACCTACACATACGCTTTAAATATGTTAGTCTATAGGTATACAAATACCTAACCAAGATCAAATATGCATTTAAATACAGTGGAATCTAGAAATCTTCTTGCATTGAACCATATAACCACTTTACTCTTTGCAATTCTACATTTTCGATCATACTCCATAGGACCCACCTATGGTGATGTAGCAGAAAACTTGATTGCCAAAAGTTTTTTTGATGAAATGCCATAGATAGTAACCTATGGTGCAGTATCCAAATCTTTGATGGATAATAAATGTTAATACTTCATTTTTGTAAATAACGTGACTAAAGAAATCGAAAAATTTACTCTAATAAAGTCATGGGCACAACCAGTTAATATTGTAAAAAATATTAATTAACCAACAGGAAAACAATAAATAACAGCATATTTATAAAAAATATATAGGCTGCATACCTTTATTTGTTTTTATCAGTGATATTACTTTATTTTCCCATTTTACTAAAAATATCAATTGAAAAATCCTCGTAGCCAGAATATAAACTTCAAAGTTATTAAATGAAACTAACCCTAAGAGCGAAAATTTTTCGACAGAATTATGGCCATTAGTAGCACCCGCCTAACAAACAAGAGTTGCTGCCAATAAATTTGCTAAAAAAAAGAAGGAGAGATGTAGTGGGACACCCGGCTGGAACGAAGTTCCTTTCGCTATATATTATATATTAAATAATAAATTTCCAGCATATTCATTTATTTTCATCGTTAATTAAACTTTATTTAGATTGTTTGATGAAATAAACAAATAAATTTTTAGAAAAATAAAATTTCAAGTTAAAATTCAATTTAAATTTAATTCAATTAAAAATTAAAATTTAAGCATGTCAAAGTTAAAATATATTTATATTAATTATTTCAAAATTAAATTACATTTCAATTTAATTTTTACACTAAATTTTATTATTCTACCAATTAATTTTTTTATTATTTTATTTGACGTGATAACGTCTTATAAATCACATATATAGCAGCCGGTGTTAATCACCGGCTGCACGCATGAAAAAATGTCACGTTCCGCCTGAGCCTGAACGCCCAAGCGAGAGCGCGGAACAAGTGATAGAGAGGCACGATCGGCCCAAGCGTCGGAATTTATCTCTCTTCTCGCGTGACGTCAGAGCTAGCAGTTCGATAACTATCGATTTGACTTTTTCAAGACACATTACACTTGAAACACTCCCCTTGATTTCGTACTTTTCCTATCATCGTCCTATCCTTAACAGAATAACGCAGATTGGAAGATCTTAAATATAACCCATGTATATAAGTTGTAAATAAATAGTTAATAGCACATTGTTACTTGTAATTAATCTGTATAATTTAAGTAAAAAAATATTTGAATTAACGAGTGTAAATAAATGTTAATTTATCGAAAAAATTTTAATTTTCAATTAACTTCTTTGTATTATACAAAATAATAATAATTCAGTGATAACAATTCAATTTAATTCATGAAAGTATGCAATTTTTCATTAATGTTTCTTTATGACGTTATCACGTAAAACTATCGTCCGTAAACCGACTTTACAGACAACCAATTATTTTTTTTTTATTAAATCGATCGAATTAAATTTAAAGTTAATTTTAAGTGTATACTTAATTATTTTTATTTTAATTATTTCAAAAATAAGTTAAATTTAGGATTAATTTTTACATTAAATGTTATTATTCCAAAAATTTAATGTTGTCTCATTTTATTATTTTAAAATTTATTTATTACATCAATCAAATTTAAAATTGATTTTAAGTTTAAATTTAATTATCTTAAAAATTAAAATTCATTATTTATATTTTTTTTAAGATTAGTTACACAAATTTTTTTAATAAATTAATTAAATTTAAAATTACTTTTAGAATTAAATTTAGTTATATTAAAAACTAAAACTTATTTATTTTAATTTTAATTATTTTATTTTAAATTTAAATATTCAAAAATTTAAATGAATATTGCTGCTCGAATGTCGATACTCGCACGAACACACACACATACAACCGCATATAATAGAAAGACACGGTGAAAGAGAGGGAAAGGTCGGCTTGAGGGAGCATAACGCTTTTTCCTTACGTGTCGATATCTGCCAGTTCGCTCAACTGTAAGCCGCTAAAAGAACTTCGGTCCAAAAAGGTATATTCATAGAACTGAAAAAACATAAACTTTAATTTTTTTTCATTTTTCTATTTGTGATGTACGCTTGCAATATAAGTAGAAAAGTATTTGATGAAGTAGAAATTTATATATTTAATATCATAAATAAAAACACTTTTTTTCTCCCACTGAATGGATACAAGTGATTAGTTGACAGTCTACAATAACTAAGCTACAATTTTTACATTTAATGTTACCATATAATTTTTATCAAATCAAAGTGCTTACTACGTATCTATTCCATTGTAATCAATCCGCAAGCATAAAAATAACCATTGTATTACAAACTTCCTCAGTTCCTGAAATCGTGTGAAATCATTAACCTGATATTTTTACGAGTGAACGCTTACGTGGCACTTTCCAGACCTTCATCGCGAACACCTTTTCGCTAGGCCTGTATAAGAGCAAGCTGTGCGGAGTAGATGGTTGGCCCTCGGGGTAGGAAGGCATATGAGCGAATTGTAAAGAAGCTAATATGTTGGTTCGGTCGGGCCTCCTTGAGCGCGTGCCCCGAACAACACACAGGTAAACAGTCTACGATCGCTGCCGTCAACAAGGACGACTGAAGCCTTGCTGAGGCCTTTAGATTGATTTGTCGTCTACTAGGCACACAATCAAAACTAAAATTTGTTTTCTTACTTATTCTTGGTAAATATATGTCTATATACTTTTACCAGACGTCTATTTTGATGAACTTAAATTTATTTGAAGTCTAATCATATTATTAGATTACGAAAGTGAAATGATACTACAATAATTCTTCCGAATTTTGATAAGATTTTTTATTTGTTTGATTTCGTTGACAATTTAATTTCTTTTTAAACGACTAACGAATTTAGGTTATTCTTTTTTTTATTTGAAGGACTATTTTCCCAGTACTTGTCATGAAAGTTTTGTTAGAATTTTAATATGGAAATTGAAGATATATCGTATAATTGAACAAAATCGAACAGAACATATAATTGAACTAAATCCAACAGAACGGATTTGGATATTATAGGCCAACCAATTTGGATCATTCTTTCTTATTTGGAGAGGTATACTCCCAATAGGGTCCCGTGAATAATTATGATGGTTCTCGCTCAGAAGGAGTAATCCTACTTAAACCATAAGACTTTAGGACCTGCTGTTTTCAAATTATAATTGTAGGTTTCAAGCAGAGAACTGTCATTGAACTCCGGTTTCCAATCCCTCAGCCAATACTGCAGTGGTACGGCCTGCTATGCATATATTAAACCATACCATATCATTATCAACCAATTTAGATGATACTTTTGTGTTTAAATGACTCAATGTGATAACATAAAATTTTGGTTAGAATCTAACCATGTGAATTGAAGAAATATCATAAAATTCCTCAATACTGAGCAGTATAGGTGTTATGATTGAGTTTCGATAATTTATGTCGTATGATAATCTAATAATACACGATTAAGGCCATATTAATTTGTCCTTTAGTAAAATCATGGTGCAAAAGTGAAGCCGGAAGGTGTGACAGGCACCCTTCAGTGATGAGAAGTAAACTTATCTCGTTTTACTCGACTTAAAAAGTAAAAAAAAGAAAGAGTAAATAGCTCATCTAAGTATATACAGATATATATAATATAATTTCATCTTTTGATCCATAAATCCTGATGTTGCAAATGTACTGCATGCTAAACAGTGTGACTGGAAGATCTGCTGTTTTTAAATTAGTATTTCAAGTAGAGACTCTGTCATTGAACTCAATGTTCCCACTCCTCAATCCTGATTCTGCAGAGGTAATGCCCGCCTTAACGTGAGGGTCTGCTATTTTTAAAATAGTTTTGTTGGTCTTAAGCAGACACTCTTTTACTGAACTCCAGATCCTAACTCCTAAGTCCTGATGATGCTGCTACGTGCCTGAACCGTGAGACTCTAGATCCTAATTATCTCCGAATCAATCCTCAATTCTTATAATACAGGTATACCCCCTGCCTAAACCATGAGACTTTAAGATCTTCTGTTTTTAAATTAGCATTGTCGATCTCAAGCAAGGACTCTATCATTGAACTTCGGATTCTAACTCCTCAGTCCCGAAGCTGCAAGGGTACTGCCATCCTAAATTGTGAGACTTGATTATCTATTGTTTTTAAAATATTATTTTAGGTCTCAACTTGAGAAACTTCTATTTTTATGTTAGTGTTGGGTTAGAGACTAAAGCAAAGATTCTGCCACTAGCTGGAATCACTTCGGGTTCCAACTCCGGGTTCTAACTTTACCCTTGACACTGTGAAAAAAGCACCTGCTTAAGTCGTGAGATTTGTGGATTTGCTAAATTAAAATTGGGGGTTTAATTTAGAGACTATGTCGTTGAACTCCGGATTCCAACTCCTTAGTGCTATTTCTTAAGAAGTATTCCTGTTTTTAAATTAGTATTTGAATATATTAAGGGACGAATTTTGCTGTTTCGAATTTTCGTAAGAGGTATGTTTAGGAATAAGTAGGGTGAGTGTCGTATCCCAAGGCCGTGAGCAGACAAATCTTTAAATTTGCAAGTGAGATATTTTGTATTTATACTTCTATAAAGTAAATAAATGTATATTATGATATTTTTCTGTTTACAAACAGTTTAATAAACATAGATTTAAATCAAAGTTTTAACCACGTATTAAATATTACAAAAGTTGTTTATGATAGTTACTTGTAGTACAATATATATTTATATATATATATATATATATATATATATATATATATATATATATATATATATATATATATATATATATGAAGGGGCGTTTTTAAGTTCGCGGAATGAAGGATAAGGAGTGAGAATAAAAATACAAAATAATTTTCTTTTTCAATATATTCACCTGCTACCCTAATACGTTTTTCAGATCTTTCAAATAATAATCACTGGGAGCCAGGTCAGGACTGTAGGGTGGGTGTTCCAAAATATCAAAGCCCACCTTGTGCAGGGCCGCCAGCGCGTTGTCGTGCAAAAGAAGGACACCTTTGGTCAATTTTCCCCATCTTTTTGGGGTGATTGCTTCTTTCAACCTCTCTAGAATTGACGCATATCATTTTCCGGTTATGGAAACATCTTTATCTTTATAATCCGTCTACAGGATCGCTTCTGAATCCCAAAAGACTGTTGCCATGATTTTTCCAGCCGACTGTGACACCTTAAACTTCTTGGATGGTGGTGTGCCTTTTTTGTGCCACTGTATTGAGTCTTGTTTGGACTCAGGTTCATAAAAATAAACCCAAGTTTCGTCTCTAGTAACAATTCGACTCAATAGTCCATCCATGTCTTTACTACAGAAATCCATTACTTATTTTTCAACTTTTTCAATAATTTCGGGAGTAGTCATTTCGATCGGCCGACCGGGGTGTGAGTCGTCTTCAAATGAGTCTCTACCCTGTTTAAAGAGACTATGCCACTTGTAAACCATGGTTTTATCCGGGCAAGACTCGCCCTAAATGGATGCCATCTCTTTCAGTATGGTTTGAATCGACTTTCCTTCCTTTGTTAGGAACTTTATAACGGCGCGGTACTCGATTTTTTCCATAGTTCAGACTTTCTTCCAGATTGAGTTGTTTGTTCGACGATAGTTCAAAGACTAATGACTCGGTTATGATACAACTTGGTCTTTATACTAATAATAAGTTACTTAACTAGCTATCATTCCGTTAATCACCTTTACTAATGGCCTTCCATTCCTTTTCGCGAACTTAAAAACGCCCCCTCGTGTGTATATATATATATATATATATATATATATATATATATACATACATATACATATCTACTAACCTCTTTCAAAATCATTACTTCCCTCGTTTACTCTCTCTCTCTCTCTCTCTACTCTCTCTAACCTCCCGCTTAGCAAAGGTAAGTACGTTATACATCGAAGCAGGTAATTTGTAAAATAATACGATGTAACAGATATTACAAAGGTGATAAAAAGAAAATTTTGAACAATGTTGCTGAAAGTGAACTTTTTCGAAACGTACATAAGAATTGAAAAAAATTCGTTCAGTAATAATTTTTCTTAATGTCTTCCTTAAAAGTTTATTTTATAAATTTAATTTTTATAGGTAATAGTGATATTATTGTCATATTAATTTTCCTAAACACTCATCAGTCATTCCCTTTATTTCACAAAGTTCCAAACCTTTAAAAGATCACTCACGTATCTATCCATCTGTCACAGCAGAAAAGCTTTTTTTCAGAAATCCTTTAACTTAGACGCTTGAAATAACACGGACGACATACTGACGAGCGTATGTCTCAATATATAAAGTAATTTAATTTTGTTTAATTTCTTGTATCATATTAGAATTAAATTGAAGAAGCAATAAGCATAGAGAAACTATTTTTTAGAATTTAAATAAGGTATGTCCAGAAACGTTGTTGAAAATTTAAACAAAAATATGTTTATCCCTCTATCTCCGAAATTTTTAGTGAACATCATCAAGAAACAGCATTTTTGCAAGTTTACTGGAAAGCTATAAATCTAAATTACATATTTTTTTGAAATTTATTTATGTGATACGATATTGTGAAAAATTCTGAATACGCGTATGAAAATTGTACTAACCAATATATTTACATGATGAAAACTAATATTATATTTATAAATAGTTTAATAGGAGCTCTAAATACAATTAAATATTAATAAATGCCTAAATATATACAAAAACCGCGCAGCGCGAGTGCCACTGGTTTTTTTTAGCATTTTTTAACATTCCATCGTAACCTTATTAGACTTATGGCGCAGTTTCCAAATGTATTGTTATTAAGAATGCGATAAAATATCATAATAATCATGAATTACAAATTCATTTACAATTTATGATCAGTTAATCAAAGAAACCACTGACGTCACAATAAATACGTCTAATATGTGCGTAAATTCATGTAATTGAATAAAAATAAAATAGAATAAAATATTTTGCATCGAGATATTTTAGAAATTAATTATAAATATAGGTAATTTTAGTTTTTTTATGAAAAACTCAATTTGATATTTGATAAATTCAATAGCTGATAACTGTTACACACGTAATTATTTTTAAGAATGAACAGCAAGACTGGAGGGTGAACATAACTTGATTTATGTAAGTAGAATATAAGCAATAACAACAAATTGTACGTATACGAACGCACGTTAGAAGTTATACCTGTTTGGCACAATACGAGAATAATTTTATTTAGCACACAAATAATTAATAAAAAAAAAAGATTAAAGATATAAAACTATACATGGAGCGTGATTATAAATACGGTTGGTAAAATCTAAATTCAATGAATCAATTAAATTTTTAAAATGTTTCGTAATTTATAATGCAAATAAGTACATACCAAATCTTAACCTCACTTAGAGATATACACTTAATATATATATATATATATATATATATATATATATATATATATATATACATATATATTTCACAAGCTTATAAGCATAATTTCTGTCACGAATATTCACAATAAATATTTTTTTTTAATATACAGACCACTATTAAATTTCAGTTACTAAAAAATATAATTTAAAAGTACAGATAACTTAGATTTATATGGATATAAAACACGTGTTGTGTATTTACAAATACCTCAATAATTATAATTAATATAGTATCAATCACTACACACATGTAAATATATGTTTAGTGAGAAACTTCATCCTGCCGATTTTTGTTGCATCGTTCGCGCTCCTCGTGAGCAACTTCATACTGTAGATTTTTATTATATCCTACGCGACAATCGTGACCCACTTCATCCTGTCCATTTTTTTAGGCACATTCACGCACCATAAAATTTAGTCTGATAATTTTTTCATACCACGCCCAAGCATAACTTCATAAAATTCAGCTGCCAGCAACAAAACAACAAAACTGAGGATGTTATTTTTGAAATACATTTTAATATACCGTAAAGCAGATTACAAAAAACGTAATAACAACCAGGTGAAATATGCAGTGATTCGACAAGAATCAACTAATTATGAAGCCAACCGGTGCTTCTTCTAAATAAAACATAAGGTAAAATGTTGATAGGAATATGGAAACTGTTTCTAAATAAATGGAGCAAATATTTACATGGATGGAATAAAGGAATTAAGAATTCAGCCGTCTCACCCCCCACACCTGCAACTGTGGCAGAACACCTACAAGCGTCACGAACAAAGCGGAACATCGGAAACATAAGTCTGTCATATGCCAGACTCCTTCGTGTCCGTATTTAATAATAAATACCCTCCCGAATCACCTTCCGTTTACGGCTTCTTGAAGTTTACGACCAGCAGTAAAGCAACTTTATGTCATTAGTATCAGCCAGATTGTGTACAATTTATTGAGTTTACTTAAATAATAAATAATATTTGAATATAAAACTCGTGCTACCTGCCGCGGGGTACTGGCTACGCCGACGAGGGGTGGCCAGAGACAGTGAGGGGTGAAGTATCGAACGTGAAATGTTGCTGGATTAATAGAAAAAAGTTCCATAAGTCTTCATGATAATACTGTAAATAAGCATTATTAAATACGTATTCGCTATGTTTCTCCAGTCATCTCTTAAACGATTGGGTTCATTTTTATTTATTTTTTTCAAAATACTGAGCAGTATGTTTAGTCATAATATTATCACGACATTCTAATGGACAAGTCTCAAAAAAATATATATTCGTTTTCATTTTCGGCCACAATATTCCCCATTGTCCGGACTTTATCAGATAGAATGTTACAAAATGTTCATAGAAAATAAAAAGCAAAATTAAAACTTTGAAAAAACACACGACGGTTGCAATCGTTGTAATTGAAAAATGATTAAATAATTTTTTTGGAAAACCCCGACTAAAGTAAGAACCTTTTAAAATAATTACGGACCCAAGAAAATCCGTCGGGGGTGCCATAACCTGCATATGCCTAAAATTTTGCAGTTTTATCAATTCGTGACTCATCAAAATTCTCTTAAGTAGGCATATAGCTTTTCTATGCTGCTACAATGTAATTCATATTGGGAACGGAAATAGCAATGGCAGCCCTGACGGAGTTTCTTGGGTTTGTCATTATATTAATAATTTCTTACTTTTTTATAGTCGGGAGGTTTAAAAAAAATATTTAACCATTTTTGAATTACAACGACTACAATCGTCGTGTGTTTATTTTAATTTTTTTAATTTTGTTTTTATTTTATACTTTTTGATTAAAATGTTATGCAGAAACCGTCTCTAAATTAGTTAAATTATTTGGAGATAAATGGGAACATTCGTTTGCAACAAAATTTTGCAGTGCCCCCTGGTGAGGTAACGCCATAACAGTTATCTAACAACCATTGCCGATTAGTCCCAAGTATTTTCCAGAAAACCGTGTCTAAACCAGTCCAATGGTTTTGGAGATAAATGGGAACATTGGATTGCATACACAAACAAACAAACAACCTCTCACCCTAAACGCATATGCCTCCTCCGTTCCGTCGTGGGTAAAATTATCGAATAGACTACACTCAACGTTGCGTACTTTCTATCTGCGTGTGGACGATTTCGCCAAAATATGCATTCATTATAAATATAGGTTATTTTATTTTGTTAATAAGAACTCAATTTGATATTTGATAAATTCAGTATCTGATGACTGTTACACACTTAATTGTATCAACAATATGTGAATTATTTTTAAAAATTCAGAGCAAGACTGGCGGGTGAACACGACTTGTTTGTTGTAAATAGAATATAAGCCAATAACAAAAAAAAAATTTACGTCTACTACGCACGTCAGAAATTATACCTCTTTGGCATAATACAAGAATAACTTTATTTTGCACGCAAATAATTAATGGAAATAAAATAACAAAGATTATAGATATGATCTTTGTTATTTTATTTCCATTAATTATTTGCATAGGTAAAATATAAATTCAATGAAGTAATTAAATTTTAAAAATATTTCATATTTTATGATATAAACTAATACTAATATATAAACTAATAATAATAGTTAATAATTACTAATATATAAACTAATACATACCAAAACTTAACCTCCCTTAGAGATATACACTTAATATATATTTCACAAGCTTTTAAGCACTAGTTCTAGCACGAATATTCACAATAAATAATTTTTTTTTTAATATATAGACCACTATTAAATTTCAGTTACTAGAAAATATTATTTAAAAGCACAGACATCAATGCGAAATAATGTGAAAATATTGCAAAACAATCCTCCACACATGTTATGTTAAAACAATATTTAGATTAACATTTTCTTTTAATTTTATGGACGTTCGGTTGAAAATACTCACAACAGCTGCTTTTTCTTACGTTACTGCATTTTATCATAATTATCTCTTATTCATTGAAAAGTACAGAACTATCGAAAAACTATAATGAAATATTAAATACTCATAAAAACTATAAGTTTAAACCTATTATCTAATATAGTCATACTAATTGCGATCGTGTGCTTTAGGTTCTTAGTTTCGTGGTTAGCTTTGCCTACTTACTACGTGAAATGAAGATGGTTTGGTTGCCTCATTAATTAATAATTCCAAATATTTATTCATTTGCTTGCTCTGATGCTATTCAGAGACCGTCTTACAATGGGTCGGGATATTTATTGTTTGTCAGATTTGCTAAATAAAGCAAAATAAACGATAACAACCAGCTACACTTCGGTATATTGAATAACTATGACAAATAACCATTAGTCAATATCTAGTTCCAACATAATAATCATTAAACAGGAAAGATTCATATTTATTTTTCATTTGTGCCGATTCTATCTTTAATTGCTGATCGTTTTTAAATATATATTTATGTTTAGAGTAATTTCACAATTTCATAAAAAAATTCACGAAAGCGATTCATTTAATGATGATTTCATCGAAATACATCGATTTTATCGAAATTTACAGTTATTTTAGTCGTATTTGTAAGGGAATAATATCGTATATACCTACATATTTTGGCCTTAAACTGTGCTGCTCAAATAACAGACAATTTGTATATAGTCAAATTTAATGATCTTCTTGAACAACTCTATATCATTTGCAGATTAAAAATCGTCGACGCTAAAAAATTTGTAAATATTAATACAGAAAGCCAGTGTCTGTATGTTGCCAATTTGCTTATTTATTCATTCACTTTCCCTTATATTTTTATACATATATAGTATTTTTATACCTTATTTGAATTGCAATTTTATTGTCTATTTAACAAGACGTTACTCGCGACTTGATCTACATAAAAGAATATTTTTAATAACGTAATTATTAGAATAGTGTAGTAAAAATGTAAAAACTGAAAATAATTGAACATTTTACATATTAATAAGAAATTACTGACTTAAGCAAACCAGCAGCGGGTTTAATCTGTAGTAGGTGCAAAATTTAATAAGTATCCTTACATTCCCTAGAGAGATATTATATAATAACCTAACGAAAAATCAAGCAACCAAAATCACTATTATATTTGTAAAATTAGACGAAATTTTAATGTCAATTTAAATTACACGTGTATTATGAACTTTTCAATATAACCAAAAATGGTACCTAGTATAAACTATCTTCTCGCGATCGCGTACTTTCCATTATAAGAAATCTATTTTATTTATTTAGGTCTGGATCCATGCATCGCGTCAGGATCCATGCGTCGCGTCAGGATCCATGCGTCTGTTCCAATCGCTCAATAAATAAAATGAGGTTATATTTTTGGATGATATGAATATATGACTAAAAGAATAATATTAACATAAACTCTTACATACACACATGTAAAAACTCATATACTTATACACAAACATCAACTTATCCCGTTATATTCATAGTTTGGACCAGATTTGAGTCTTAATTCACTCTTAGACTTAGACCCTTAGACCTGGTCCAATCCTT
This sequence comes from Druceiella hillmani, assembly GCA_039881145.1. NCBI lineage: Eukaryota > Metazoa > Arthropoda > Insecta > Lepidoptera > Hepialidae > Druceiella > Druceiella hillmani. Next base: position 9,347,073 of record JAYKKI010000002.1, read on the forward strand.
ACACCCTTACACTAGAACCAACTCGTAACCATCCCTTTAAAATAGTAAGTGTCGTGTGATATAACACCGGTATGTCTTTAGTTAGTTCATTTCAAATTTGTGGTGCGTAGAATAAATATAGTCTTTATCCGTATTTACTTCTGATTTTCATCCCCACATGTGATAAAATGTTACGTTATAACTAAGGGTCGGTCTTAAATAAATAATTTAAATAGTCATTACATACAACTGTCGGCGTTACACGATGCTCACATATATACGAGTCATTAAGAAAATAACGTAGCTACGTTTAGATAATAAAAACAGTAATTTATTTTAGTCGCTCGTAATAATGCGGGAAATGTGAGCCAGTAGATAATTCAAATAATAATCGTAATTTCCTTGAAGAAAATGTTGAGGCTGCAGCCACGGGCAAGTCTATAATAATAACGGCTGGAGAAAACTCAACTCGCATTCTCATTTATAGCAAGGGGCTTAACCCGTTGCCGCCCTACTTTCATCATTTCGTCCTCCCTACATCCCTTTACTTGCATTATAATTGTAATGGGGTTATTCGCATATTCAATATTGTCATCCAAAACTCTACTCTTTATAAAGACAAAGATTAATATAAATTATCTCAACGAGTGTAAAATTAAATTAAAAAACTATATATATATATATAATATATATATATATATATATATATATATATATATATATATATATATACGTGACCGATTATTAAATACTAAGTTACTCTATATATAATATCTATTAGCACAATGCTTTCATAGTAGACCTGGTCTATATCATTATAATGTAGCGGTACCACCATAATCGATTCGATTATTGAAGAAGTCATATGATGCTCCACACGCTCAGGGTAAAAAAAAATTTCCGCCCTTTCAAGGATACTGCACATCCTTGAATTGTATGTAATTTTAAATGTAATTTGTTATGTCATACAACTGTTCATAAAATTTAAGTCACTTATTCCGCCCTAGAAACCCTCATAAGCAGACGAATGAACAGTTTAAATATTATAACTTTAATGTTATTGTAGTGTGGTTTAAAATTATTTATTGACGTTGAGATCTAATTAGTTGTACAGCAGTTAAAGTTTTCCGTTTTATTTAATAAACGCATTGACCTGCTATCGATCTGCATAGTTCCGGCAAATTTTTCGTTACAATTTTCAGTATTTACTAAAATCTCGTTGGAGTGTTACTTGAAATAAAATGATTTTAAACTGAACAGAAGAGATTCAATTTAAGTCTATTGGAGACTTTATGATAAAATTTTCATTAAAGTCCAAAACTTAATTAAAATTAATTTACATTGTTAATGAATTTAAGGTGCGCTTTAAAAAAGCTGTAAAAGAAATATGCACTACCGTACCTTCCTTTGTAAATTTATATAGGATCTATAATATTGTAATTTTTTATTTATTCAATATATCTTCAAAGTTTAGGCAACTTAAGCCAAAATAGGCCATGATATACAGATCTTTTTCAACTCACCTCACAAATATCTCTACAATTCAATAAGCTTACAAAATGCATAAAGTTAATTTTCAGAATAAACAACCTAACACTGTAAATTCATTGAAATTCATCAAACTGAAGTTGTGTTACAAGAAAATAGAAGGCAAAATGATTAAAAATTCGCAAAAGCTACTTCCACATATCGCATGATTTAAAAAAAATTAAACACACTGAAGGTTATTTAAAAGTATATTTTACATACACAATAAAAAGTAATACATGTTCCAATGACCAAAATTAACAACTCTGAATGTTATGCACGATAAAAATATTTGCTATTTAAATGAATCAAAATTACCAAAACTATTTTAAATCCTAAAGTAATAAAAATTATTTAAGCATACTCCACATATTGAAAGTACTTAACATAATTATCTGCCGCCATCAACGATATTCAAACAAAAACAGAAAGAACCCCACAACAATAGTGTTGAAATATCCTTCACCATTGGTTATCCTACCTCGATGAGAAATGAAACAAAAAAATGTCATAAGATAAAATTTATAACGTTTTTTAGAAAAAGTACGTGCAACTTTTCCAATAATCATAAACTAACACTTATCTGTAAATACGTAGAGGTGAAACGCTTTGGTTTTTTGTTCCAGCATAGGCAAAGGCTAATTTCACACTTCCTCATGTAATTTTATCACAAAAGAAACTTATGTATGTCGATATAATTAATATTATTAACAGTAAACATATACAAATGAAGCAATATGTTATAAATCGGAATTCAAAATTTTGGATTCCAAAACAAAATGAAAAGCATATTCAATTTATAAAAGTTAATTAATAACGAATGAATTAACATTTCGAGAGGAATCTTAATATTTTATGCAGTAGAAATGCAGATAACAATTCTACTGATTGTTCTAATACGAAGGTTTTACCATAAAACGTGATCTATAAGAAGCATGACCATTAATGTCAGAGGAGATAATCTCCCTGTAAACCAAGATAGAAAATCCAAAAATTAATCAATATGACCGTATAACAAATTATTGAAATTCCTATATTGCGTAACAAAAAAAAACAAGAGAAAAACTACTCTCTAACCTTGCGATATTCATAACCATTTTATTTTCATGTTCTAATCAATCAAGGTCAAATTGATCGCACGATTTAATCCTAATTTTAAGCAAATTAAAACGCTCAAATATCCCGAACTAGATGAATATAAAATCTCAATAAAAAATAAGAATATAAAATATCCGTATACCTATTGCAATAAATAATCGATATCTACTTAAAAACATGAATACAAAACACACCGCATAAATTATGAATAAAAAACCTTTCGACAGTAACAAACACCAAATTATCATCCACATAATCATCAATAATGAAAAGCAAAATAATCCTTAAAATTCGACCATAATTCCACCCTACTCCAAAACAGCCTTTGCCGAAAATAGCCCTTACACCCCCACAATTCAACCGGCTGAATTAAGCGAACCCAACTGAAAATTTGTAGCAAAAGGTAAACCAATACGCGGTCATATCGATATATCTAAATTAGAGCGTCGATACAGTGGGCATCCCTACAGCCGCGCCGGATGGGGCTCGCTATTTCGGGAAATACTAAAAACGTAATGGCGGCCGCAGATTGGCGCGATACGTAACAAAACCTTTGAAAGACATCGTCATTTTATGGCCGCCGATGGGAAATTATATGTTTATTTATTAGTTGTTGAAACCGTCAACACATTTGCTATCGAGTTTAAAAATCTGCCCGCTCCTCGTACCCTGTTAATAGCGCGTTAAAATCATTATTTGCAATCATATTGTCGACTCGTTGCTATTGTTTATTGAATTTAGAACGTTTTCGAGGCACTTCATAATAAGGAAACGATAAACAAGACTTATGTTTTTTATTAACGATTATGTGGATGATGAGTTTGGTGTTTATTACTGTCAAAATACTGCCATAATAAAGGACATGTACAGTTTAGGCGCAAACGTACGTACACGATTACGCCATTTAATTTGGAAGAAAGACCTCCAATATGGATGTTATTGGTAAATAATAAGTTTTATCTCGTCAGGTGTTGCATTTTTGCTTATGTCTGATTTATTATTACCTTATATTAAAATTTTCTTTAAGTTTATTTGAATTCAAGTACTTTATGAAACGAATGATAATTTCATTTTGTCAAATATTTAATTTCGGTTTAATTATAAATTAAGTCTCCTCATATTTAAATAATAAAAAATTCGTATTGTTTATAATGCTGAATTATTCGGCACACACCCCATCTTTCCACACACGATTTTAAAAAATTGTTTTTAGAACTAAGTCAAAAATGCACTCAATCCTTACGTACCCTTTTAAATCAATTATAATTTAATTAATTTCGTTTAATCAACTCCTGGTTTTTAGTAAATACTGTTTTATATAAGATTATCAAAATCAATTTCACTAATTGCCAAATTTCAATAAGGCCCATCTATACATAAGGAAACAAAGTTTCAGTGAGTATCGAAAAATGTTTTTTTCACTTGACTTATTGATATTCGAATTAAATATGTTAATAGACATAATGGTGTCTTACACCATTAGCATCATCTCGTAGTATGTCAATAAAAATTGAGTTATAGTAATGTTATAAATAATCAATTTAAATAGTACAGCATTTAGCATTTCAAAAATATATTCCCATATTCACCCGTAATATAGCTATAACCTAACCCAACCTCTTTTTTAAGCTTCTATTCCAATAAACCATTGTTTTCATTTTTCACATACATAAAAGTTAAGTCTCTTCTAGTATAAAACCATTTTCATCAAAATTTTAAATTATTAATCTCGTTTTAAAAGATTCATGATCTATAATAACTTCGTTTCCCTATTTGGTATCAACAAGGTGTTTGTCATTGACATAAAAATTTGCCTGGTTTTAGCCTCTATACTTTTTAATATTTGACCAATATTTATCGGCTAAAAGCAGTATGCTTGAAAACAAAAGTTTCATCGGCAACAATTCTCATTTGTGTCACTAAATGTGTCAACGTTTCTTTTTAGCGACTCTTGTGTATGTATCCTGCACCGTTCATATTATAATGCACACGTTCTGGCTAAACATTTGAAAAGACGCACCACTTAATATAATTATAAATAAAAAAGTAATTTAATAACGATTTAAAAAATAAGAGGCGCCCCCTTCGAAAAAAGTCAAGGAGTACAAACTACAAGTGACATTTTAAAAATAAAAGCAAGCGGGAACACTGGTTTTATGTCCTAACATTGAATAAGAGTCGGTGTAATTTTTTTCACACGCGAGACTCGTAGCCGCCCCGGCGATGCTGCGAGCACGCACTTGTGCCCCTAGTGTCCTTCAGTACTTCGCGCCTAAGCTACGGCGTTGCGTAACCGAGCGCGGGTCGAGTCCCGATCTTGACCCATTTTCCGCGTCAATTCAGCCCTTCACAAATGCATTTGCTTATTCAATTTGTAGTCACTGTTTTTATTGCGGTTCCATTTCAGTGACGAGTTTCATTTAAAATATTACACGTCGTGTCTATTACACGCTTCCCGTTCTTTTGCACAGTGGTAGTTTTAGATTTACGCAACACGAAATGAATCCTTTTTTGTAGGTCCCAGATAAATGAACCTAACTTCGTTTTACATTTTACTTTTAAAAAATTGTCAAAACTTTTTACTTTTACGAAATAGGTTATGTTAATGTTAAGATCTGAATGCCTACCGGTCAGAAAGATTGAATTAAACATTTTCATATCTTGTAAGTTTAGAAACAAATACTTTACTTATTTGTTTAATTAAATCACATATGTCTCCAGAAGATAATAACATACGAAATAAAAAACATCGCTGCAAAAACACTGGCAATCATAATAATCACGATAAAAATACGATATCGAGCTGGTTAAATTATTGGAAAATGGTTTAGACATGTATGTTTGTGCTGTAGTCAATTTATTTTGCCAATTTTGGACTGGTGCAGTTTAGAAATTTCAAATCTCGGTCTTGTATTATTTAGTCTGAAGTCAAGCAGAACAGTAGTTTACTTCCACTTAAGTTTCTCATTGTAATAATCATTAAAAAAATAAATAATTTTCCAAAAGTACTAAAAACGGCCGATAATATTTTATAGCAATATTAAATTATATGTATGTATACCTCTATTTAGCTTTCTTAAATAAAATATTTTAACAATAAATTAGATAAAATTATGTAAGTTATTTTTGACATCCTGGTACGTCGACCTTTCAATTAATTCCACTTCTCAATTAGCTTATCCCTTCAAAATTCACTGACAAATATTTTTTAAATTCTCATTATTACTAAACATGCGGGGGAAAATATGCAGGCGGAATATTGTTATGTACTATTTCTGAGATGTTTGAGGAGGCCAACTCGGGGGTGGAGCGATAAAAACGGCCACTCTACATTAAACGATACAGACAGACAGACAGACAGACAGACACATGAATGTAGGATCAACTCTAGGGTAGAGCAATAAAAACGGCCACTCTATACTACACGATATGGACACACATATAGACACATGAGTGCAGGACCAACTCTGAGGTAGAGCGATAAAAACGGCCACTCTATACTACACGATATGGACACACATATAGACACATGAGTGCAGGACCAACTCTGAGGTAGAGCAATAAAAACGGCCACTCTATACTACACGATATGGACACACATATAGACACATGAGTGCAGGACCAACTCTGAGGTAGAGCGATAAAAACGGCCACTCTATACTACACGATATGGACACACATATAGACACATGAGTGCAGGACCAACTCTGAGGTAGAGCGATAAAAACGGCCACTCTATACTACACGATATGGACACACATATAGACACATGAGTGCAGGACCAACTCTGAGGTAGAGCAATAAAAACGGCCACTCTATACTACACGATATGGACACACATATAGACACATGAGTGCAGGACCAACTCTGAGGTAGAGCGATAAAAACGGCCACTCTATACTACACGATATGGACACACATATAGACACATGAGTGCAGGACCAACTCTGAGGTAGAGCGATAAAAACGGCCACTCTATACTACACGATATGGACACACATATAGACACATGAGTGCAGGACCAACTCTGAGGTAGAGCAATAAAAACGGCCACTCTATACTACACGATATGGACACACATATAGACACATGAGTGCAGGACCAACTCTGAGGTAGAGCGATAAAAACGGTCACTCTACACAGCGCCACATGGACAGACATTTACACACATGAGTGTAGGACCAATTCTGGGGAAGAGCGACAAAAAGGGCCACTCTACACTACACGCCACGGATAGATACAGACACATGAGTGCAGGACGAACTCTGTGGTAGAGCGATAAATACGGCCACTCTACACTATACGACGCGGACAGGCATACACATCAGTGCAGGTCCAATTCAGGGGTAGAGCGACAAAAACGGCCACTCTAGGAGCGGATGAAGAGGAGTGCTGAATCCGGCGGTGGCTCGGGACTCTCAGCCAGCATACCACCATCTTTTTGGCATGGTATCCGCTCACTAGTGCCTCTCTCTGATTGAACAAAGGAAGTACTTTTCTTAAATAGTAAAATTTTTAATTGCAGCCAAAAAATGTAAGCAAGGAAACGTAACTTTGATAGAACGGATGTGACCATTTTCCGCCCAATCTTGCACTGGAGTGATACCTTTATGAGGGTATATATATATATATATATATATGTGTGTGTGTGTGTGTGTGTGTGTGTGTGTGTGTGTGTATGTGTGTGTAATAACGATAATTAATTTACTGAGTAAATTGATTTCAAATTAAATTGTGCTTTTTAAAGATACCTGGTTTTAAAGTAACAAATATATTTGTTTATTATATATAATTACTATTTGTTTGGACTGAAGACTGGAAACTTCGCAATGAAATAAAATGAAAGAAGCCCAGAACTAAAGAAAATACATACCACGCCATCTCCATTCGTTGTATTACGAACTGACAACGAAAATCTCTATGCGACACAAGCACACGATAATACAGGCCACAAAGTTTCATCGATGTTGCCTGTCGATGTCTTCCAACTCAAAGTAATTTCGTGATTCCTACCCATCAGCAATCCCATTTGTGACATTAGTTACTGAGAACGACGATTTTAATTCATGTTCACCTTCCAATCGACACACAAAAATGATTTCTTAATCAGCTTTATAATTGCAGATGTCAGATGTCAAGTTTAAAAAATTGGGATTCTGATTATTAGACCCGTATTTTATTAATCTTAAAAAACATGGAACGTGCTAGGCTTACCAGTGAGCAAAGTGTGTAATCAGGTTAGAATTTCACGTGTGCATTATGTATGCAACGTTATGTAGGTATGTAAAGAGATGCTAAACGCAGCTCTATACATAATATTTCATAAATATAGCTTATATTATTTCTATGATTTGGACGTCCTAAATTAATAATTTTAGCATTAACTAACGAGCACCCATCATCAAAATCTGTGGTCGACGTAGAAATTTAAAATTTGAATATTAGTTAGGGTTTTATTTATACACAATAGGTCAGAAATTGGTAAAAAGTGAACTAATTTTTTTAATAAAGTTAGTAGTGCAGTCAAATGCAGAACATTTCACGTGAATTTGCTTGATCGAAAACCAAATTTCAATCATTTTCATTTGCAGAAACTATTATTAAATTAAGTTTATTTCTATTTTACATGTTACATAATTGAACCAATAAATTCTTATATTTTTTGCACCACAAAGATATATACTTATTTCATGGTAATTGAAGTTACACTACTAGCGATCGATCTTCTGAAGAAATACTGTAATGTTAGTCGATTCAAGTCACCATTACTTTTGTTCAATTGATGACGTTACTTGTATTCTCCATCGCGTTAATATGTTGTCCTCTGACAATATATATATATATATATATATATATACACACATATATATTTAGTGTGTATATAGATTTTTTCAAGTTAAAAAGTAAATCATATGCAATTAATATTGTTTTCTTTTTAAACTATATTTTTTTTCTATCAGTTTAAAAGAAATTGAATTGAATTTGGCAACCATTTAATTGTTATATCTCTTGTCAGCGAAGCCAATAAATCCACTTGTTCTTGTTACTAAACTGGGCCCCTTTTGTTACCGAACTTTTCCACTTTTATGTTTTTAGTGAAATACTAATTAATACTTTTTGCTAAATTTTGGTGAAACTTAAATTTTACGCTACTTAATAATTTTTTTTCTCTATCATTTTATATATTTTCTGCGCACAACCCATTGATGTCTGCCAAATTATTTGGATTACGTTTTCAGTTTATGGATAAAGGACGCCGGCAAAAATGGGATGCTACAAAAATAAATTTCCTATTTTCGTAACTTCAACACTCTTGATATATTTTTGCATCAAAAAACATATGCACAAATTTTGAAGGCGTTATAATTTTTAAGAAGATTCCCAGTAAAGTCTGGTTACTCTCTATGTCTTCATAATCTATACTACTACCACTAAAAGTGTTTAACAGAGTTGAGCTTAGGTTTGAACATCTAGAAAATTTTGAAGATGCTAACATCATTTACTTGAGGCTGCCATCTAAGAACTAAGTATTTAATAGTAGGCGTAAAAGGAATTGTGTATCATTTAACGTTAGATGCGGCAAATCTGAGAGCCCAATTTTAGAAAGTAGTTTTAGACTACCAATTATAATAGCTTGGGAGTTAATTGATAATTTTATGAGACCACTGATTGATTGAAGTTATATCTTCATTCAAGGTTATTTTAACCTCCGAACCACGGAAGTTATAAAATATAAATTCGTGGTTAGAAGAAAGAGAATGAATACTATTCTTATCAGCTGGGTCAAGTGATACATAGGCTTTAACAAAAAAAAAGTTCAAAATATTAAAGTCAAGCTGGTAATATATATTTTTGTTAGAATTACCAACTTCCAGAGTACAGCGGAAGTATCCAAATATCTCTGGAAGATCATTGGAGTATGGAAATAGAGATTTAATGTTTTTTTTTGGCAGTTCCACACATTTATGATATCATTCTTATGAACTGGCGTTCGCTTTACATTTGACTTTGGGAAGATCATGCTTAGCTCTAACTTTTTGTCGAAATCATTAAACAATGGGGCTGCTTTTATTTCAACATTAACTCCCTTAATAGAAGCGTGCTATTAAAAAATAGCTTAATGATATTTTATATGATGTAGTTTTAGAATTCAACAGCTTTTTCTTTACCTGTTTCGTATTAAGTAAAATATTATCGTATTAGTGACCCGGGCATTCTCAAGTAAACCTGATAATTTAAAAGGGTTAAAGTTATGAAAAGACTTCACAATTAAATGAAACTACGTGATGTAGTATTATTTCTACTTTCTTTAAGTTCTTTACTACGACCTAGGTTTCGTTGTATTATAACATCGTCAGGTGGGCTATTAGCAAAGATTGCAAGAATCTTTGCTAATAGCCCACCTAACGATGTTGTAATACAACGAAACCTAGGTCGTGGTAAAGAACTTAAACTACTACATACTACATCACGTAGTTTCGTTTAATTGTGAATAATGAATTTCTAAAAAAAATTAACGCCAAATATATTCAACGTTATGAAAAGAGTAAATTTTAGGGGATAGCTTAGGATTGTGCAACTTACAGGATAGGTAAATTAGCTCATAATGTAAGAATCCATAAGCAAAAAGTTTACCGTTCATACCCCTTCGGACAGGATGAAATGGAAGGATCAAGAACGGAAAATTATCAGGCGGAAATTAGCAAAAATAATTGAAGAATGATGAAGTCTCCAGCGTTCATTGTATCGCAAAGTGTTACACTTTCATATCACCTTTATACAGAAACATGTTGAAGTCAAACATAATCACCATATGGGAGTATAATGGTATGTGAATGTCCATAATACTCTTAGAGTAGACAAAAATCTGGTCGAAGATTTTGTGATAATTTTAGAAGGAAGATCATATCGCGACGATATGAAATCTGGAAGTGAATATTTTCTACAGGAAAGTGAAATTAAAGCCAAATAAAAACATTTAAGCCAGGTTTTACTAACGAGGCATGCGTGCAAATTTTCAAAATCTATACTATTAATTAGTTTGTAAGAAAGTGAATTCTGTGTGTGGAAAATATTTTAAAAAGAGTGATTTATATGTCATAAGGAATGATAATAGAAGCCAGAAAAATTGTTTTTAGAAGTTTTGTGTCTCTTTCTACACGTTAATTTGGTCATCAATCACGTAAAATCTACTAGATAGATTTACATGAAATTTAGTATGGTAATAGTTTATACCCAAAGAACCTTTTCTTATTCCGAATTTCAAGCGAGTAAAACCATGGAGCACAGATCGTAATTAATAAAATCCCAGTAATAGGATGAAATATTTTTAGAACTGAAATAACAGAAAATAAATCAAGGTCATCTGAAGCGAACGAGATGACAGAATCATCAGGGGAGAAACAGAAATGAAAGGAATGAATGGATGATTTGGAAGACAGCATAGGCAAACGTTTTAAAGCACTCGAACCAGTACTGGACTCCCATGGGCAGGGTCATCCAGGATCGTTTTTTGGTGAGATAATAAAGAAAAAATATTAGACTTGCATGATTGGAGGGTTCAAAAATATGATAATGCCTTGAATATAGTACGCAGCAGAAGAAGCGTCCAACGCCGTATTAGCAAGACATTTTTTTAATTTTGGTGGGTCACCTAAACTTGGCCATTTCTGATACAGCTAAAACTTCATTTAAAACGGTATCGTCTGGCGTCCTTTAACATCTTTTTTTTCTCTTTTTCCTCTTCCACTCAGAAAACATACAAAAGACCCCACAAATAAAGGTCCAGATGCGTTGAGAAATCAGGGAGAGAAACTGTGAGGTTTCAATATAACGAAGTGAGAGATCCATCACGAGATAAACACGGAAAGACTGCCAATCTAGTTGCAACTTGTGAAGTTAAATCTCTCGTTTGAAATATATACCAATATGTATTTTTGCTCATAGCAGCAATTTAGTGGAATTTTGTGAGCCAAATCAATATTGTTAACAATCCATACAATCTAAATCGATTGATTTATGAAATGAAACGAATCTGTTACACAAATGTTGTCGATTGGCAAAATAATACAGAGATAATGATAATAAATGAGCTATAAACAACGTAAAACATTAAACCGAAGAAGAAGAGCAATGTGCGAATAGAAATTTCTAAATAAGACTCCGATAAACTCAAAAGAAAAGTTTAAGATTACGGTATTTTATTTGAAGTAATTGTAAACGGCAATGAAATATATTAAAAGGTCCAGGATCTATATCATTAATTATTATAGATTGATACAGTTGTTATAAATGTTTTTATTTTCGATGATTGAGTTTTGCAGTTCTATACTCGGCTAAAGCAATGAATTATATATATATATATATATATATATATATATATATATATATATATATATATATACATATATAATTATATATATAAATAATTTTTTTTTATTACAATTATATCAAAAGCGATTAAAACAATATGCAGCAGCATTGGTCCCAATTTTCAAAAAATACAAAAATACAAAAAATATAATAATTACAAATATTTAATTCATGAATTCACTTTAAAGCTGAACTCTAAAATTGCATTCCCATTTATTTCTAATTTTATTTTAAAACTTTATGACAAACTGTAACCACACCTGGACAGTATGATGTACTTAATTATAAATGCAAGGCTTGATGCTCAACGCGACGTGACGCATAAATTGCGCATGAGAAGATATGCATTTGTGACTATAACGCTTTTTGGCGGTTTTTGTATATTTGAATATACGCTGCGAAGATAATCTTGGTTAAAGAGGGTCACACCCTTCTGATTGGAATGAAAGCAGAATCGAGAGGGTGAAACCCTACCGCGTGTATTCAGTATGTCATGGTCGATATGCAAGTCATTCGGGTGGTGCGTTATGGATCTCATTCCATCCGAGTCTCGCTTTATTACCATAAAATGAACACAAATTGAAATAAAAATATCGACCAAGTGTAAGTAGACTTCCGTACCTACATTATTTGGAGTCACACGTCTACATTATTAGGTTTAACGGAAAGTTCGGTCGAATTTTGAATTAAAAGAAGTTAATCATTTTTAACACATTTAATTATAAAATGAACAATATAATTTCCATAGTTATCAATTATCTTTTCCCAGCATGGTGGTATTTGTAAATTCAATTTCTGTAGCAAGCCTAGCTAACATCAGCTTAATCTTTTGAGTTTGTTTTCCTTTCAAAAAAATTATACAGGAAGAAAAACAGATATTTAATGAAATTACGTTCTTAGACTATGGTGGCTGTTCATAATTTCCCAGCCAATCTCGGTGATTTCCTGTAAATTGCCAAAACAACATATGGCTTGACGTTACAATTTGCTATTACCGCTTCCTATTTATTGGTGCTATTGAACAGTGCTTTGTTCATAAAATCCATTTTCCGAATTGAGCCTTTCTTTGGGTTCAACAAGTCCATAGTACTTTGGCACACTGATATCAAGCCCGGTTTCGAGGTCTCAAGCCCGGTTTCGAGGTCAAAAAGAAAGGCGGTCCGGGCTGATAGTTTGCTCTTTTTATGACAATAATGCCATGCGTAATTAACTTTTCGCCGGTTTAATCCAATCTAAAGATTCATTTTTGAATTCCGTGCAAGCAGAGATAAACAAACGATGATTAGGTTACATATTTTTTTACTTAAGTCATGAAACAACAAGTTTCTGAATTTACATCCTTTTGTAACATTTTTATATTCATATTCCCACTCTTATAGAATACAGAATGTAAGAGAACTATTTCAATTGACATATCTACTTTGTATCAGTAAATTTAGAAAAGTACATATGTAGAAATCCAATGGTAAAGAAACGCATTTATAATTGTTTAAAACGAAACACTTTCAAATATTTTGAAACTTAACATAATATTATCGAACAGGACTTTCTTGTAAACCTAATTCATTTTTCAATTTCAAGAGCGTAATGTAAGTTAAAAGTTCAGTAAATTACATACATATACATTAAAGATTGATGGTAACTAAAAAATATGTATTCATAACTCACAAACTATTATGATTTAAAGTTGTTGAATTAATATCGATTTGGTAACACATGGGTGATTTTTTAGGTGTTATTTAATGAGGAATCCGGACAAACAGCCATTGCAACTTTGTATGTCACTGAGAAGAAAAGAAAATAGGAGTCCGGTGACTGATTTTACACACTCTACTATAAACTATCAGGATTACATAGAAAGCAGCAACATTACCATAATTAAATATTTCACCAAAACATAATATATGTGCAAACATATATTATGTACATGTGCGGTATAATAACATGTGCGGCTTAAATACAGAATATTTATAATATTAACAAGGAATTCCAAACGATTTGAAATTAATGCTATCAAGATGAATCAATTTTATCATAGAAATACATATTGTTGATACATTTCAAATTCTCATTCTATTTAAAATTTGAAAACCAGCTGCTTCTAATATTTATTTACGCCAGGACAAAAAAACGATTACATGAAGACGGTAAGATGGACAGCGTTACTATAACAATAATTCTGGCTCTTCGGGTACAAAATTTAAAAATATCATAAACAGGGCATGTATTTGTATATGCTTCTTATTTGTATGTTATGACTTACTGGTGACTCCGAAGCGTCAAACGTATGTAAGCACTAAAAGTGCAATGATTTACAATATAGTATAAATAATGATTAATAAAACAAATAATAACATTATAATCAATAAATAATTAAAAAAGTAATTCCCTAATCGCATTCCTAAAGCATGGATAGAGCAGAAAATAATACCAAGTTTGGAAGCTTCTCGCGATACCGCGTTGATCGACATAAATGCGCGAAAAACAAGTATGTTCTTGCGCGGTTTAAGCAGAAAAAATAAACTTCTCAGAAACATAAAGCCATACTAAAACTCAAGATCAAGGGATAATCAACCTAATTATTTAATAATTTACGATGTATGATCAAAGGCAATTCTCATCAGAGTTAAGGGGAGTTACAAACGATCGGGCCCATTATAAAATCTGAAGAAAACAAATGAAAATTGCAACCCTGCATTTTTTTATATAAAAAGTTATTATTAAACACTTTTAACATTTCCTCCAATATGAGTACATAGTTACTTCATGCGGAGAAAAGATGACAGCATACCTTTCAAAAATACTACGAGCCGAAGAGCTGAATAAAGTCATAATTCACACGCCGGGAATATCACATGAGATATCCTATAACTCTGTAGATAATCAAAGTAAGTACGCAACCACCTCACAACTTTAATCCTTTTGACATATTTTGGTGATACGATTGTGAAATGTTGATGGTCGTCCATAATCACACCGAGATCTTATACGAATGATACTCTTTCGAATGCCGTTCCATACCAATGGTACACCTAGGAGAAAACATAACCATTGCGCATTTGCTAACTTTAAAATTTTAGCTTATTACTCAGACTCCATTGAAATATTAAGGAGATATTGCAATGAAACAGTTCACAATCTATTGCTTTTTCACCCACAATCTATTGTTTTTTCAGAAAAGTTTCAAATCATTGGCAAACAGAACGCATCGAGTAATGTTTACAACTGAGGACAAATCATTAATCATAATGTGGAACGAAAAAAAGCATAAATAGCCACCTTGGCTGACTCCTGACGTAGTACTACGGTTGTAATTTTAAATTACCAAACCGGACGTATTGTTTTGGAACCCAATGGTTACTTACGAAAAATTTCAGGCATGGTGAACAAATTGTTTTCGGAAGCTTTAACTTTATTTTAAAGGTATAATATTTTTTCTCTTTTCTTTCTTTTACATTATTATATCCAATAACGTCCACGTAAATTGGTGGTCAGTGAAATTAGACAAAAAGGGCATAAAAAATCCACGCTAAAAAAATTGTAGCAGGCGAAGGGGTGAAAATCTCTTATTCACAATTATTACAGAAACTATCAATTATTTGATAAAAGTTAGTTTAAAGTTGCAGCACGTAAAATTTCCTACAAAATCAAAACTGGTAATTTTTAATGATATGAGGGTCCTTTCAAAAACTTCCATTCCAAAAATTTAATCATATTAAATTCCGTTACAAAAATTGAATCATTGAAGTGATATTATAAAACAATTGTTTTGTAATATTCACATGTAAATTTATTAACTATGGGTTTGAATGGAAAATTTTAAATTGAACATATTTAAATGTGGACGTTATTGGATAGAATAATATCCTTTAGCCCCAGTTTAGGATCTTCAATGTCTATCACTACGCAAACAAACCAACGGTCTAATACGTGAGTTGCTCTAATATTAGCTTCTTTAGGTCATTATATGGTAATTTCAGAAAGTGCAGAAAGTCAAGAAGTTCAGAAAGATGTATCATCGACTTATTTCGTTACTGAGATTTTTTTAATATCGAATGGATGAATTGTATTTTATCTATAACATTAATATTTTAAAAATATATAGATTAAACCTACCGGGAATATCTGTGACTAATTCCATCTTCTCGTGATGGTGTGAAAAGGAGGACATTTTTAACATTTTCTGTCATTTTTTTTAAAGCGGTTTACATAATATACAAAGACAGCAAATATTTCACGAAAGAAATCTTACAATACAAGAAAATGTGTGAGAAATGTGGGTTATATTTATATTAATATACCAGCCATCGACTATTTAACAACACAATCATAAATTTTTGGGTTCGGAATACTGCATCCGCAAATAATTTTTATAGAAAAGAATCCATGAAATTTATTCACAACTTAAACGAAAAAATAATTAATGAGTACGAGTTTATGTTGGAAATTACTGAACCTATGATAAGTAGCAGTCGTGATAAATAATCCATCTCTTGGCGCTAATTATCAATTTAGCAACTTCGAACATCTTGACAAATGACATGATGACAGCTGAATTGTTATTTCACTGCTGGGAAAAACGTAAAATAAAAACGTATAGTTCATTACGTCAATCTCGCATAGTCTAATAAATCACTTAAATATTACAATGGTAATAAATTGTAAATTAACAATATAACATAAGAGAGATGTGTGCTTAATTCGATATATTTGCTTCCTTTCATATATTTACTACATTCTCTCGCTGGTTAATGGTTTAATAATAATTTAAGTTTATATGCATTTCATTTTGTGCCATCGTATTTGTATTAGTGAATTGGTAAATTAGTTTGGGCACGCGTCCACAATAATTGTTTAGATTATGATAAAGCAATATGTATAAATTGTTCATATGTATTATATCAATTATATTATATCAATGTACTGTTTACTCAACGTGGACTCGTCTGATCATATATTTTTAAAATCAGAACGTTTAAATATTTTCGGTCAAATTTAACGGTTCTAATTAGTTTATGCACCACGAACATCTATTTAAACAGTGAAATAACCGTTTTGACATTTTTATCGATATTTCGCATTCTATGTTAAGAGTCAATTTTATTTTATCGGAATTATAAAATACATACGTTTATCAATCGTAAACAGTGATGAAATTCTTAATGAAATTTCAGGTACTTAAAATTTATTTCAGGATTATGACGCATATCCAAATAGGCAAACCTTCATAACAGATGCCTTTCATAAAATAGATTTAGACCAGCGCTCGGTTTTTTGAGCGAAATTAATGTACCACAAAGAAGAAAGAATAAGTTTAAAAATACTTTATTTAAAAAAAAAAGAGAAAACATTTTGTGCGCACGAGATATTACAATAAATCTTCAAATTGATAATTCGCGAGGTACAATAGCGTGTCAATAAAATAGTAAACCTATAAATGGATACTATTTATGAATAACCATAGGCTATTCATTAATGTATGTCCACTGTTCTTGTATTTCGACTATTCTTGATGCGAGTTTTTAATTGCAAACAATACTGGCATATGTATTATAAATTACAAGTTCTTTAAGTCCATTACAAAGTGAATCCGCAGATGCACGTTTCGTTTTCATTTTTTTACCCATCTTTTATCGAAATTCAATTGTTTTTGAAACGTCAAATACATACATTTTTTTATTTTCGATCTACTTATTAGACAACGTTATGGAGTATAGAAAGCTAATAATATTTACAATATGTTATTCAAGACTTTTACTTATAAATAATAAACAGGTTTATGTCATTTAATTTGTGCAGTAATCAATTTTTATTATTTTAAAACGGACAATCTTTGTATTTACAAATATATTATTAATGGAGATAAATTTTATAAAAGTTTTGTAACATTTCATGTGGGAGTTTAATTAGTAATTCGAACAAAATGTCGATATTGTTAAGATAAACTTTTAATAAAGGTCATAACATCAAACAGAATAACAGAAATTTGTTCGGTAACCTTTGCTTTCAAATTAATGACTCATTTTTTCATCTTTTAAACTTTTATGTTATATAATTATAAAATAAAGGTATGATTAGTAAAGTCAATTTACGGTACGTTGCCAAGAAAGCTTTATCGAAATAAAAAATATAATTGAATGCATTCCCATGTTAATGACTTATAATACTTTATCAATTTAAAAAAAATGTTACTTTTTTGACAAATAACATGTGTATTGTCATCTATATTTAGTGCTCTATTACGTAGGGAATGGCGTGCTCATAAAAAATTACATATTGTGTAAGGAAAATTTGAAGTCATTATCTCCTTTACACTTTGGGTAATTGTACCGTAAGCATAATTTTAAATAAACAAACATCTTCATCTGAGTCATCGTTAGAGTTAACGAAATATATACTCGTACTGTGATAACATTTCTCCAAAAAAGGGGTAAACTCCAAGGAAATCTTCAAAGAAATGTCTTCGATATAATGGGAATGTCGTCCATTATCTACATACCTTTGATGAATTCGATCATTTTAGCAGGATATAACTGTTATTTTGAATTCGATCGTTTCAGCAAGATATAACACGGCGGAAAAATGACCCCCACTTTGGTCGTCCACATACAGGGATACATTAAAAGCAGTCTTTATTCTCCCAAGCGCATTATCCCTTTATTTCTGATATTCCGAGGAGATAATTCTTGTTAATGTCGACAAAAAATTGTACAATGAATGAATATTACTTAGGAAGGTCTACTGAGCCGTTGTGAAAAAAAAGCAAATTTATTGAAGGTATTTTGTTTTTATTTTATTTACTATAGGCAAATTTACTAAGGGAAAATTTATTATATGCACCATGTCAAATGTCGTGTGTTGCAAAGCAAATCTCTAGGGGCACGGCTGTCAGGGAAATCGGCCACTTATCTTACAGTCCGTATATGGTTCCCAATGATTACTTTCTTCTCAGTAACCTGGGCAGGAGATAAATTATTTTTCTTGGGCGATACAACTGGTTCTAACAATTTTTTATGACTTAGCTCTTTAACATCTAATGAAAATATAATAGATTTTTTTTATAAGTTGTATTAGAAAATTATAACAAACCTATTTCTCAATTATCAGTCACTAACGACCGAACACTAAATAATCGTTTTTTCGATAACTGTAATAAATATTTTTAGAGACATAGCCGCAAGCTTATTTAGTAAATAAATATTTCCACAA
Source organism: Druceiella hillmani (assembly GCA_039881145.1). NCBI lineage: Eukaryota > Metazoa > Arthropoda > Insecta > Lepidoptera > Hepialidae > Druceiella > Druceiella hillmani. Next base: position 9,366,258 of record JAYKKI010000002.1, read on the forward strand.
GTACCAAATCAATCTTTTTAATTACTAAATACTTAAATAAATCTAACAATTATTTATTTCATTTACCCATTGTCCTTTGCAAGCAAGACTCCCACAGACGATCAAACTCCCACAGACGTCAGTCCGTAAACTCATTTCGCTCTCACATCTCCTTCCCCTTGTAATACGGAGGAGGGACACGGCCTTGGAAGAAATTAACTACCCACCATACAGTCCAGATCTGGCTCCTCGTGATTACTTCCTAACATCGATATTGTTAAGGTAAACTAATAAAAGTTTACCTTAACAATATCGATGTTATGGTGGGTAGTTAATTTCTTCCAAGGGCGTGTCCCTCGACTTTGCAACTCGCGACTTGTGTCACGATGCAGTATCTTACAAAAACTAAATTCCTTTATCAAACTTCCTTTTTTCCGCAACGACTCGATGGACCGTACTAACCGTAAAAAATAAAGTTATTTTAATTTGAATGAAATCATAACCCCGCAATGAGAATAGATAGGACGATAGTCCCAGGCAGGTGTCAAATTGGAATCCGAACCTACACAAAATCTTCATAATTCGCAAGGAAGTCACAGAAGAGGAGGCCCCAAAATCACCTATAGGCCACAAAGATAGAAAAATCATAGCAGCTGGGAAAACCTTAAACTGAAATAAAATTGTATTATATATATATAAAGGCCAAATACTTACCACTCGTTCTATCCATTTCCAGTATTTAAATCCAATAAAAAAATTATAAATACGTGCAGTTTCCACAACCATTGAATACAATTTCAACACAAGCATCCCAGACACGAACCCTATATATGCGACGGCACGCCGAATAAAGTATTGTTCGCACGACCCGTCGTCTGACAGGGTTGGCAACAAAGGGCTGATGGCGCGTGCGAGCGGGACGACGCGCCGGTCAATAGTCAGCCGGCCGGTGTGCATCTTTCTTCGCAGAGTGACCCCTGCACGGCAGTGTACCTGTGACGTCATTACCTTCAATTTCTGCGTTGCGAAAAGAATTTGTAATGAAACTCGTTTCTAGAGCGACGAAATAGTATGTGCCAAAATTTGTAAGCAACAAGTAACGAAAGAAAGGCGTAATGAAATAATACAAAAAGTAAGCACAATTATGAACAGGAAATATGTGTTAAAAGATGTCCACTAATAGTTTGGAAAAAAAATTTTTTTGGAGTTTACTAATGAAATATATTCTTGGTGAAAAATAGTAATTAACATTTGTCTAAATGTAATGTCTGTGCAACCTCGGTGGCCTGAGTTTTACTCGCACTTAACAATTTTAGTTAATGTTCTATTTTTATTTTTCAACATATAATTAATGTTCTCCGTTGGCATGACTCTTTAGAAATACCTTTGTTAGAAAAAAAAATATTATGCAATATTTTATTTCAATTAGCATACAATATCGATTGACCATTAATTATTTTATTCAGTAACTTTTCGACATAAATAAAATCCACAGTCCAGTAAAAATTGTTAAAGTTTCAATTTAAGGCAAAAGTATAATTACGTTCCGTATCGCAGCTAGCCACGCACGCATACGACATCGTAGATTTTTATTTAAAATTAATTTTTTTAATTACACACGGACGATAGACGTAGACGGAAGGAGGATAGCGTCGACTTAAAAAAATCCTGAATATTTAAAAAGCATCATACTGATCTAATCCTGAATATTTAAAAAGCATCATCTGGTTTTTGAAGTAATTCTGGGAATAATGCATATATTTAACTTTTAAGAAAGAAAACAGTCCTAGCTTTTATATGAATACATAATAACAACTTAAACTAGATTTGAAAAATAAAGTATTTAAAGAAGACGTCTTAATAATAGCATTTTGCCGCAGATCAGAATTAACCTCACCTGCATATTCTTCATAAAACGCACAAAATGTTAATCGGTGTTTTAGTTTAAAAGCTAAACATATTTTGGCTAAAAACTTTTGTAAAATATCTTCAGAGTATTCATCAGATGAATCGTTACTTCTCAATTTATATAACATGTTACGTTATATAACTTATAATAAAAATATATAATAAATAATATATATGTTACGTTATATAACAACATTTACGTAACAACGTATGTTACATTTACAAAAACATAACTCGTATTTATTGATTTTATTCACAACATATTTTATCATATTTATTCCAAAAACTGTTACCGTTCGACATTTCCCATATACTAATTTTTATACAAAAATAATCTACCAAACCTTGACAGTGAAATTTATTACGCAGTAACATTTTTCTAATAAATAAATAATACTTCTCTGCATATTCATTTCCATCTGCACATCTCCAATATTACAATTTTAAAGATTTTATTTCTAGCAATTTTGTCAGCTCGTTCTACGTTCCCCTAATATCAGAGGAGTGCTTTAGAGTCTAATAGATAATGGTGAAACTGTATTTAAAAGTATGCAAATAAACGTGTCATTAAATTTTAGAAAATGTAATTAAAATTAATATAAATATCGCCATCTAGTGGAAAATTATAAAACTAAACTTTAATCATAATTGCTTATAACACAAACAGATGTCAGTATTCATTAATTAAGTGCAAGTGAAGCTGAATATGTTGCAAATTTTGATCAAGTCTTTAAAGTTTTAACTTGTGTGAAGAAAACTTAAAATCCATCCAGCATATTTACGTGATTCGCGCACAGACACGGGTTTGTTATCATTTTGTTATATGTGTAAATTTATATAGTCAACAAAATATTTTACTGTTACGAAACAGCTGATACAAGTGAATAACATGGCGAAATCGAGATTTATTCCCCCGTAAAACTATGCAATTTACAAAAAATAAAATCCAATGACTCACAATTAATCTACACTTAAAACGCAACATACTACGCTCAGCCGGTTTAATATATCCGATTTATCCAACCAAACTTCAATCAGGCGCCCACCGTACGGCAACCCAGAAGGCCTCCATCCAGAGGCAAGCAGTTACCCACATAATTCGATGCAGGAGCAGCGCACGACAGTCCCCAGCACACTTAATTCCCCACGAGAGGAATTCGCGTAGGTGAGTGCGAGCGACCTGCCCGCCCGCCTCGAACAAAGCCACGCAATCTCAGGAATTTGACTTTGAAATCTCGTTACGCCTCTCGCACATCTCACTTAGCGAGCAGACACGCACCCGGCCCATCACAATCAGCCGCCCTCGCCTTTACCATATTCCGTTTATTTCAATTTCCCGGTTATTGTGGTTCAAAGGTGAACTACCTGCTTGCATGTCGGCTTGTAATTTGAGACAAAAACGTAAGACGTCCTGACGCGATTTAACAGGGTCTAATTTTAATTATGTGCATAGCAATTACGTCTTCAAAAATATTTACAGCCAAGAGTCAGCAATATTTTCAAAGTATTTAACCGTAACTTTAAAAAGTATCATTAGTACCAATTCCATATTGTAAACTAGTAGCCGACTTAGATAACAGAAATACACAAAAAACAAATATAATGCATGCCACATACTATTCCTGTTTAGATGCCATTAAGTTACCAAAGAAAGATTTCAATAACTAAGTGCCATAACCTATTAGTTACAGTCACGTTAAACCCAACAGATACATTGTTACATTCTTACAGACTGAACAAAAAATATGGCGCCAAATAAAGGCACTCGCAAACTACATTGAAATCTACGATGAAAGTTCACGAAATAGACACTTATATAAAAGATTTTCTTATTAAAACTTATATAAAAATTGAGAACCACTTTTGGATCGCTTATGAATGTCAATATAATATTACGTTACAAACTGATTAGTATTTACATCGATATTAATGCATAAAATAAGAATAAAAATAACCACAGACCATAACACATATATGGATACAATTTTTATGATATATATATATACAATTTTTTTTAACATATTGCACAAAAATGTTTACCGACAATTTTTGTCACTGAATTATTATTACATTGAAATGTTTAATAGCAACAGGTTTATATCTAACAAATTCACCATTTCACATTAATTACAAGAAAGGCTGCCATAGTATTTTCCTAGAATCATTATCATTCTCGCATGATATGCTGATTATAAGCGTAGGGTACGATTATAGAACACATCTCGGTCTAGACTTCGCATAGTGCTATACGCCAACCAACCATAAAAAAAAGTGTGGTATGTTGGTCCATCGGTTTTTTTCGTCCCTCTCAAAGCGTGATTACGTGTGCGCTCTTCGCGCACTATGCGTTTCTATACTATTCCCGAATTTGCGAAATTCGGGAATAGCATAGAAACGTTTTGTTACGAGCGCAAGGACTGAGTAACAACTGTGTGCTTACGCGGGCGATGTTACAAAAATGAGGAAGTTTCTACTAGGAAATGTAAAATAATATGTAACAGAGCTTGCTCATAATAACAAGTATCAGAGCTAGAAAATGTAAAATAATATATAACAGAGCTTGCTCATAATATGTAACAGGGCTAAAAAATGTAAAATAATATGTAACAGGGCTAGAAAATCTAAAATAATAGAGCTTGCTCATAATTTAATAGAGCTTGCTCATAATAATATGTAACAGAGCTAGAAAATGTATAATAATATGTAACAGAGCTAGCTCATAATAATATGTAACAGAGCTAGAAAATGTAAAATAATATGTAACAAAGCTTGTTTGAAATATAAACGCGCAGTGCCAGCATGATTGAGTCGATTAAAACAAAAAATGGCTATGTATTGGGTGTATGAATGAATGGGTAAAGGTTTTAAATTTACATTTGATGCATTAAATCTGTACCGCCCATGACTGAATGGTCAATCTCCCATATTCGTAACAGTTTGGAAGATGGCATAATAGACACGCTCTATTGTCTCCGGAATCGAATTTTAATAAAATGGCTTAGATTAGTTTTAAATTATTGATTTAGTTATGCTATTTCTATAACTTTACGTAGAATTTATTTTCGCTGATATAAATTAAATACAAGTATATATTTTTAACTAAATAAATATCAAATCCTTGAACATTTTATGCAAATTATCTAGTTTTCATTTAGATACGCGAATCTCATAATATTGGTATCCCACGAGATCGAAAATCTCGATCCCACAAGTACCGACATTGTATATAAACCACGAGGTTAAAAACACCACACGTTTACTGGCTACAGCCGGCTCGTTTAACATGGCGCGTTTCATCAGCTACCTTTTTATACATCATTTTGGAACTTATTAATATATCGGTATGGGCTGAAGCAAAAATTTGTTACCACGAATACCCTTAATAATTTAATCTATACATATAATAAAATTGTACCAGAGTGAATTCTGTACATGGAAAATATTTAAAATTGTTACCACGAATACCCTTAATAATCTATACATATAATAAAATTGTACCAGAGTGAATTCTGTACATGGAAAATATTTTAAATAAAGTTATTGATTTAGCGTAAAGAATGATAATAGAAGCCAGGAAACCTGTTTTCAGAATTTTCGTCTGTCTGTATATTAATTTGTTCGTCAATCATGCGAAATCTATTGGGCCGATTTTGATAAAATTTGGTATGGTAAAAATTTGTACCCTCGAGCTTTTTATTACAGATATAAAAAACACCCTACCTTAGTAAACATCAAGATTTAGTGAACTTTATGCTGATAAAATTTAGAGAGAAAAAAATTATTCAAAATTCCGAATAACCTCTCTTTTGTCAAACTCCATGTGAACGAATTCGAGTTGGCAGGTAGTATGCTATGTATACTATGTACGTACATATACTAAATTAATGAAACATCGACTTATGTAATATATACCAGAATAGTTTAGTAAAATTAAAAGAGACCAATCATCTATCTAACATACAACCATCCATCTAGTATACTCGGTTATGTTTTTACATCGTGTATATATCACAAAATGTTCAACTTTGCAGAAGAGCAGAAGAACCTTTGCAATAACGGTTTATTATTTTGGTATAAGTTCAGTTTAGCGAAAATGCAAATTTCTCGTTTTTTTTTGTTTTAATGAAAGAATATACTTCATGTATATTCTCAACATATTTAAAAATTACGGTCACGATTATTTTATTATAAAAAACTCATTTGAAGGATGCTATTTTCATGAAGAAACGGTTGCCAAATATAAATTTTATAACCTCTCTTTATGCGATATACTTTGCGCATTTTCATCTTTTTAGTTTGTTTTTTTTTATATAATTTCTTCTTTGTTATACTAAACACTATTTCCATGAAGAAACGGCTGCCAAACATAAATTTTATAACCTCTCTATATGCGATATACTTTGCGCATTTTCATGTTTTTAGTTTGTTTTTTTTTATATAATTTCTTCTTTGTATTTGATGTTTTTAGTTTGTTTTTTTCGCATTGTCGCATTTTCATGTTTTTAGTTTGTTTTTTTTTTATATAATTTCTTCTTTGTAAGTTAGTGTTTAGTATTACTAATAATATAATTCTCATTCTCTAATAGTCGAAAAATTTATTTAACAAAGTATACTTTTGTTTGGGAACTTTTTTAAATTACTTTTCTTTAATAAAATAATCACGAAGGTCCCATGTTTTCTTAATGCTTTATTTTTTACCTATATTTTTTCAATTAAAAGAAAATTTACATTTTCGCTAAATTGAACATGTTACATTATTTTTAAAGTAATTTTAAATAAGACATTTTTTTTCAACAAACGATGCGTCTTTCGATTCTATATTCAGTTGTATCAAAATGTCATAATCTTTTATTTTTTTATATGACGTTCCAACTCAACTTCAATGACGTATATATTCTATTTTATATTTATACAATACTATAGTTCTATAGTACTTGTCATATCTCTCCGCAAAAACATCTTTAGAATATGCTACTCGTCTGAAATGTATAGTAAACAATGAAATACAGAGGAAGATATTACGTAGCGATGCGAAAACAAATCTCTATAAGAAAATCTGGGGACTGACGAAGTCAGACACAGAACTTGAAATATCAATTTCGCTCGAGTGAACCAGACTTAAGATTTTATTCCGAAACCTGCCCTTCACATACTCGTGGCAAGATAAATAATATGAAACATAACAGAAGTCTATAATTTGACTGGAATACAATGATAACAGTCACTTGCGCAAAGAATTCGCTCGTCTATGATCGCGAAACGGATATAGAGTAATTTTTTTTCTTAGCAATGCCTGACTTTTTTAAGAAATAACGAATACATACGAAAAATTATTTTGTTTGAAAAATAATTTTCTTTAAGAAACTTTAATTTTCTATGCATTCCTATTGTTTTTATAGGCTCCGTAGTCAAACCGTTGTGTATTCATCTATCCGTCCGTCCGTCACAACCTTATAATTTATATAATTTTAGATCTCGCATGCAATTTTACATTAATATTTTTTAATAATCCCCCTCACATGTAAGTTGAGAACATGAATTATTTCCACTTGAAAAAATGAAGATAATTCTTAAACCATTTTTAGGGTTCCGTACCTTAAAAGGAAAAAAGAACGCTTTTAAGTTCATTTCGTTGTCCGTCTATCTGTCTTTCTGTCGAGACCTTTTATTTTAGGAACGCGTGGATGTATCAAGTTGAAATCAATATTAAAAACCGTAAAAATTCAAGCTTTTAAGTCAACGCAATAAAAACATAAGGCCATTTATGCCGCATATTTTGACACTAGCAAATAAATCAAAACCTATAAGGTGCTTCCCGTTGACCTAGATTAATAAAATTTGGCAAAAAGTAAGATACCACAGCACAGTTAAAAGAAAAATCCGGAAATCGTTAGTTTGTAATTATAACACATAAAAACAATTTTTTTTAAATGTATGGTACCTATGAAAGATATAGTACACAATTAAATGAAACTACGTGATGTAGAAGATAATCTTTGCTAATATCCCACCTGAAGATGTTGTAATACAACGAAATCTAGGTCGTGGTAAAGAAATTAAAGAAAGTAGAAATAATATTACATCACGTAGTTTCATTTAATTGTGAATAATGAATTTCTACAAAATTAACGCCAAATATATTCAACATTTAAAGATATAGTAGGCAATATATTTTCGTTCTAAAAAATTAAGATTTTCTAAATAATTTAATAGGAATATTATGTACCATTAATTGTTTATAAATGCCTTAATATGTAAAGAACTCTCGTAAAGCGAGTTACCCTCGTGCTTGATAGATATATTCAATGTTCAAACTGGAAAAAAACAGAACAACTTTCGAACGAACTCGGTGTATGTATACACATCTGTGACTGCCTATTTCCTCAGAAATTATGCATGAAGTAACTTCCATAAATGTGAATTCCAAATATGCATGAAGTAACATCTAGAACCTTCACAATTTTAAGAATAACTTTAGTTATTTTTTTTTGTTTACAAACCAATGGTGTACCACACTAGAGTTAGCAAAATGATAAATCTAAAAATACGATTTTCACTTCTCTATCAAAATTTATTTTATACTAAATTTACGTAAAAGCAGTAAGAAGTTGTTGAGCAACCTACTGTCCCGAAAAACGAGTCGAAACCAAGTAAAACAGATTGGTGATGGGAACGTTCACTGAAAATCAATTAATTTTTTTATCATACGGAATAATTTTTGCGAGTCTTTGATTTGCACTTAAGTGCTTTTTTTGCTTATACCTCATATGCGAACTATTAAACTTTAAAGTGGTTTATAATGTACTTATCTCCGTAATTTTTGAACCACGCAGAGAAAACTGAAAGGTCCAGGAGATGAATCTAATTCATTCGTTTCGAAGTTCCATAAATTTCAAATATGTCTCATCAATAAGTTTGTGTTGTATAATTATTACAATTCCTTTCTTTTGCCTGTACCAATACGCGTTGGACCGAATTTGTATTAATATTAGACGATAATATTCCTCGAGACCTGAACAATTGAATTTATATATTTTTTATTCTCCTTAGATCAGACTCTTTAAACCCTTGAAGAATTAATGCAATACCACTTTTTAATATGTAATTAACTGCCTTTTAAACCTGTGGTATAATTGTTCAACCACTTTAGTAAGATTTTAGTAAGGTGTTTTGAATAAAAAATAAAATTGTGAAGAAGATATGCAGGACATGGCTGGTAATTCCAAAAAATTCATCGACTATTTTGCGTTTTAAAATAATACTGATATGTTAGTTAAAATAGGGGTCCTACTCAGTAATTACGTAATTTCGCATTAACCTAATTACGGGACTGATTTTGAATTTTTTATAAATCCGTAACTCAAAGGTAAAATTCCGTAATTAAGAAAGTATGTATCTTGGCTTAAACAATAAAAATAACATATCGATTGAGTACCCATTCACTGTCTCTGTGTACTAACTAGTAGCGTTACGATAATTCCCCGTATTTTATTTTATACTCTGATAATTCACGCACGACACGACTAATATTGAACGAGAATTAGTCCTTTCAAATAAAAAATAAAGTTCGATATTGTGTAACCAACTTAAGGGACGCCCAAATTGGAATGCAGTGCGGGTAAGCCTCCTTGGAGAAGTAAGTATTGCTTTAAAAATTAAAATGAAGCGTTATTTATTGCTTGATCGTCAGTCATTCAATTCACATTGACTCAAACAACCTGGTCTGGTCCAATTAAAAATTGTCTTTTAGTGTGCTATGATTTGTGAATATGAAGTTATTACTTATTGTCGCAAAATTATGAATAAGTTATAAATCGATGGACTACGTGATGTGTTCTTCGTTTGAATCATAAATTATACCTATATGATATAAGCATGTGAGTATTTAAACTTTTTTGGTTACCTACTAACTAACTTTTTTAACCACCGTTGATACACCCCTGAAGCTGGGCGACAAGAATGTCGAGGAGGTGGAGAGCTTTCAGTACCTCGGAAGTATGGTGACGAGAGACGGAGGAGCCAAGGAGGTCGTGAAGAGCAGGGTGGGAAAGGCAAATGGAGCGTTCGTCCAGCTATACCCGATATGGAGAAGTGGATCCATTTCCAAAAGGACGAAGATCAGACTCTTCAACACCAACGTCAAATCCGTCCTGATGTCCGGCTGTGAGACGTGGAGGGTCTCCAAAGATCTCACCCATCAACTACAGGTCTTCGTGAACAGATGCCTTCGCCGCATCATGAACTTGAGGTGGCCGCAGGTAAAGAGGAATGAGGATCTGTGGGTTGAAACGGACCAAAAACCCATCGCAGACCAGATTAGGGAGAGGAAGTGGCGTTGGATCGGCCATTGAAGGCCGATCCAACGAAGGAAGTTGGAAGTCATCAGAAGGCAGCCCTCGACTAGAACCCCCAAGGAGCAAGACAACGTGGCCGACCAAGAAAGACCTGGCAGAGAACGGTACAGGAAGAAGCAAAGACAGCTGAAAAAATCTAGAGAGAGGTTAAGCAACTGGCAGCTGACCGCACCAAATGGAGAAATTTTACGTCTGCCCTAACTAACTTGTTAAAGTATCAACTAAACAAATGATTAAATTTATATAAATAACTAACCTATATAAATAACAATTGTTTGAGTGATAAATTTAATATTTTTCATGAGTACAAATTTGGTTAACAATTATCACAATTTTTTTTTGTTTAGTCACCACAAATAAATTTGGCACATTCCTGGCATTTGACTGTCATTTTTCTATCGCTATATTATGGGCAGATATAACATAGTGCTAGGCGCAGAGACGGAATTTTTGCTCGTTCTAATCTATGTGCTTTTACCAGTTTTGTTGACAATAACTTTAAAAAAATTCTTCTGTTTGTGGTAGTTACATTTTTGAAATTACAAACAACGAAATAATTTATAGCAAACGTATTGAATAAATTAAAACAGATTACTACAGACCATCTCTTCGTCTGCCAAGCCACATTATATGTTGAGTACAACTTGCCATTAATGTCTACGCCACCCTTTGTTTTATTATAAAATAATAGCACCCCCAACTTCGTCTATTCTCCCTCTCTATTCATGTCATCGTGATGCATAGAAGATAACAATACAACAGCTGTATATTTCTTGAGACATGGGAACACATAGTCAGTTTTTCACGAAAACCAAATACCGTTGAGTGTAATTCACAATATCTGTCGGGCAAACATGCTTGTGGTATTTCTTTTTTATTTTTTCTAAGAGTTACCATAATTGCAACGTTATCTTTTATGAGGTCTTTGGCTAAATTAACACTTGTGAAATAGTTATCCATAGTTGTATTACGTCCTGTATTCTTGATTGCCTCGGTCAATCGCTTGTTCAGATTTTGATGTCGTTAGAGGTATTGTATGGATCAACTGGCTGTTTGCCTACGTAAATTTGAAAGTTTTGGAGGTAGGCAATCTTATCATCAACCCATTGCATAATGTTTTATGCCATATTTATTCGACTTGCTTGACATGTATACCAAAACCTTAAAATCCTCCTCTAAACTCAGGCAACTGCTGTTCCACAGTGATACACTCTAACACAGAGTAGTGTTTTCTAAAATTCTCGTTTAGAATGTCACAAAACTCTCGAATCGGGACCAGTTTCTTTTCAGCTCGTCTAGACTGTTGAGAGGTAGCATCATCAAACCGTAAAGATCGTAGAATGAACAAAAAATGTTTTGCTGACATTGTGTACGAAAAAAAATCTATTCCAGTTCCATCAATTGCCCGGAGATTGAGAAAATTCAAATGTGATGGTTGTAAAACTCCATACATTGCCAGTAAACCAAAAAAACCCAACATTTCTTCATAAGTTACTTCCTTGGCATCACGTTCCCTTTGGCATTTATCACAAATACAAGATATATACTCATTTGTTTGTTTTATTATCAATTCTATAATATTTTTATCAAAAAATTACAAATAACAATCAGTCTTACTTTTAGCATTTCTTACCGTTTGTGCCTGGCAAATAAGTAACTATATTACGATATCTTTCTTGCTCTTTGGCTTGGAATCTTGTTCTTTGGCTTGGAATAGCTTTGTTCCGTTTATTATTTTCCGATCCTTTCCCAGAATGTAAGTAGACGGAGATTGGTCATTGGACGTTCTTCAACCTCACTTAATTCTGAGTTCGAATCGTGGTCTGGCTAAATCAACACAGGTCGTTTTTTTACACCTAATCCTTCATCAAACTCGGCGAATGTTTCTTCTTTATCTTCGAGAATAATACTAATTTGTTCAATATAAAGACTCCACTTATTTTGATCTATGGTGAGGTGTTTCTGCAAAAGATGAATATCCCTAATAAGACAAATGTCACAGCAGAATAAAATTCAATACGATATAATAATAAATATATAGCTTATAGCCATAAGAAAACAATAAAATATAATTACATACGCTCGTCAAATAAAAACATGAAATTAAGTCTTTATTTTAAAACAATATAATTTTCAAACTTGATAGTAAACAATTATATTCTTTTAAAATCAATAAAATAAGACAAATAAATGCAAAAAACTCTAAATTTTCAAATATGTACTTACCTAAATTTCAACCACAGTGTTAGTCGCGCGGGTTCGCCGCGACCTCAGCACTAACGTATAGTACGTCCAACCACTTCCGCTATGCGAGCGACACTGAAACAGGACGGGCTAACGAGATAGGAAGCTTGCAGAAACTTCGGTTAAACTAAAAGTAGTAAAAACTAGCTACTGTAAATAACTAAAAAGATAACTCCAATTGAAAATCACTTGAGGTCATGGAGACCCTGCGTGCCTAATTAAAGGTTAAATTGAATCTAGTAATTAACAACTGTATTCTTTCAATATAATCAATGTGATAATTTAAAACCTTTCAATAAAATTAATTTTTCTTTTATTATTTTTCAAATCATCAACAAGTAAAACCGTATATAAGGAGTTTTTAAACAAACGCACATAATCTTCGATTTGGGAACATTTTTTGAGAGTAATGAATTGGCAAAATTTTGAATGTAAAAATTGCAAAAAGTATTAAAAACTCCTAGTGATTCAATTGAAACTTTAAATACCCACGTACGTGCTAAGCATATTGATAAAATACCCGATGAAGGCTCCTAAAGAGCTAGTACTTCAACTACAGCTAAAAATGCTCAAGATCAAGTCAGGGACACTAAGAAATAACCTCCAACAAATAAAACCATACTTACAGATTATTATTCAAGAGTGTTATCTACGAAGGCTAGGGAAGTGTGACCCGAACGATTGCACTAGGTAGGATTCCATTTAATAAATTTTGTATTTCTTAAGACCTAAGATACCTGTTTAAACCTCCTAGCTACGATTAACCAAAAATTTCTTATAGCTAACCAAGAAAGTTCTAGAACAAAGAAATTCCAAAATCAAATATTCACCACTGCTTTTGACGAATAGACCTCCACTCGTAAAACAAGGTATTTAAATTTAAATATTCACAAAAAAGCAAGTGCAAACATTTGGATTTATTGAGGTTAAAAGGTTAAATGATAGCTGATGTAGCTACTCAGGTGTCAGAACAACATTTGAATGCGTTTGAGCTTAATCTCGACGAGGTATAAAAATGTTGATGGTCATCATCAACTGTATTATGGACATGAAATACAACTTACGATGATTAATGTATTGTATAAAACCCAGAAAACTTTAGGTCTGTGTTCTGAACCCGAACACGAAGATTCTAACCCCAAATGAAAGCTATAACCGCAAGCAGTGTTGACGGGGATGAGGAGTTAACCATCGCACAGCAATTCGAAAAAGGGACACACATATAGACACACATACGACAGGAAACAAAAATTCCTCTACAAAAAACACTGACCTAGAATCTATTATTCGGGTCATAGTATGCATTTATGATAGTGCTGCTGATGGCTGACCCCAAGTTTAACTAACAGCTGAGTACAATTATTTATTTTCCATGCAGCCTAGAAGTGTAAGCCGTATGTGTCTAAGCGCGGTTTTTCTTCCGTCGGCTATTTTTGCAACAAATTGAGAAGCTCTTTAGTTGATAAACGCCTTATCATTCATGCGATCACAATTTTAGTTATTTTTTCATGTTATGTTTCTTTTATTATAATTTATACTCGTTGATTCCATAAATATTACTTGTTTCTTTAATAAAAATACCAATATAGCTCTCTAATATAATCTGAATTTTATTGATTTGCTTCTTAAAACTACCAATATTTATTTTTTAACAATACCAAGTCCGTTGCGTAATTACGTAGTTTAATTCTATAAATCCGTTACTATTTCAGACATATCCGTAATTTTGGAAACTCTAATTGAAAAGCTTCGCACATTTTAGAGCACTCATGATAATTTTCATTTCTTTCTACTAAACCCCCGTAAATTTAATATGATAAGTTCTATTATAAATGTAAACCCTAAGATATAAAATTGCAATATTTCATTAAAATGTGTTCAATGATTTTTTCGATATACTCGTACAGGCATACGTACGTACGCGCACATATACGCGCACACATACGCGTGTGCGTGATGCTTCGCTGGTTTTTTGCCCTAAACGGCATGTATGAAGAAAGAGTTCTCTAAGTTCACTTCGAAATATTTCCATTTTTAATTTATATTTTACACGCTGATTACTCGATTGCAGACTAAACAGAAGTTCGAATGCCGCAATCTTTATATACCCTACAAGAAATATTTTAGAAGCTTCTATAACATTCCAGAAATCGGTCGAAAAAAGGGGCGGCCTTATAACTTGCCAACCTAATATTTTATATATATATATATATATATATACGTATATACCTTCGTTCTTGAGTTTAACGTTTATACTTTTCTAAGTGGCGAAATCATGATATTCTTAAAAAATAAAAAATATATGCACACTCAGATAATGTATTATTATTTAAATAATTTTTCGGATTTATTCACCTTTATCTTGTTTAAGGTTTCACTTTTTATTTCTCACATTCTCCTTTCATACGTAAAGTTAAATCCATTCATTAAACAGATACATATAAAAGTTTCCTTCTATTGGTTGAAAGTCAAACCCTACATTTGTTTTAAATTTGCAATTTCCCAAATGATAAAGATAAATAAATATTATTAGTCCTGTTATATTGCACCCGATCAACGTTAATCCGATCAATCTATGGCGACATCTAAGCGTGTTTAAAAAGAAATTGAAGATATTTCCATGATAAAGCCAATTTTGAACAAAACTGGGAAATATTTTGTTTTTCTGAGTAGATTTTAATTTCTGACATCAACATTAAAAAAGTTGCATAACAAAAAAATATGTTTAATAATTTTATGGTATTCCAACCTACACTTATAAGTTAGCAGTTTTCCCGCATTTCAAATATTTTTTTCACTAATCCACAGTAGCCACATTATAATAAGTTTTTCTTTTCATCAGCCAGTACAGCCAAAGTTCAGAAATAGGATATAAACAAATATAAGCAACATTTCGATCATGCGGCATCACTAGTTCTATTCATGTCCCCTACTTTATCTCCAATTACTTTCCCGTCTTCACTTCCGTCCACGTAACTATATTTTATTACGTTACAAACTATATTATTACCATAAATAAGCAACACCGACTGCGAAACACGTAACTTACTCGGCACCCTCTCGTTTTGCAAAGCCTAATTTTACAAGGGGGATGGTGAATCTATCTGTTTTCCCCTCCAATTTATTGTCGATATAGCTGAAGATTATTGTAGGTATAGTATAAATGATCTTTTAACTACGTTTTCGTCGCACTGATACATTCTATTAATGCACTATTTATATAAATGCATGTGAACTTCTTATTAAATTAAAATAATAGTTCAAAAAACGAAAAAAAAACACATTTTTGTAAATACTGCACTAAAAAGCAAAAAAGTAATTATCAAACCTGTTTTCACTGTCTACTCTGCAGGACTTCAGTGCAAGCTATGTTTGTTATTGGGTATAATAATTTAAGTATAAAAGCGTGGGGCTTGAAATCTAACTGGAATGTATCATCTTTGTTCACATACCCGGAATATTTATTTGAAAAACAAAAACAATTTTTTGACAAAAAAAAAGATTTTGCTTCGCGACCCTAAATATACCACTTCGTATACAACAATTAGAACCCCAGAAACGGTTAGGATATGTTGTTACGTTATCGAGTTCAGTGTCTAACCTCCGGTTCTATTTCACTGAATCAGTTAGATGGTACCATTTTGTTGTGTCGTCATCAGAACTACAGACAACTGCCAAGTTTCATGACGATACAACAATTTGAAATGCATGAAATTTAGTTTCGTAGATTCCGTTCCGTAGTTAGTTAAAGGTCTAATACCTACCTAATCAAACGTATTAAAAAATAGTACTACTATTATCCTTTCACAGTATATGCTGCCAAACTTGGGAACAAATTAATGCTGACATTCAAAATGTATCACCGATTTATATTCTCAAAAATGGTCCGAAAAAAGTTAGATTCTTGATTCTATCCTGATTCCCTATTATTATCCTGTCGCTTCTTTCCACCCTATCCTTTTTATCTCCGTGTCTTATCCATACTGATACTTAAAGTACTCGTGAATTTTAAAATATTTTGAAAATTAGTGATTTATAATTTCTCATAGACAGTCTGTTTTCAGTTTTCCCAACGCCAAATTCTTAACATGTACTGTTTCGGTCAACTGGAAATATTGCTCATATATAACTAATTGACAGTTCGTTTAGTTTATGGTTATTAACATTAAAGTATACGAGCAATTAGTAAATTATTACTAATTTTTTACTTCTCTATTTCTTCTCCATGGTGTTTCTTATATACTCTTAATAAGCAGCAACGATGGCAGCAATTCCCACATTTTCGTAAGCAATTTCGTATAAGTTCGTTTATTTTTACAACTTTTTGCTAGTTTTTGGATGGTTCTTTATGTTAGACATTATTCAGTTTTATACAGCTAGCTATATAAAATATTTTTTGCAAATATTCTCTTATAATCTTTTAATATAATCCGATTAAATTCTTTAGTATTTTTTGCTTTCCAACATTTTTATGAGGTTTATAAAAATATTAACAGCCATATGTTCTTATCGTTTCTTGTATCTCTTCTAATTACTATAGGTTTAGGTAATAAATAAACTTTATATTTGCCAAACCACCTAGTGTTGATTTGTTTCGCAAGTCGTTTACAAACATTGCTTGAGACAACCATTAATTTAAGGGAAGTTTTTACTTTGTTTGCATGAAAAAATAACCATTTTTTTAAAGAGGAACTAATAAAGGTAGAACAAATTAATTTAAGATAAAATTTAACGCTTGTTATTGAAAAAAAAATTACAAATTTGTATAGCCATATAATGGGTAGAAGAGCTAATTAAACGAATGATCCAGCCCTGCGAGATGATTAGAAGACGAAAGAGTCAAGGCTTCGAAGAATAGCCTAAAATTTAAAAATCATTTTCATGCTCTATAAATAGGTGAACAAAGTGAACTAGAACATTCAAAATATAAAAGTTATTTGATGAGTTAAATATGTTCAAATAAAATGTATGTCTATCGACAAATCGTGCACAATTTTTTTGCATTTTTTCCAAATATTTTGTTGTATTTTTTCGCTATTCTAATTTACTTTTCTACAAGTATTAAGAATCCTACAAAAACGATTATTTCCTCATATCAACAAAATGGAAACTGCCCTCAAACTTATCAATATTCACACGTTGATTTTTCTCGATGCACAGTAAAATCATTGGTATAACTACATATTATAAATGTAATTCAGGTAGAAGTGATGTTATTCAGGTTGAATCACCGACATAAGTTACACATACGACTAAAGTACTTCACATTCCTCACCGATCAATTTCTTTATGGAATTGCCTAAACATTCCTGAAATAATGACAGAAACATTACTCACCCCTGTCTGATACCTTTAGTGATGTCAAATCAATTGGTCAACATCATTTTTACAGCTTACTTTGCTCAAAATCGTATTGCGTAGAAACAAAGTATTTAAGTTTAACTTGACCCTGTTTTTCTGCTACTTTGAAATTGGACTGCTTGCTGAATTAAAATGTTGCTCAACGCAATCATCACTACTAGCATATTTCAAATAAATAATGCAAAAATTATATATATATATATATACACATATAATTTTTTCACTATCCAAATCTATCGGAAGTTCTCGCTATTTGCGGGTTTCCCACGATTCATCGAATCTATTGCAACTTTGATTTCTTTTCAATATTCTTAAAGCGAAATCGGTCATCTAATGAGAAGTGTGGAACAATTTGTCATATTGAAAGATATGTTAAATAAAAAATACATTTTATATCATAAAATATAAAGTCACTACCAGTATTTGCTGCCCTTACATTTCATAATAACCTCTTACGGGTTTTCTTCCCGGCGTGTGGTTTTATAAATTACTTTGTAATTTTGTTAATAACACCTCGATCTTAAGTATGATGGCGTTTAATGCCCTCGGCTGGTACATGAGAGGATGAAGTTGCAATTTAGTTAATATATTTAGAACACGTGCTTACACGTTAGTTTGCGAGACGATAACTAAATCAGTCATAGCTATATTTTTCCATTAACCTTATATGTTTTTCCAAAACTAATTCTTATTCCAATAACTGCTTTGGGAATTGTATTACCAATTAGTGTTCTATTAATCAAAATTATGTTACTCTAATTTCGATTAATGAACAGTCACTCGAATTTATTTTGCATCATAGAACCCTTTGCGTTTTATAGAGCTTCCTATTTCATTGCGATTAACTTTATAAGAACTAAAATAATAATGGTGAAGTGTATATAAATTGCGAAGAAGACAGTTGTTCTTTACGAAAGACTCTAGATGATATTGTTTAAATCTTTGAATCTCATTATAGTGTCAAGATAAAAGCGAATAAATTGTCTTTATTGTCATATAAGATAAACATTGATTAATTTATAACCAATCGACCTTGATATGGATGTGTTCAAATCCTAGCGAATTAACAAATGATGATTACTAAATAATAGCTGATAGTTGGTTGCCCTTCATAAAAGCATTATCTGTTCTCAAAATATTAAAATAAATTTGATAACGATTTTTTTGTAAATGCGAGCTAAGACTACGTAAAATATAAATTCTGCAAATCGTATACTCGATCTGTCTTGCATCACCGTACGAACGCATAAAATATTAACAAATTCCATTCGGAGCGTATAAACAATGCTGAGACAGCGCTCGACTGGCTCGAGATAATAAATAGGGGTTGGCGGGGGCGCGCGCTCCCGACGCACGTATGACACTGATCGAGTGCGTAAAATAATAAACGCTTAAATCCATTATTCCCACCGCCTCCGAGTAAGACGGGCAACTAATAAAAGCGGGGATTCCTTCCGAACGGAATTATTTATATTAAAGCCTTCAAAGTCGGCGCGCCGACAAAAGCGGGCGGCAAAAAAGAAGATCTTATATCAATTTCGTTGCGACGTTTAACGAAGTGATAAATTTTTTATCTCACCATCAAAACGAGGAAATAAACACACGCAAAGTGAGAGCGGCCGAATGCCAATGAGATCGGCGGTGAGAGCACCGCGAGAAAATAAAGAGTGCCACTACTCGCGAACGCCGAGGGAAGAAATCAAAATAAAACACTTTCTGCGAAAGCTAACAATGCGCTATCATAGAAATTAAATTACAGAGCGTAGAGAGACTTTCGCTCTTAGCGCGCGCCACTTTGCGGGACGGGCGCGGGGCGGGCGCGGAGGGCGGGCGGCGCCCGGCGCCACATCAAAGAGACGCCGCTCAGATGCTACAAAATTCAATTTGGAGCCGCCTCCGTGCAAACATTGATGGCGAACCTTGAATTCTAATTTATATCGCTTATAAAAAGTAATGAAATTTGATGCTCATTTCAATATGGAAAGGAGGAGAGCGCGCCGCAGATACATTACGCCCGAGTATTGTCGTTCGTCCCTTCGTATATTGGATTTCGATAAATACAATTAGGTAGGATTCGACGTTTAATTTGTTTAGAAGTCCCAATGCCAATAGTCACAGTGACAGATTCCTGACTAATGCCGATCCTAGCACTTCATTTCGGTACTAATTGAAGAAAATATATATGGAAGAATTACAAAACAACTGTTATTGGGTCATGTAAAGTCACTTTTCAGAAATTTAATATTTATTTAAAAAAACAAACCTTATTGAAATGTTTTTCCCAATAAAAGTAGTAAACTTTTGTTGAACTGATGTGTGGCATTATTTATGCAAGTGATTTTATAACTCAATAATGAATGTATGTGTGTGTGTGTATATATATACATACATATATATGTGTGTATATATATATATATATATATATACATATCAATATATTGTAAAAAAATGCCTCTTTATCTTATGAACAATGAGAAAAATAAAATGTACGGCCTCACTACATTTAAATTCTCATGGAATGTAGGTCTTCATGCTTGTCTTGTAATGTCGCAGTAAAATTGTAAAATTGTGCTATTTTATTTCGCTCTTTGTCTTATTATATATTTGTATTTTTGTTCTCATAAAAATCTCATAATCAAAGCCCTAGTCATTCACGCTGTCTTTCCACTCCCCACCGCCGTGTTCCGTGTACGGAATTTACGCCTGTTATGTATAATAAATTATTCTCAAGAAAATAACTTATAACAAATTGTTTCATCTATAAAGTGGAACTGAACTAAACTAAGAATGAGAAAAATCTAAAGAAAACCCTTGGAAAACATTTAAACGAAAAAAAAACTTTTTACATGGTAAATTAGAAGACATTTTGAAGGAAGAAAAAGAATTTAAAAATATCTTTAAATATTTAGGAAAAACTTTAATATACCAATCACACACAGTTACGTTTTATCTTTGTATTTCTTTAGAATTAATTTCACATTAAAATCTTGACGGCGATTTTTGCCAGTTATAATAGTGTATACAGTATTATAACTAGCAAAAATCGAGGTAAAGATTTTAATGTGAAATAAATTCTAAGGAAACGCGAAGACAGAACGTGTCTGTATGTGATTAAGATGAATTTGGTGAATATACCTGCTTAATATAAGCATGGCAGCGTAATAAAGCTGTCATGCTTATATTAAGCTATTTGTGCACATTAAGCTATCCATTCATCAACGTGTCCTGTATATAAAACTTTTGAATTATTCTATGTTATTAATGTATAAATTTGTCAGCATAAGTATCCCTGACTTTTGCATTTACAATTTTAGCCAAAAAGTTACTCTAAAAACGTCAAAAATGACAGCAGTATCATAATACTCAGTTATCATATTGCGTTAGCTGCCTATGCGATATTAATGGATAATATTCAATTCGTTTTTAGATCGACATAATATTAGTTGCCGACTTTCATATTGAACACCAACTTCATATTTGAAAGCGTTTTTTTGGTGCCGGATCTCATTGTGTTTGTCATATTCACCTCACATTTCACCGTCATATTAATAAAACTTGGCAGAAGGCGTATGTGGTAATAGAATTCGTCATGCTGCATTCTCACGATTTCCATGATATCTATTAGTTGGTGTTATTCTTTAAACGAATGCAATCATCTGGTCTCTATATGAAGCTACTTATATCCTCATGTTGGAATAAATATTACAAAATTTTAATAGATTTTTGGATAACGAAATGTATGGTTGCTATCCTGCAGCGTTTATCTGTCTTTCATGAGTTTATAATTATCAACACAGTATTGTAAGATGAGTCCAACATAGATGTTTTATTTGCTCTGTTGACCGCTTCAGGAATACGATTACGGAGTTGCTTGACGGTTCACGATTGAACACTAATTAAATTGATATCAATTAAAATTACTATGTTTTTTTCTGATTTCAATATTTGTTGTTTTGTTATCCTCTTATCTTTAACGAATTTGTATTCATAATATAAGCACATTTTTAATGCTTTGGGAAAATATACAAGTTGAGCATGGGGTTTGTAAGAAATAAATAAATAAATAAAACAGAAATAAAATAATATGGCTAGACGGTGCATTTCAAGTTCGAATATGCTTATTTTGGTTTAAAATACTTCTCAGCTGCTTTGATTCCACCATAACTAACCTCCAGAGAATGCTTGGTTATAACGTATCCCAAATATCAGGTTTGCATCTATAATAGTTTCCTAGATATATAAAATTAAAAACCGTCAAGTTTGCAGCTCATTCATCACTCACTCACTTAATATTCTTGACTTGAAACAATGATAGCTAGGTATTAAGAAATTAATTTGATGTACCCAACAAGTTTCATACATGCAAAGTACATTTCTGGGTCTAAATATAATAAATGAATTGTAACAGCAGCTGTTGTTTGAGAAAATATTAAATAAATAAACTCTATTTTTTATTATTCAGGATTACAAATTCACTTTATACTCCTGTAATTATATAGACTTGCGATTTTTTTATTTAATTATAAACCATAATTATTTGCTATGGTTTATAAGTGCAATAGCGATTTGATTTTAAAAATTGACATTTTCGTTTTGAAAAATGGATTTTGTTTACATTAAATGGTTTAATTTGAAGAAAATAAAATTTACTTTGATTTCATTGAATGGCATTTAATCTATAAGAAAGCAATTGGTCATTTTTTAACTATAATACAGGTGTGTAACATAAAATCCTGTTATAAAGCATTTAATTGTGGAATATATAGTGTTTTTAGACCTTGGTGATATATTTTGTTTATTTCATCCTATTTCTTATTCTGGTTACGAAAGTATTGAGTACACTTCTAAAGTCAAATCAAACAAATTTGTGCGGCGCGTAGCAAATCATTGAGAAGAGCTTGAGGTTTACACCTGTAGACACCGGACAAAATTACCCTAACACCAACATTTATAGACGTCATGCTGCACATATCTAGTTATGAATACTTCGTTAATTTATCATACAAGTTTAAAATATATAAGAATCGTATACTAGCAGCCAATTTAATAGTGATACTGGTAGCCGTGTGTGACGCATGCGTTTCTAGAAGATTGGCGTTAGTCTTTATTATAATATTTATGTAGTTAGCTTGCATTATGATGTCTTACGTAGTCGTAAGTCAGTTTACAGGAAAATATAAATAATATCAATGAAAAGTCTAGAAAAAAATTCTTGCCATGTCAGTACCACAACACAAATGCGGCTGAAAGACTGTATTTACGACAATGGGTTCATTGCGGATTTATCAATAAGTTAAGTACAAATCTTGTTAGCCATATCACGAATTAAGTATACGCAAAATTGGTAACAAATCAATCATGAATAGATAAATAAGACGAGCAAATTTTGACAATTTATTTTTGACCCACAGTCATTTCGAGACGTACAGGTCAGCTGATAGCAATAGTAAGAGCCATTTTTGTTCGTGTTCGTGCATACGTACACTTGTTGTCTCATTCTATCGAGTTCATCTATCTATCTTGGTTGTTAGCTAAATATTTACTTTCCGTCCTTCTTGCGATAGATTCGTTACATTCAAACGTTACATCTAAACGGTGCACAAATGTTGCAAAATGTTGCATGAAGAACATTGCGACCTTGAAAATGTTACACTCTGTACCCAAAGAAGTTTCACTTCAAAAAAAATTATTAACATTATCGTAAAGGTTTCACTTACTTAACCATAAGGAAATTCAATAGAAATTCCATAGCAATTGCTGATATGTCCAAAAGCATAAAAGGTGAAAGCAAAATATTCTTGGCCGCCCGTTATTGTAACCTCTAATAAATATAGAGGTGCAACCAATGGCGTCTGCTGTAAATTCTGTTGTTTGTCTGTTTATTACAAGTTTCTGTGATCGGTATTTCACTCGTTCTCGTGTAAGATGAGCTAGACACTGGAAACTTGGCATACATACATGACCATTATAATGGAGTGATGATCTAATAATGGAGATGGAAGGCGGGCATAGGACCTCTTTAACGGTGGATATTAGACACATCGAATTTGGACTCGTTTCACTTCGCCTTGATAAATGTTTGTTTATGAGGGATGATTACCTACTGATGATGGATTCGAGGTGGGCAGATATAAATGGAAGGGAGGTATCGTATCTTCTTAAAAAAGGATAACATTCCCATCAAGTTTGGACTCGGTTTACTTATTTTGATAAGTTTATTGTTTTAAGGGCGATAAGGTACTTACTGATAACGGAGTGGGAAACTCATAATGGAGTTGGAAAGTGGGAAACGGGTTTCCTTGGTAGTGAATTGTAGACCCGTTAATTTTAAGTTCATTTAACTTATCTTAATAGTTCTTTGTGTTTCTTACTTTTCAATAAAAAATAAAAGACAAGCTTTTTCGAAAATGATTTTTCACTGTTATTTTCTTTGTTTCTCCATTTAATTTAAGGTGAATCAATAGGACCGATATGTTGGCTACTTTGTAAACTTATAGAGAGCTGTTGAAATGCATAAAAGGCGGTGGTGACCCATTTTAAGCTGGCCTAGTGAGATTCAGATGAGAAAACCAGGCTATAATGCCAATTAGTTGGAATTTAAATAAGAAACTCATCGAATCTACTCGAAAGTGCGCCAAAATGTGTCTCAATTACTAATTTTTGTATTTTGTATGTACAATTTTGGTGGTAAGGTGATATAACCAAATAGGTCTATTCATCTATTAATTGTAGTCATTATAGTCAAGAACAACTTCTTGGAGAGCTAAAGAATTGTATATAAGTTAATTAGAGCTTTGCGTAAAGATTTGTTCAATATTATGTGAAACTTGGCTGCGGTAAATTCTTACATCTTTCTCTCTCTCGTTTTCCCTTATGATAGAGAAGATATATAAAACTACAGGATTTTTTTCTGGTTGTTAAAGCTATTAATATATTTGAAAATTAGTCAACGCGATCAAATTTAGTGATGTATTTTATGCACTATTTAATAACTCTAGACGCAAAATTCTAACTGTACCAGTATTCCGCTGCTTTTACGTCTCTACTTTTTATGGCTATGGCTACTTTTTAAAAAGGAACTAGGGCCTTTTTACAGTTATGTTTTTGATGGAATCTCAATTCTTTCTATTGAATTTCCTTAAGGTTATGTAAGTGAAACCTTTACGATAATGTTAATATCTTTTTTTGAAGTGAAACTTCTTTAGGTACAGAGTGTAACATTTTCAAGGTCGCAATGTTCTTCATGCAACATTTTGCAACATTTATGCACCGTTTAGATGTAACGTTTGAATGTAACGAATCTATCGCAAGAAGGACGGAAAGTAAATATTTAGCTAACAACCAAGATAGATAGATGAACTCGAAAGAATGAGACAACAAGTGTACGTATGCACGAACACGAACAAAAATGGCTCTTACTATTGCTATCAGCTGACCTGTACGTCTCGAAATGACTGTGGGTCAAAAATAAATTGTCAAAATTTGCTCGTCTTATTTATCTATTCATGATTGATTTGTTACCAATTTTGCGTATACTTAATTCGTGATATGGCTAACAAGATTTGTACTTAACTTATTGATAAATCCGCAATGAACCCATTGTCGTAAATACAGTCTTTCAGCCGCATTTGTGTTGTGGTACTGACATGGCAAGAATTTTTTTCTAGACTTTTCATTGATATTATTTATATTTTCCTGTAAACTGACTTACGACTACGTAAGACATCATAATGCAAGCTAACTACATAAATATTATAATAAAGACTAACGCCAATCTTCTAGAAACGCATGCGTCACACACGGCTACCAGTATCACTATTAAATTGGCTGCTAGTATACGATTCTTATATATTTTAAACTTGTATGAAAGTACAGGTCTTAGAGGAAAACTTGTTCTTTGAAAAGTACACAAACCTTCATAACCTATAATTTTACAGTTTGTCAAGAAGACAGGTGACATATTAAGTCTGTAGTCTTAATATTGATAATTATTATAAAGTAATATCGTAAAAATGAATCATTGTAAAATTATTTCGCAGACGAAAGAAAACAGCAGTACCTTATCAGTTAAAAATCTTAGGCATGCTGCTATATGTATGCATGTATTTATGTATATATATAATATATATATATATATATATATATATATATATATATATATATATATATGTATATATATATATATATATATATATATATATATATATATATATATATACCCATGTGTGTGTGAGTGTGTGTGTGTGTGGGTGTGTGTATTCGTGCGTACATATTTACACCCGAAGAGTGTTAATGTAACTAATATTTGAAACCACTGTTTTTCGTTAAACAATGGAATCGACATATAACTATTAAAATATATAAAAATATTTGTTCTAAAATTACAAAATTTCTTCAGTCTTTCCTTTTTGTTAATGATGCAATATGATCACCAATATTCTGGATAGTTAACCTTCCAAATAATAATTTTTAAATAATTATTTCAAATATTTGCAAAAAACTTGAAGTTATCTCTGCTCTCTAAACCATTTTAAATTGATTCGATCAAATGTTAGATTCATTGTTAAAACAGTGGAAAAACAATTAGAACGAAGGGTTTTTTTATAAAGATAAATAAAACACGAAAGCCTAACATATTTCAATATGGTTTATTAATAATAGATATAACCTTTGAAATGTATCGGGAAAGAATTGCTGTCGAAATTCTGAATTTCCTGTCTGAGGACAAATTGAACTTGAACAATATTGAGTCATTACATATCTTACAATAATTACAAATAATTTTATTAAAATAAAATTATATAAAATACGAGGAGACGGTAAATTATTATCAAAAATATGCCGTAGATAGGTCGATTTAGGATATTGTAACGCATTTTTTTTAAGGTTTTTAACACAAAATTTAAGTTCTTAATCTTGACGTTTTCATCGCCGACGATGTATATGTCAGTTCTTACCAACGCCGACAGCTATAAATACGTCATGGAAATAAAGTCGGAAAAATGTAAAAAGTATATAATTCATTACTACGTTAATTGTCCGATTATATTTAGATATCGTTGCTACTCTTGTATTCCAAAAAATATGTCACACTTCAATGTTCGAAATATATCACACTTCAATGTTCGAATATGTCACACTTCAATGTTCGAATATTAATATTCCTAAGATATTAAAATAATGATAATTGAATGCTAGTCCTTGCAACGTTATTTTTTCACTTTTACTAATAGCAGGGTAAGAATTTATAGATTTTCGCATTGCGCAAGGTGACATTTTGACGTGTTGATGTAAAATAAAATACAATCAAATAAAGCAATTGAGAAACAACCTCCCAATACCGGGAATAAATTCAAACTGATTGGGACAGAATAAATTTGAGGTAATTAATCTATCTTAATTTTGGTCGTTCGTGACACA
Organism: Druceiella hillmani; assembly: GCA_039881145.1. NCBI lineage: Eukaryota > Metazoa > Arthropoda > Insecta > Lepidoptera > Hepialidae > Druceiella > Druceiella hillmani. The sequence continues at coordinate 9,393,524 of JAYKKI010000002.1, forward strand.
AATCTATCTATCAAAATTGCCTTTTTTTATACAAAATTACTCACTTCGTTACTTTATTTAAAGTCCAAGTAATTTAAATATTGTCATATCTATATACTATAAAAAAATTTAGGTATATTTAAAAAAAAAGATTATTTTCTTCTCTGGTGAAGTTCCATACTTTGGCGTCCCTACTGGAAATATTAAATAATATGGAATAATTCAGCCATTTCAACTCGACTTTTTTTTCAAAAACCTTTACAAAGTTCCCTGTGTCTCAAAAACTTTTGCAAACTTCCCTGTTTGTATTTTCCGAAATACTACTTTATAATTGATTTTTTACTTGTGACTTAATCGTTTTCTCCAGAATTTTTATAATAGGTTTTACTACTACCATTATTTTTAATAAAAATATTTTAAGAGAAAATTATGTTCCCGGCAAATACACACTAATAATCGTCATTCCTTGAAAGATTTCTCAATTTAGTTTGCTTATGAATTTTAACAATATCTTGCATTGAAATAGAAATATTATAGTCGATTCGATGAAATAAAATCTAGATATTATTTCAAGTAATCTCTGTATTAAAAAAATTAAACTCCATCTGAATTGAGTTAGTGGTTTTTACATACGTTTCAAACTAACATACTGACAGACTGAAAAAATTTCAGAAATTTTTTTTGTTCTATTACTTTTATTACGTTTTGCTAAATATCTTCAATATACAATCAGGGCAATTCTATAGTTTCATTACATGTTCTGTACATGTAATGAAACTATATAAAATATACAGGATATTAATGTATTCAATTATATGTTTATGGCAAAACAATTAGTAAGAAACCAAAAAATAATATTTACTGCTACTTTTGGCGTCGTTTGATATATCCTACGTATTGGGTGTCAAAAGAATGTAATCATAATAACTACTAACCCTTAAAATGTATTGAGAATAGAGTAGTGAGCTAAATAAATCTTAAAATGGAAATATTCCACTTTGGACACGCCACTGCAAAGTAAATTAATATGATCGTGTAATTGCAATAGTCCATAACAAATTAATTCAAACATGACCGAATAACGACATTCAAACAAAAAACAATATATTTATATAAACAAAAAGAAGAAAATCAGTGCGTATTTTCTCCTTGTAGTTTATATAAATAAATTTGTTTTCGTTTGAATTTTATTATTCGGTCATGTTTGAATTAATTTGTTATGGACTATTGCAACCAACCATATATTCCAATACTATAATTTTTAAATTTTGAAATTGGCTTATCGTAAATGGAGTAAAAATATAACACTGTCATAATTATTGATGTAAATAACAACAATACACGATCTATTGACACCTGTAAATGAATATTTATAACATAAGACTGCATACATTCTCTTAGCCGTGCATAAGGGCATGGAATAAAAAGAGATGCCTATCTCAATTCGAATGGACTGTCATATACAATTACTCGTGTATTGATTATAACACCAAGAAGTTGTTCGAGAAAATAGCCGTTGGGAAATATCCATTAGATAACTATATTAAAAACCTACGATAACATGATATAGTTCGCAAGTGGTTCTCGAATATTATATTCAAACAATGTCCGCTATGTACCAGCTGTATTATGAAAAGTCCATCCATCATACTAGTTGGTGAAGTTTCGAGGTACACTGGACGAAGTAGAAGGGCGTCGTCTTTCCAATATCGATTCCATTCTACTGAGCAATCCATCATCAACATTGTACTCTTATAACATGCTGGACATTTAAAACTTCAGCGCTTTTTTGCCGCTTCTGTCAGACCAGAAGTGCCTAAGTATTATATAACGATCCGTATATATATATATATATATATATATATATATATATATATATATATATATATATATATATTATTCCCACGAGCAGAAGTATCACTTAATCTTCAATATAGTCAGAAATTTTTCATCTTCTGTTAAATTACACTTGTTTTTTATTATTTCGCATTTTACATTTTATTTCTACACTACATTCTTGCAGTATTCATAGATGCTTAAACCCCTGACATTTTTTTAAATTTAAAAAAATTATAAATTATAAACAAATATGTTTCTATTGAATAAATTTATCTGCTACGTCGGGGACTGACGAGGTGTTCTTATTTACAATACTTTTTATTTAATTATGGTTTATGAGGATAGGATCACAATAAAATAAGATAAATATATACTGAAAATACAATAAATAAATAAACTTGTGATGCTCGTGTATCGCTTAATTACTACTTACGTCATATATATATTTGGTTAATTAATTGATTGCAATTAATACAAAATTTAAAGACCTTTCGGTTCTTACATTGTGCTATTTATAATTGATTAAGAATATATATAACATTCTAAGATATCATCCAACAACAAAAATCCCTCAATTGATTAATTAATCAATCTCGCACTCGATGAATACTTCCAAATTATATCTACACATATAAAGGTAAACAGTAGATCAGATACTACAATCCTAGTACAAAACATCTTTAACTAAAAAAAACGACATATGCATATAATGTTAATCACCTAAATTATATCTAGACATATAAACATAAACAGTAGATCAGATACTACAGTCCTAGCATAATAACGTAAGACGATAAAAAAGCGACATATGCATATAATATTGATCACAGGATTGCGAAACGAAATACAACCTTGAACGACTGAAGGTTATTTCTATCTTCGGTACACAATTCAAAGCCAGGTGCTGTTGAATATTGAATGCGGAATCGCAAATATGATGGAGGATGTAAATGATTGAAAACGTTAAATAAATTAGCGAGAGAATCCCGTAAGAATATTCTGAAATACAACCATAGTTTAATGGCGAATGTATATCGAACCATAATTCTAAATCGAATAAAGTGAAGTTCGACAAATATGAGCTTTAACTTGAAGTGGAAAATCAATTTGGAGGTGATTCAAAATATAAATCTAACAACTAAGGTCATTTTCAAAACGGTATTTTCGTGATTTAATAGACGTAACTCTTGAATTTTTGAAAAGCTAGATCACTAAGCTCTTGGCGGCTAGATGTGAAAACTTACCCGCGCACAATTTCGACTGAAGATTTTTACTTCTATTAGTACAATCAGTTCATTGGCAGTTGTAAATCAATCCTCTTTAGTCATAAGCTACTGCGCGTATTTTTAATAGCATAAAAATTGTTTTTAAAAAATACCAATTAAATGACGACAAATACGAAAACATGAGTATATTGAAACTGAAAGACAAGAAAATAGGAAAATATAGAGGGTGTAAACACAATCCGCTTTCTAAACTAAGTTTATGTTAATGTATCTAATTAAAGCCTTGTTGTAAGCTACATGATCACAACTGTAGTATTTTTATGAGATATATCCTTAATATATCACAATAATTTATAGTGGTATTTTTATGAAATATATTCTTAATATATCACAATAATTTATAGTAACATATAACTTTCAATCGTATTTAATTTCTAATTATGTTTCGCTCGAAAATGTATAATTTTTCCTATCTACAATGGAAAGAGAGTCCCAATTTTCTTTAGATCCTAATTATAAGCTATTGCTTATGACTAAAGAGTATTGATCTACACCTGCCCGTGAATTAATCAGATGCAAATCAACAGGTATAACTGTCGGAACAGATTAGATTGAGATTAAATTTTGAATAATATTGGAAATAAAGTGAGCCCCTTGTATTGGCCTAGCACTATTGCTTTAACATTTCGAATTTACTAGAGTACGAACAAATAAACAAGAGTTGTAATTAAATATAAAATAGTACACACACACTCGCACACACATGAGGATGTAAGTATACTAATCTCTGTTAAATATCACTTTCGCGCTTTCTTGTCTGTGACTTTCTCTATATGATCGTGACTTTTTACGAGATCACTCTAGATAAAATGGTCAAATTACAGAGTTTTTAACCAGTCAATAAAATATTACGTAAATTTCCGCCACATTTATATGGAATTACCTAACCTACTAAAAGATCGTTTATAGTTAAATATAAACTTGATTAAACCTAACTCGTACACACGTGAGGGTGTAAGCACAGATTATATACTAAATAGATGGTCAACTGCAAGCAATTGTGCGAGCGAGATAGCACTTTCGCGTTTCCAAGTACTATGCCTCTATATTCCCCTGTTGCCCAATCTAATGAAGTTGCAGCGAGTGCCCATTTGCTGAGCACTCGCTGCAACTTCGTACTTTCGCTGCAACTCGTATTTTTGACAGGTGTACTTTTCTTACATTTTAGGTTACAATGGAAACAACAATTCTGAAATTAAGAAACTTTATTAGAAAAAAATTCGCCAGTTCAAGCGACATAACTAAAAAGAACTAAAAAAAACTTAGTGGCCACATACAAACACATTGAATGAACGTTTCTATTTTACAAAATATCTGCCTCTTTTACATATCAAGATGTACTTAACTAGCTTCTATCATTAAAATAATATACTAATACTTTCAATTTTAATATGAATTTTCATTAAATAAATTGTTAACTCTCCTTTTACTGTTTACTGTGTTATAACTCTTACGAGTTTTTAACATCGATTAATTTATTTAATTCGACGTTTACATTATTCGTATAACTCATAACCTTTATAGTGAAAAAATATCAATATTCTATATCTTACAGCTTTATTCTATATCTTAGTAAAATAAAATTATAACCTTCCTACTATTTTGAATTTAACAATTAATCTATGAAATGAATAAAATATACTCACTATGGAAATTATACTTTATGAAGAGAAAAAATGCGGTTATCGTGGCGATTACACTTCAGTTTTGTGCTACTAAATGTAAAAAAATGCTAAATCAGGGGGATAATTTCTATTTTTTAAACTATTTCAAAGAAATTGAAACTATGTGCTGAATAAAAAGAAATCAAAAGGATACGGTTCTGGCACAATCGTTGATTTAAAAGGTTTTTGTACTCATTGTAGGCTAATTTCTATATCCTACTTAACCTAATTTATACATTCAGTTTAATATCCCCAATGTAAATAGTCGACAACACTTAATAAAGAATCAAATACAAAAAGTAGAATATAAGAATGTCAATTATTCCTGTGATATTTACACAATTACAAAAATTTCTAAAAAACAAATCTAACCTAATACATATGAATAAATTATTTTGTTGAAAATAATTTTCTAAATAATCTTTTATTCATTGGCACATTGGCATACATTGACTACATCTTCAGCTGAACAAATCACTTGGATGCAGTAACAACTTATTTTTATCTTTTAAATCAATATGCTCGTAGTTGTTGTATGTTATATGTTAGCATCATTACTAAAAATTTCATTTTCACAATCTTTTGTTTTAATCAGAAGGCTACGCGCAATCTAATACACATGCAGTATTTGGTATAAATTAACAAATTTGGCAAATTTTGAAAACGAATGCAATATAGCACTGGTACAGCGAACAACTTTTGTAGGAACTTGTAATTCGGAGCTATTCTTAAATATTGACAAACAACTTTGCATCCATACTAAATCTGTGCCATTTCTTCTTCAAGTTCTGATTCAATAATTACCTTTTAACAAATATTCTCTAAATTACTTAAATCTTCCAATGACTTATAAAAAAAAATTTGATCTCTTCGTTCAATTTTCGTACCACATTCTGTTTTGGTTGTTTTTACCACCTCCGCCTGCAAATAAAAGAACAAATTATTTAACCAACAATGTACATACATAATATTGTAAATTTATAAATGGATTCTTTTTGGTTTGTAATAATTGTTTCATCATAATTACATAATGCGTATGACGGTGATGTTTTTTGAGAGTGCCGGCGGCTAGGTCTGCTATTCTCCACATGCCGTAACTTCTTAAATCCGTTTGTCTAAAAAGAAAATTAAATTATTAGCAACTTCTTTGTTGTTGATTATTAAAACGCGAATGTAACTTTGATGATGAGTTTGAACAATATTATCAATAAAATGTATAATTGATTCGATGCTATTATCAAATTAATAATTTTCCGTGAAATGTTTACTTACCGTGAAATGTTTACGGCTACAATCCAATGTACAAGAACGATCTTTAAAATAATTTCCTCTTGTTACGAACAAATGTAACAAATACAGCAAAATTTGAATTAAAAGTGAAAATATTACAGATATAATAACCAAATGTAAAACTGAACTATAAAATAATGTTAAGTTACAAATTTGCAGTTTGACAAACCAATTCAAATAAAGTTAACGATTTTAAATTTCGTATCATAGTCTTTTTTTTTTCTTTGATTATATAGCGTTCGTTATCGCTGCTCTATGTTCCATAGACAAAATTTTATGTGTGCGAAAGAGATAGGGCTTTCGCGTTCCAATCGAAATATTTGTATGAAGTAAACCCACCCTGGGTGTAAGTATATAAATATCTGTCAAATATCACTTTCGGGCTTTCTTGTCTATGATATTCTCTATGACATCGTGACTTTTTACGAGATCACTTTAGATAAAATGGCCAAATTACTGAGTCATCAGCCAGTCAATAATCTATTATGTAATTATCCGCCACATTTTTAGGGAATTACCTAACCTACTAAAAGATCGTTTATAGTTAAATATAAACTTGATTAAACCTAACTCGTACACACGTGAGGGTGTAAGTATATTAATATCTGTCAAAAGTCACTTTCGGGCTTTCTTGTCTGTGACATTCTCTATGACATTATGACTTTTTACGAGATCACTCTAGATAAAATGGCCAAATTACTGAGTCGTTAGCCAGTCAATAATCTATTATGTAAATATCCGCCACATTTTTAGGGAATTACCTAACCTACTAAAAGATCGTTGAGCTCAGGAAAGGTGAACACGGAGCAAAAAATCTCGTTAAGGATAATACCCTGTACCTTTTTCCATAAATTTCATTTAGTAATTTTAGTGGTTCAGGTTCGGTTGAAATACTATATTATGAATACTTTTTAGATGAAAAATGTCTTCCAGCAGGATTTCTGTGAGGTCTTTTCCAATGTACGTATCAGATTTTTACAGTAAATAGACTATAAATATATATATATATATATATATATATATATATATATATATATATATATAAATATATATATATATATATATATATACATATATATTTATATATATACATATATATATATATATATATATGTGTGTGTGTGTGTATTAATTCACAGTCTACTGTTCTTTTCCATTTTACTTTCCCGTTTCTGAAATGTTAGGTTCTACTGCTATTCCCTCAGCTTCAGCACCGTTTTCAGCAATATCTTTGTCTCTAAAAAACTACGTAAGAATAATGGAATCTTTTTTCAATATTTCCCAGAAACCAAGGCCGCTAAAAATAAATACAATTTTTCTGTATTTACAAATAATTTATAACATGTGCCGCATTTTGCCAGCATTAAAACATAAATTATTTGAAAAATTTTGCACGGGTCGCTAAAAAATCCTTTATCACAGCCTTGCGAACGACAGTCTTCAAGAGGCTTGTTTTGCCGCAGTACATCAGTGTTCATCACCTCAATCTGTGTACATCAACTTTGAATTAATTTGTTTCTATTTTTTGGGAAACTACCTAAAAGTTAAGTTCTTTTTACTGCTGACTATTTTTCGATTAACTCCACGCCAACAATTCTCGTAGAAATTAATATCATATCCTTTTATCTTCCGTGTTTGCCTAAATAGAGAGTCTTGGAACTGTTTACCTTTAAAATGTTGAATAACCTTGCTCATATTTTAAAATTGTTGAAAACATATTTGAGAATGAACAACATTTAACGTAAATTATCGGATCTAATAACCGGCCATCATACTTTAAATCAAGTATCTTAGACGAATGAATCGATAAAACTTCACCTATAATAAACTTATTAGCAGAGATTGGAAATTTTAATTGAGCTTTCAACAAGAACAGGTGTCTCAACTTCATTGCTTTTTTTTTAGTTTTCATGTCTCAATTTCTCGCTTGTACATCAGAAAATTCACAGCATCTACCACTATTTTTGCAAGAAGTACCTGTAGTTTCTGTTACGTTTTTGGTTTCAAATTAAAAAAAAATAGTCTTTAATTAACGACCCGGCAAAATTTTTAACTATCAGTCTGAATATTCCTCTTTCGAGCACCCGGCCTATTTTTAAATTTTAACTAAACTTACTTAACCAAGAAAATATCGTCATCATTCCCCGTCTGCGTTAAATCTGATTTATACGTTATTGTTTAAAGCCAAGATATTTTGACACACGTGTTACTTTTTAATGATCCTTAGCCAAATGGCGAAAAAGTTAATCTTCATAAGTAATTTTGTAATGTCTGTCCATTGACCTATATACCTTATAGATTCGAGTTCTTCCAATTTAAACCCAATAGATTTAATAGTGCAAAAGTTATTTTTAAAAAATAACCATAAAACGACGACGAAGACGAAAACATGAGTACGTTGAAACTGGAGAGAACTATATGGAGAGAGTAAACACACTCCGCTTTCCAAAGTAAATTTATTTTAATTTAATTTTTCACAACTAAATGAAACTACGTGATGTGATATTATTTCTACTTTATTTAAATTCTTTACCACGACCTAGGTTTCATTCTATGACAACATATCCAGGTTTTGTAAAGAATCTTTACGTAAAGTAGAAGTAATACTACATCACGTAGTTTCATTTCGTTATGAAAAATAACATTAAAATGAATTTCTACAAAATTAACGCCAAATATATTCAATAAGTTTATTTTACTAGTGTCTAATTAAAACCTTATTGTAATTATGCCATTACAACTGTAGTATTTTTATGTGGTACATATTATTATTAATTCTTAATATTAATAATATGTATTGCAATAATTTGCAGTAACATATAACTTTTAAATAGTATTTAATTTCTAATTATGTTTTGCTTGAAAAGGTATCATTTTTTCTACCTAAGAGGGAAAGGGGCTACCTTCTTTCCCCAATTACTAATTACTTTAATATCCTGATTAAATATATAAATTTATTTAATATAAAAAATATAATTTAGTTACGTTTATAATACTTTCATTAACTCCATTTTTCGAAGTTTCTGTAATATCGTACACACACACATAAATATGCATATATATATATATATATATATATATATATATATGTATATAAATATATATATATATGTATATATATGTATATATATATTAAATTTTATTTATTTTATGGCATATCCTATTTGGTCTATATAGGCCATAAAATATGCCGCAAAACATTATTTTCGAAAAAATAAAAGAATATAATAACGTATCTGTGATACAATTATTTTTATAATTATGTTTTGAGACACCAGATAACAAGTGAATTTTCATCTCCCTCCATAATATGAAAACTAAGCTTTTTATTTAATAAAAAGAACTTAAGCTCAAATAAGAGCATAATAAAACTTTTGCACCATATATACTTTAGTGAAGATACTTTTCCGTTTATTTTCTCATAGTTTGCGAAATAAAAATATAAAATAGTCGCGTATTAAGTTACAAAAAACTGACAGTTATACTAAAATATGTCTATATATATATATATATATATATATATATATATATGTATATATGTATATATATATATATATATATGTATTATAGTAAAGTATGTGTACAGATATTATAGTAAAATACTTAAAACACTTATTACAATTAAACCAATTTTAAAATCTATATTAAATATCCCCAGAAAGCACAAGAATATGTGAAACATAAAAGTCTATAAATGTAATAACAAAATACAATGCAATTCACAGAAGTTTGATAAAGAGGCCAACCAACATAATCATTACCATTATGGCTCTGGTTAAAATTGTAATGGTGTTACCTTCACTTTTTAGCAACAAATTGCAAAGAATTCACGGTATGGCCCGTACTTCTTTACGGAGCTTATAAATTTATCAAATTTGGCCATACTCAAAGCAATGTACATACCTTTATTGAGTTAATTATGATTTCTAAGATAAGTGGACCAATTAATGCCCAGCTAAAATTTTTTTAGCTAAAAAGTGATATAAAATAGAACAATTTATTTGAAAAACTTAGTAAACAAATTGTAATTCGGAATAATTACAATGTTTAGCAATGTTAAGATTGATTACCATAAGTATCTACTTTGAATTAATGTTATACACAACTAATGCATCTGAAGGAAGACAGTTTTAGAAGACACGCAGGAGTCAGGTTCGCACCTGCCAAGTGCATATCTGACTCGTACGTCGAAGGTTCCTTACCTCGTTAGAAGTGACATTTCTTTATTTTAAGTCACATCTAATATGGACTTCCTAATGCATTAAATATTTAATGAGACTTAAAATAATTAAAGGGTACTTTTACATTATCATGAATATCGCAGATAATATAACATTTAGAATCATAATTTTCTATAATCTTTGCGCTGGATCTAAAAACCCTGTTTTTCATAATTTTAGGTTTAGTAATTTAAGGGGAGGGGAAACATATTTGTTTTCATATATTTGAGTATATTCTATTTAAAATACATAATAAAATATATAATAAAATAACTCTGAAAATATACTATTTAAAATTACGAAAAAATAATTTTGACCTACTTATAACGAGCCCTTTCAAACGATACCCTCGCTCCACTAAAACCCATCCCATCTCAATAATCACTAAAACCCGTCCCATTTCCATATAAATATTTTAACTGTTGACTATTCAGATTTATGTGAGTTAATATGCTGCTATTAGGGGAGTTAGGGGCTTGTTCTGACAGAGGTAAGTAGTAACTTGCAATTTTTGCTGAAAATCTGAAATCTTCGAACTCCTATTTTTTTCTCATTTTTATTTTTATTCATGTATATCATATCATCATAGGTAGCATTCAGCCTAGTGGCGCGATCAGTAGATGTGTGCACGTACTTCATTTTGGCTAGGTAAAGTAAAATATTGCTTTCGTAAACTTCAATTTTTCATGTCTATTTTTAATTAATTTCAAACTTTTAATTGTGCATGTAGTTCCGAAGTGTATTTAGTTTTAATATTATCTAAAAGGTTTCACGTTTAGCTCTACGTCTTCATAAAAATTTTGTTCAATGTAAAAAATTATACTACCGGGCTTGTTGTAATGATATCTTGGGACAACTAACATGTTACAACTTACCACAGTTTCGCCTCCTCAAACCTCGTACTTTTGTAATTTCATATGATGTTATTTGTTTTTAAAGAGAGATTATAAGTGGAAGTCAAAGAGGGCAGCACAAAGTTAAGAGTGTTAGCCGCAAGCAAAGGTTTAGAAAATAATTGTATTATATTGTATTGTATTATATGAAAAGCGACACAAAATTTTGACCTAGCCATGTATAATTTTACATGTATATTAAGAAAAGGTATGAATGTCCAAAAGTTGAATATGTTAAGCCTAGGCTATTTTTTAATCGAAAAGAAGAGTGAGACACTTAAGTGACCATACCTTCTTAAGTATACCGGAAATTATTTTACTTATGCTGCTTCCTGTCGAAATAAGGAAATTAGTTTACCAATGCGCTATTTTATTTGAAGCAAAAAGTATTCTCCTTTCTTGGCATTAAAATAGTATGGCCGATCGCCAATTGTTTTATGCGCAGATATCCCCAGTTGTTTCTTAAGACACCAGAATTTACTTTGTAAAGCAATGCACCGAGTAATGTCTTTTAAAAGGACAAATGTAAGTGCTTATTTTGAAATTGATATGAATACTTCTAAAATTATATATGACATCGAAACTACTAAAAAAACCAACTTCAAGTTGCTAAAGTTCGCAAAAACATTTTTTTACTTTCGAAGGACGGCCCTCTTCTAAAGGCTACACTGCAGAAACAGACAACGCATAGAAAACTTAAATGAAAATCAACTGTTTTAACTAATATGTCTGAAGGGGTAGCTTTATAAAAAAAATGGGAAGAAAACAGAAAAACTATGGTAAAGTAGCAAATGAAAAAGATGACATGGAAAAAAATAAAGAAAGGATTTTGAGTACCGATTAAGAAATTGACACTCGTAAAATGTGGGCACATAGAAATGGGTGATAGGAGGAAATCTCTTAATAATTAATTTGTATTAATTGTTAGTCTGATGACCGAATTTAGTCGCTATGTAGCGCCTGTTTATCAAACCGTCAAGCAAATAAATATGATTCAAACTATCACGTTGATTATAATATAGTTTTATATAACTAAGCAACTAATTAAACAGAGAAATCTTTAATGTTGATTGCTTTTGTGGAAGAATGTTTTACTTCCAGTGATGGTAGTATTGTAGATAATATAAAGAATTATTTTGATTTGGAAAATAAAAAAAATGAAGCTCACATATGTATCAAAACTGATTTTATTTTGTTGACAGTTTCTACTTACATCATACCTATTACATCTAGCCCCAAACACAGGGTTAGTTGTACCATCAGTATTTTTTTAGAAAATGTCTGGTATAAAGTATATATTAGCAATTTTTCTCTTATTCGTTTTCTCTATAATACAGGAAGAGTTAGAGTATTGAAAAATACTCTTTTAATGCTAAAACAGCAGAAAGATATTAAATTAAATTATTTTTTTTTTTCTAAAAATACAAAGTTACAATAAGCCTCTCGCTCCCCAACTACGTCAAATTTCAAGTTTCTACGTCAAGCAGTTTCTGAGAAATACGGCTGTGACCAACGGGCATACGTACACGTAAGTGATCTTATAATGGATCCGTTTTTCCTTTCAAGGTACTGAATCCTAAAAAAGGATAAAAAAGTGATACCAAGAAAGGTACGTATGTTCATTTTTAATGCTGAATATTTAGGATGGGCTTTTTGTTAGGAGGACTTTTTTGTTTTGGTTTTGAATAATTTAATTTCAGAATCTTCCTCGTTTGAAAATGTTTAATATTTTTATAGACCCTAAAGGTTTGATATTTAATTTTTTTTACCCATCCCTACCACAAAAATTTAGCTAGTAGATTATGTAACTTGAATGACTTAAAATTACCTTTATTACAAAAAAAAATTGTTAAAGTTCCTGTGTTGTTTTAAATAAAAGTAATTATTTATTTGACAAATTAATAGTAAATATGTGACAAATTAGGTATAAACTGACAAATTAGATATAAATATGTCACTACAAAAACTATTCTACCATAACTATAAATTCGTTTATTAATTCATGAGAGTTTGAAACTTTAAAAGTGGCAAATTTAAATGTGTAACTAAAATGCTATTACTCCAAAGATTTTTTTTTTAAATTAAGCTCTTATTCATAGGATACGTCGATATTTTGCCAGTATATCTTTCACATGTATAAGAAAAATAACTGTTTACCTACGTTTGTTTACATTGATTGAGCTGTCCAATGTAAGCATTATTTTACCCACAAATTTTAATTTTATATAATAAAAAAAAATAATATTACATTTAAGTTTAAAAATGTACAAATACCCTGAAATAAATGGATTTAAAATTACAAAACTATTTTTTCATTGATAGCAGCAACAAATACAAAGCAGTTTCATGTGTGTCTCCCTACACCCATTCCCTATGTTCAAAAGACAGATCCAAAAAGAGTGGTGGCATTTGGCTGGTTATGGACATTCAAAAATGTCGTTGACCCTGTAGAATTTGAAGAAGTTATATCAATAGCTACTCATCTTTATTAATATCACTCATACCCGGGTGAGTGAGGTGATGTTTGGTCTTTATGAGCATATGGCTTCGTAATACTTAGTTTCAGGATAATGTTCTATAAAGAACTAACTAAAGATATAATGGACAGAAAATTACCATACTTAAGAGAGCTTAAACTTCGACACGAACTCTAATTTTTGCTATACGACATACTTACATCGAAGGAAAGATTATATAAGTCGCAATTCTTTATAGACATACCAAATAACGTATTATTATAGAGAAATGTCATTAGCGCCATAGTGTGAAGTGGTCCTCAAAAACAAAATAATTGTTTGTCTTTATTTAACTCTCATTTAGTATAAATTTGTCATGAAGAGTGAGATAATGATAGTGAGATAGCAATATTTAATTGTTCTTATCACATTTGGAGCCTGTTAGCTAATGTGACAAGACCAATTTAAATTCTATCGTTTGTTTATGGATTAAAATGATAACCTCCATCCCAGCCGATTAAATACGCCACCTTCCAACGATACTATCCCATTCCCGACTATGCCGTACTCGCTCACCAATCATATAAATTTAGGAATTTTAATAAACACTGTTTTTTATATGTACTTTTGACTCGACGTCTCATTCTTCGGTCCGTGTTATTCCTTAGGTATTTAGGTATTTTAATGTCTGTGAAACATTTTGTGCTATTTTTGCAATGACTACTTGGAACATTATTTTTTCATACCTTTCATCACAATGGGTTCATTTAATGATTGAATTACCTTAATACTTCATAATTTTCATGTATTATTAAGAAATTAGAAACAAGGCAAGCGCAAAATATACTTCTTGATTTTGCGAAACATAGAGTTTGATCGCCTGTACTTTTTATATTACAAAAGAAAAATAATTAGAATCTGTGCACGAAGAATGAACATTGTGCACTTAACTTTTGCGAAAACGCACTTTTTAATTGAAACCTTGGATTTAAAAAAAAAAATCGTGAAAAATTCAATATTTTTTTCATATTTACTTAGGATCGGCAAATACACCTAACATTTCTATTTAAACATTCGTTTTATTAATAAAAAAATATTTCTTTGAAACGTGATGCACTCTACCAGTCTGAAGGCAAAATAACTGGTTTTGGTCCCAATGTTATACATGAAATTCTTCTTGATTGGCGCAAATGTACATGAGCATTCAAGATTGTCGTCAACACACACGTTGGTAGGACGTATGCAATTTTTGCTTATTTTCCCGTACGAAGAACATTTTCTGCATTCGTTATATAACCTACTACAACTATAACCTACTTCTATCCCATCAATGTTCTAATTTGTTCAATATATGTACACACAAATATAAATCTCTTTTATAACATATATGTGCGCACGAGCACGCGTGCGCAAGTACGTGCGTGCTTGCGAGCTTGTGATCGACCGCACTTTCGTGAGTGCGTACGTGCATGTATACGTATGCGCATATACTTTCAAGGTCAACTTAAAACTAAACGCTGGGTATTATGACCTCAGAACAGTATAAAATCGAGATTTTCAGAATATTCCAGAATACACCTGGTATTCTGCAAAATTCACCTAAAAATTATCTCAAAATCTACTTACATTCTTCTGGAACATGTATAGACTATGAGATGTAGTCGTTTAGATTCACTGGAAGGAATATAATTTTTGTATCGCCAGTATAAAATACGAGGCCATATAAATCGCCTTATTCTGCATCTCATAAAAGAGGAAAAAGAAGAAAATTGTGATTCACATGGAGAAATATATTTGAGATGAACTGGAATAAAAACTATTCTGAATCCTGCTTTAGGCGATTTAATTTTTCAGTATACCTAAGTCCAGCCATGCCCAAATAATCAGATGGAGAGTTTATACCAGACTTTATATCAAATATAAAGCTTTTACAAAATTATGTAAAAATTGTGAAACGTAATTACTTTAATATAATAACAAATAAACTTTATTGAACATTTTTGACGTTAATTTTGTAGAAATTCATTATTCACAATGAAATGAAACTACGTGATGTAGTATTATTTCTACTTTCTTTAAGTTCTTTACCAGGACCTAGGTTTCGTCGTATTACAACATTTTCAGGTGGGCTATTTGCAAAAATTACATGATATTTGCGCAAAAACGCGAAACTACGTGATCTAGTATTATTTCTACTTTCTTTAAGTTCTTTACCATGACCTAGGTTTTGTTGTATTACAACATTTTCAGGTGGGCTATTAGCAATATTTGCCAATAGCCCACCTGAAGATGTTATAATACAGCGAAACCTAGGTCGTGGTAAAGAACTTAAAGAAAGTAGATATAATACTACATCACGTAGTTTTATTTAATTGTAAATAAACTTTACTTGATTATTCGCATCCATTGTCATTGGCATCAGTAGAGATAAAGCAAGAAGTAAGTGAATTTCCTTGTGAAAGATATCTGCAAAACATTTAGTTTTCCATCATAATAATCCGTTTCTTGTCACGCATTAGACGAATGTTGTGCTTCATGATATTTGTTCAAAAACGCGATGAAATGTTGTCTTACAAATTTAGCCATAAATAAAAAATATTCCAACCGACGGAGTGTGCAATTTTTTATTTCCTTCTGTCAGTTCTTTTCATGTTAACCATACTCGGTTGTCAATTTGTAAATTATTTTTATTTTGCCTCTCGTATATACAATATGTAATACCAATTGTATGGTATATTTGTCAGTTGAATTGTTTCCCCATAGGTAACATCTATAGGTTCAAAAGCATACGCACGCACGCACTCACCGCCAATCCCCAGCACATATTTGCATACACTTACCTACATGTAAAGGCATAGGACGACTACAGCACATTCAATAAGATGCAAAAAAATACACATACATACTGTTCTATACTTTCGTTCCATAAAAACCCTATTCGCCTCTCGGTGGAAAGCTGAGATATTAGTAGCTCCAGCTAATCCCTTTAGAGCGAGCGGCTCGTAACCGTGCTTTTCAAGTATTGTGGCTAGCATTTAGTATCCCAAGTACATATTTTATCATATTTAATTATTATATATTTCATATTTCTGGGGCAAAGAAAACGCAAGGCATCTGTCCGACTCTAAACTTGCGTTATCGAAAGCTAACCAAATATTAATCATCACTTCTTGTCAAGGATTTGTTAAGATAAAAATGTCTCAGCAAACCAATGGCAATAGTCGAAAGAAATTAATGACAACATAATTATATATTTTGCAAAAGAGAAATTAAATCCTGATAATAGTTCGACATATTTTATTAACGCCGACGTAATTTATTAGGTATTTTCTTAACGCCTTATTAAATATCACTTAATAGACGACAAAATAGAACTAACTGTATACAAACCTGAAAGAACATTCTGCTAATTTAACAAAAAATTACTTCAAATTAAAAGTTTAACTAAAGGTTACAGCAAAGTGTGAGGTATCTTTATCATGTGACAGGCAACTACAAGAGGAAATTTTACATAATACACCAGTGCATAACATATTCCGTTGTGTCCCTCTGTGTTTCCGTTAGGTAATATCTTGGCAGCATCCATAAAAAATAACTAATAAAATTATTTTACCATAGATACCTTCACTTTACCTCCTTTCTCGCAGATCTCTGCTGAATAGCATCCGAATAAGTAAATGTGTTAAGTCCATCTCTAATAAGACTTATGATTTATAAACTTACAAATCATATTATAATTAGGACTCCGTACTTCGAAAGGACTCCGTTCACCGTACCCTTATAAGACCACTCGCGTATCTGTCTATCTATCATAATCGTTTTTCACAGAAGCTGCTAGATATAGAAATTCGAAATTTGTTATAGTAATAAAACATATTCACCCGCACCAAAAGTCACAAATATTAATATTTATATCACAGTACCAAAAGTCATAAATATTTAAATGGCAACTTTAGAGGGGGGGAGTAAATTAGGTACTCGAAAACAAAATGTTTAATGCTATAATAAAGCGCAGGGTATTATTTGAGAGGGCTTTTTTTCATAATTTTAGGTAGAACGTCTTCAATGAAATACTGCAGAAAATATTATACTCCCCATCCCTTATTTTTGAAACCATTCAGTCTAAAATTATGAAAGAAGTAAAATTTTTGGAAATATACGGGAATATGATAGAAAAACTAGAGCATACTAGATCCTGTAATTTTTCAAATATACACCATGTTTTAACACCTGTCATTATACGTCCATACTTCGCGTGTAGAGTTTGTCAATTTTTGACTTAATTAATAAGGGAACACACGTCACATCTAGACGCATTTAAACGTAAGTCTAGCTGACACAAACGCGTCCCCTTTGTGAAATATATTTATTTTTGTTAGAAAATGGCTACGCGTGGCGTCAAAAAGTGAAAAAAATATAGCGGAAAGTCATGTTAACTTAAAAACAATGTCACTTATCGTAAGTAAGTCCATTTCTATTTAAGTTTTGTATTCGTAAATAATTAACTGCCATTTGAAAATAGTGAAATGTTTATTGATGTACCCTACACGATAATTTTTTAATCAAATTAATCAATCCATTAATTCAATACCGATATAATGTTTTGTGTAGAATTATAATTATTATATACCAGTCAATTAAATATATATCAACGACAATGTTAATGGCATAATTTATTATAAACAAAATAAATTGAAAATGAATAAAATACCTCTGTATACTAGTTATTATCGTAGTTACACGACGCTATCAGTGCTTTCATTTTTCGTGATTCGGAATTTTTAACTTTTTGGAATGTCATTAAATATCTTTTTTTTGTAATATATCGATTGTATCGATATTCCCAATACTGTTTTTTCAAGAATTAATTAAAAAACTACACGGGAAAGGATAGCGAATAAGCATTAAAATTGCCTTTAGAAATATTGTAAATTTTTTTTAAATTTATCAATTATTTTAAAGCTGCAGAGAGAAACTTTGATTAAACTAATTTTCTCTCCACTACAAAAACTCCAATATAAAATTTTAAACTTCCGGAATGGTATCTTTCTAACTATTTGAAACTTATATTTCTTTTAAAAAAGTTCAGAGAATTCGGTAGCAAAAAGAAAATGTTTCATTAAAAATATTATTAGTATCCATAGTATCAGAACTGGCGCAATCAATGTTTTTAAAAACTAACTCTGTTTCCAATTAGACTTGGATCGTTGATTCAACACATGGTGAAATTTAACAAACAAATGGTTGGATGGGTGATATCTACACATTTGTATCAACGACAGTTACAACAATTTAATTTTGTTTTTTATCACAGCTAAATTTAAATAAACTCTCTCCATCCAATATTGAAATATTTCGTGAGTCCGTTTAACTTATTACCAAAAAAAGCCCGTTTTTCAAAAACTTAATTGAAAAAAGTTTCAATCTCTTTTTACACTATCCAAACTTGCCTATAAAAAATATTTAAACCCGTCAATTACAATATTTAAATCTGTTCATCGTTTCAACAATTAGGATAGACGAATTGGACGTTTCCAAGATAATTAAAATTCCAATAAAAGTACATATACTAATGGTCGCCCACTAGTCGAAATTTGACCGAGTTTTGATTTGACCGAATTTCATAATAAATGCAAAAGTGACAGTTATTAGTTTTCGAAAAATAAAAAAGTACCATAAATTAAAGACTTAAAAGTAATGAAACATATGTTATCTTGGTATGATTGATAATTTTTTAATTCATTCTGTTTTTTTTTTAATTTATTTAGTTTTTTATTAATTTTATTAATTTACGTTTATTTTTTTGTGTATTTCAGTGTGTAATGTCTAATGATCAATTCACTGTGAAACTAGTTAAAAAAGTTAGGAACAAACAAATTTAAGGACGTTTCTTGTGAGTAGTTTTTTTCAACTCTATTTTTTATAATAACAATCGTGGGCGACAATTTTTTTCAAATACATTGATTTTAATGTATATTCTTTTATGTCATATCACAAAAATTGGCAAATTTCCATTATGCTAAATTGCACTTATTCCATATCTTCTCGTAATTAAGTGCTTTATTAGTATAACAATCTCCTTTTTGTAAATTTGTTACAAAATTTATTACTTGTGGTTTAAAAAAGTTATCGAACTTTAGATCAATATTACGGATAAATATAGAAATATACAAATACTTATTTTCTAGTTACTCGTTTAACTGTTACAAATATCGAATGGAATCTATTCGAACAACTCTCATATTACTAGAGTTACGAAATTCCACTTGGTGCCAATAAAGTAATAAATTCGTCTACAGTGGAAGTAGCAGTGACGTAGATGGGTGGAACCCATCGCATATATCGATCAATTAAAATCCGTAGTCTTTGTCTACCGCTCTGGGAGACAGATTTGGGCTAATAAATGTTTGTACAGATACTTAAAATCTTTTATTTCTAGGTTTAACAGCGACAAACTCAAAAGTCACATCTTCAAAATTGATATTTTGTGTTGCCTTGTATTATATTGCTAATATGCCAAGATTGTTATTCGTTTGGATCATTGCGGCCCGCAAGCATTTTTTTATTAACTTTAATTTTCTGAAACTCCTCTTACATTAAGCAACTGATACACAACTAACAAATAAATTTAGTGCGACCTTAATAACATTTGGAAGTGGTTCTCTAAAATCCCATTCCAGGATGAATTTCAAATAGTCTAGAGGTACCCAATCAGAAACTATATTACGGATCGCTTTTAAACCTCTTCTCAACCTTGCTATCTCTAAGAGTTCTGCTTCTCATACCTCATCATAAAAAGCAATTAATTTTGAAGCGGCTAACTTCACCCCTTCATTGTTCACCAAAAGCAAAGTATTTCTCTCTTGCACAACCTCGAACAATAAAGCTACACCTAGAACGGACTTTGACCTAGTTCAAAGTTCAACACTGAATCGGTCAAGACATTCCAACATATCTTTTTGAAGTTCAGCTCTCAGATCGATGATCAACACACCGGCCGTTCGTTTTTTTTTACGTCGGACATGTCTTTCTATTGGAATGTCATACGCATATTACCTCTTTTATAATATGATCCCGTTTTTTTCTTCATTACAAAGATGAAGTGCCTCTATTTTTATAGCTGATTGATCAATACCCAAACTTTTATTTTGCAATGCTATCTGATATTATTAATTAGTTTTCAATAGTTGATATTCTATTCATAAGTTAATGAATTTTTTAAAAGTGAATTTAATAGTTTTTTTTTTAATATTACTAATCAAGTTATCATTCGAAATCTGTTTTGTCATTAACACAGTATAACACGTCTGGTACTATGCAATAGATGGACAGTTAATGGCCTTGCCCGTTCAACAGAGTCGCCGCAAATTGTACTCGGAATAAAAACTAATGCGTCACATACATTATACTTTTATACCAGTTAGCATGATTTAGTCATTACATGAACATTATGACGTATAAGACTGTTATTGACTAAACACTTTTATGTGTATGAGACTACAGAAAAGTGTTCTTCACATCATATGTAGCCGTATTATAACATTTCAACACTTCTAGGCAAATCAATGTATTTTTTGTTCTCATATCATTTCAATTCCATTTTATTTATTGTTTACACAATAACCCTAAACAAATTAAATAATAATGTGTTAACTTGTTACAATGCGGATGTGCAGAGCGTTCGGTTTAAAAAGGTAAAGAGTTTTATATTGGCACCGTTGTAAAATGTTATTATTTTGGTGTTGCTTTTACCAACTATATATACTTCATTTATATTCAAACAAATGAACACAACTGTGTTTTCATCTATAGTAGATTCTAAATTATTTGTGACTTATTATAATATGAATATATTTCCAGTATAGTCAGATTAATTATATATTTATATTTTATACGACTCAGTCACGTGTCATTACGAAAAATTTAGTGTACCCTCGGTTATCTGGTACACAGATATCATTGAATTTTAATTGCAATTTTATTTTAAGGAATTTAATTTTTAATTTTTAAAATTAAGTTTGTATTTTATTCACAATCAGGTGTCACCCCGAAACGGGTGGCATCCTGTGCGGGCCGCCACCGCCGAAACCTACGCCGCTGAGAAGTAGAAACAAGTGTCATTCTGTTTTCCAATATGTGATCCTGTCATCGTAGTAGGTCTTGAAAATATTTTTATAAAATACTGGGCACCAGCAACAAAATCCGTTTAATATTTTAAGGTAGCATGACGAGCAAATGTTTCCCTTGATTTCTAAAAGTTTGTGAAAACTTTTATCATCATAATAACCATTTGCAAATTTACACTATCCATTCTTCTAGGCACACGTAATATTCATAATAAACGCCATTTTCTTTCATCCAATAAGCCAAACAGTGACAATGCTGCAGCCAATTAGGTAAAAGACAAAAACTAAGCACTTCAGTTTTTTATTTTTCTCGCGACTTAATAAAAGCTATCTGATCTGAGCTATATGTCAAAAAAATGAAAAGTCTTTTAACACTAACCCTGTGTTGATTAAAACTTCTCATATTTTAATAGCAAGTCTTTAAGAGCGATTTTCATAGAGTTTCTGCGTAACAGCAAGTGTGAAAACAAGCTTACGCTGCTAAGATTAAAATCACTTCCGACACTTTGGAAGTTAAAATGCATGTTATTTACTGACTCTATAAATATATTAGAATCACAAATTTTTTTATTCTTTTTACGTTTATTTTTAACACCTTTCTGATAACTATATCTGTAACTTCCTAAAATGGCAAGCAAATCTTATAACTCACTTGTCACCCATTTCTTATTGTCAACATCGATATGAAATTTTGCAAACTTCTATAATTTACTTGACAATAAGAATAGTATCGAGTAGCAAGTTGGCTATAAGTAATGGCACCATTGAAATGATATGTCAATGGAGGAAGGAAGTAGTCATAGGACATTCTCATTGGCCAATAGTAACCCCATCGAGTTTGGGCTCGTTTGATTTGTTTCAGTGAGTCCTTTTGTTGAAAATTTTGTTTTCCAATTTATTTTTGGTCAGTGATCTTATTCGTTAGCTTATTTATAATAGAATGTGGTACTCATTCGTAGGAAGGATTGATTAATTAAAGAAAATATGGGCATTTAAGAAAATAAATTAATCTTTAATTAGCAGAGAAATTCTTTCTAGAGAATAAATTAATCTTTTATTGCGTGTTTACAGGAATAAAGCTAAAGTTCTGTGATAACGCCGCTGAATTTTAAAATCCTAATCTATAAGGATATAATAATATAGCTAAAAAAGTATATGGGTAATATTCATATAGCATTTATATTATACATAAGAAAACTTATAGTCTTACAAAACCTAAGAAACGCCATCGCAACCAAAGGACTCATTGAGATAACTCGAATGAGCCCAAGGTCATCAGACCCTCCTGGTTACAATATCGATGAGTTTACTGGATCTGATGATGGAGAACGTAGGCGGACATGCAAAATTCTCATGATCTTCTGATTATGGAGAAAGAAAGCGGTCATGGGAACTTCTCAATCTCTAACAGTAACTCGATCGAATTTGGGTTCGTTCGATTCGCCTCAACGAGTCCTTTGGTTACAAAAGCGTTGCTCTTATTTATTTATTTATTATTTCTGCTAGCTTAGAAAACTAAATATACAGTAGCAGACTTATTGCCACAAGAACAATTTCTTACAGCCAACTACAATGAATTGGATGAGAACATTAAGTGCTGTGGCAGTTTGTAAGTGATTTTTAAACATTAATTAATTCCACTTAAAATATAAAATATTATGTGGTAACAAAATAATATTAATTAAAAACCAAAGCGAAACGACACTTTAGGAATAGGGAGGGTTTTAGTTCAGCTTTATCACACAACCTTAACATTATTCTTATAAATACGTAACAATTTAATTTATTATTTTAATTGCGCATACATTGTCTAATTAATCAATCCTTCCTACGAACAAGTACTACGTTCTCTTGAACTATAATAACAAATAAGTTAACGAATAAGCTCGCCTTACCAAAATTAAAATTAAAATGAAAAGCAAAATTTTACAGGTTTCAGCCTCATCACAAAGCCACGAACCGTCTTCGTTGAGAAGTCATGTAAATATTGCTTTACATCTTCTCGTCTATGCGCCCCCGCGACGCTAATTACTTGCGTTTGTAAGACTTTAAGTCGGTATCCGAAATGAAAACGCGGCGCCCGTCCTTTCAATACATAATTAATCGATGTTTGACTTTTATTACTGGGCTCTTGGCTAAATTGCGCTCAACGTTTTAACTTTATAGCGGTTTTGATTGCTTTGATTTAAGTTTTGCAACAATGAAGAAGATTTTTAATTAAATTTTGCTTTGATATATTTAATTTGTGAGTACTTTATATAGACATCGTGCTCTAATATTCTTGCTTAAATAGCACCGTTGATTGAGTCAAGTTTTTGTGTTTAAGTTGTATACTTTTATAACGTCAATCTGATTGTGGTAATTTGCAGAATAATATGCTTTTTCTCGCATATATTGTTTTGAAGAACACTGTTTCGGTTAAAGAATTATCTTTAGAAACCGACGCGCTAAATATTACACCCCTTTGTCATTTGTTAATGCATTACGATTATTTTTACTCTCCTCGTTCCATCCATTTAAGGGTGTAAACAGTATAACTAGCATCTCGGTATACCGAGTTGTCGTAATACCTAGATACTATACGTGTTTCAAGTTCCATTTGGAGGAAAGCTGCGTGTGCGGAATCTTGAAGGATTTGTGAGATAAGGGGTAATATAGAAACATTCACGTTATTAATGCGGATGCTCCATGGATGCTCCACGAGCGCGAGCGCTCGTTAGCATTCGAGCGGTCATGCTCTCAGGTGGATGGTGTGAGAGCTAATAACAAATGAAAATGATAATATTTATCCATGAGTTCATAGATTACAAAAGAAAATTGAACATGCTCCATCACCTGCTTCAAATATAAGTTCACTTGACGACTCAATTGAGTTGATTATAAAAAAATTGTGGGTTACTTTATGGGTACTTATGTACGCACGTTAGAAGTTATACTCCTTTGGCATAATACAATAATAACTTTATTCAGCACGCAAATAATTCTTGATATAGCAATAAATAATAAAAGGACTGGAGCGTGATTATATATGCGATTGATAAAATCTAAATTCAATCAAATATTTAAATTTTAATATAATTTATATTTATAATGTAAAATAAATGCATACCGAAACTTAACCTCACTTAGAGAAATACACTTTAAATATATTTTAAAAAGGTTATAAGTGTTATTTCTGCCATGAATATTCACAATAAATAATGTTTTTTTTAATATATTTGGCGTTAATTTTGTAGAAATTCATTATTCACAATTAAATGAAACTACGTGATGTAGTATTATTTCTACTTTCTTTAATTTCTTTACCACGACCTAGGTTTCGTTGTATTACAACATCGTGGTCGTGGTAAAGAAATGAAAGAAAGTAGAAATAATACTACATCACGTAGTTTCATTTAATTGTGAATATTTTTTTTATTACATGGCTCACTATTAAATTTCGATTATTAAAAAATGTTATTAAAAATCACAGATCTTAATTAAATTTGTATGAATATAAAACATGTGCTGTGTATTTACAATATAGTAACAATCACTACACGCATGTAAATATATGTTTAGTGAGCGACATCTCCTCTCCATACACTCCTGTCGATTTTTGTTGCATCGTGTGGGCGCATGGAAATAATTTCACTCTCATCCTTGTAGTCATAAAGCGCCTAAAGAAGTATACCTAACTTCAAAATAAAGATCTACTGCTGGCTATTTAGCTTCCAGTATTTACATGCTCTCCTTTTTCCAGAAATAATTTCAACAATTAGAATTAGCCTTACATTGTTGGTTTGTTACTTTTTATACCAATCTCAAAGAAATGGTAAAAATTTTACTAATTCATATAGACTTGTATTTTCGCTCTCTTATCAAATAGATATATATATATATATATATATATATATATATATATATATATATAAATATATATTTTTTTTTTTTATATGAAAAATCCTAAACACTTTGTACGAATTTTCTAAGAGTTTCATTTAAATATGCGGGATCTGGATAATACAGGGATCTAACGCGAAAATCATTGATCTCGCAATACCGAGATTTCAAATCAACTGCTAAATTGAAAGCTCTGGTGGTTAACGTTGGTAATAGCTTAATAATTTTTGAAATTCTTAAACGGTATTTATAAAGCAATTTTATTGGGTCTGTCTATCTGTATGCCTACGGTATAACTTTAAAATTACTAAATTGATTGAATTGAAATTCGAGATATACTTAAATAATTTATAAAATTAGTGTGTAGAAAACTTAATCGGCTTAAAAACCGACTGCTTCCGAATAACCCTTTTTCAACTTTCTTTATACATACTTTACCCTAAACAAGCATAATATATTTCATGCTCTCCAAGTAAGAACTCTGAAATGGGTTAGAATACTCTCTCAGTAACTAAGTCCTACTTTTAAAAGAAAGTGTTCACAGTACCATCAAAAGCGTAGATATTGCATTTCCGCCCAGAGCCATCGATGGCCGGAAGGTTAAAGAGAGTATATAAGTGGGGCGTATTATTTGCACAAATACCTCCGCCCTCGCCGGGTTCACGTTAAGTCGGCGCCGCCGGCGGGCGCGCTCGCTCGCCGCCCAACAACAAACAGCCTCCCGTCGACTGTGTAATTTACTTACCATAAACAAGGGGAGCCAACTTGGCGCACTCACGTGAACTTCTCAACTTATTTACGAATAATTGCTCATTTAGTTTCACCTGCGGGGCGAATGTCTGCGGTGCGCCATGTGCGCGTGCATTGTTGGCTTTCACGCCAAAAATAAACTCGAGTTTACGTGGCGTTATCAGAACAAGGTAAAATGATATCATTTATAATGGATTATTTTGATTAATTTAATGTTTACTTATAACATAATTATCCGCAACCAACAAGTGTAAAAATAAGAAATAATATAACGTAGGGTGATTTGTTTCGTAACATGACAATCTATTAATAAAACGAGTAAATATACATCGAAACCGACGTAAAGTAATTTTCTCTTGTGTGGGTAGCTCTACGAAAGCCGTTGATGCAATTTAATGATAATTATTTCAATTAAAATTCGACTAATCAAAGTAGTCCGAAATATCAAAACCGGCATCCAGATTCTTCAAATCTTTCAAACTTATGGTTAAAGAGAAGAGGCCTATCAATATATATATATATATATATATATATATATATATATGTGTGTGTGTGTGTGTGTGTGTGTTTCTGAATATATATATATATATATATATATATATATATATATATATATATATATATATATATATATACCGTTGGTTTCTATCTAATATTTTGCACATTGGGCTTAAAAAACTTTAGAAATGTTAAATAAAATAATTTAGTTTTAAAACACCTATCCAATAGTACACCAATTGATAGAATGCACGAAAAAAATTGCGACCTTTAATTTATATGTATACGGAGGTACGTAATCTCTTTATGAAGCATTTAGTTGCAAAATTTCATGCACATAGATATAAAAGATTAGAAACTCCAAGGATGTTACCAACGGAAGGACATTATTACAAAAATCGGATTTTTGTTTTAATGCTACCAAGGATGTTAAAACATAAAAGGATATAAAACAAATTTCAGCGATGTTCGGTAGACAATTTGCATTCACAAACTCTGGCGTATCCGTGCGTGTGAATGACATTGTTGTATCATAGAAATATAAATATCTTCCTAACTTCTACAAAACAAAGGTAAAAGGAGGCGATTGATACTAACTAAATGTGGGAAAAGAATATAAATTATACATAATAGTCTGGTTATAAAGAAAGCTATTGACCCGTGATAAGATTTGGATCGGATTGACCAAAGGGTAACTCAAGCAAATGCCGCGTTTGGAGGTTGCCGTATGTTATATGTAGGGAATGGTCTGTGTTCCAAACGGAGAAACACAAAACTTCATGAAAATAAAGCAACTGTTCGTACATTTTTGCTAAAATAAAGTGAAAATCTAAAGTGGGCAATCCAAAAAATCAATTATTCGCAATCTGTTGAGCAACTGAAGCACGGCCACAGCGAAACTCTCTCGAATGTTTATGACGTACACTGTCGCCCAAAAAGTTTCCAAACAAAAATAAAAATGAGAAAATATTCAAATGGAGATAGAAGCTATTAAAAACAAAAATTATGTTTTTTCTTATAGTTATATTGTGGAATATCATGAGATTATTGTTAGGTTTTCATTTATTTAATAATGATTTAGGACAACTCCTTGTCCTAAATCATTATTAAATAAATGAAAACCTAACAATAATTGTAATATTATTAAATAAATTTTTAAAACAAAATTAATTCAGCACAAAATATATCACATGACTTAACTTCAATACAAAATCTATTAAATACATATTTAAATTATTTATTATAATCATTAGGCTATCTAATAAAATCCACATTAAGTAGTAAGTACCAAAAAAGAATAAATTCCAACAAAAACAATTTTTAAATACTTATGTCTCACTTTCCTTTAATAGATTGATACTAAATTCAATGATAAAGACTTAGAGATATCAGGATATTATTATAAGGTTTCATTAATTTTTTAATTATTTAGGACAACTCCTGGAACAAAATTAATTCAGCACAAAATATATCACATAACTTCAATATAAAATCTATTATATACATATTTAAGGTTTGTACTTAAATTATTTATTATAATTATTAGGCTGTATAATAAAATTCATATTAAGTAGTTAGTACCAAAAAAAATAAATTTTAACAAAAACAATTTTTAAATACTTATTTCTCACTTTCCTTTAATAGATTGATACTAAATTCAATGATAAAGACTTAGAGAAGAAACTCGCTTTAGAAATAGAAGAGCTAAAAAAGAAAGATTAAAATGTCGAAGATCAAAAAACAAAAATACCTTCAGCGATATAATAAAACAAAACGGAACATATTATACAGAGCAATAACTTGTACTCATTCAATATACCAATATTTTAAATCAAAACCTGTGTGAACTGTTGGAATATTAGGTATTTGATTAAATGACGCCCTTAAATATGAGAAAAAACATCCACAAGAACTATATTAAATATCTCAAAATATGCAAGACAAATATTCAGGTTTACGAGTCAAAAGATCATGAAGCTAAATCAAAACTAATGTATAAATCACAATTTTCTTTATAAACAAGAAACACTTTCACCCCAGTCAAGGAGCTGGTAATGCTTCACACAGAAATTTACTTTTTGAAAATTAATGAAAATTACTTCTGGAAATGTCTTACATTTTTAAGAGAAATTTCCTTTTTGAAATTAATATCTTAATATTTAAAATGTGAATATTACTGTTTTACAATCAAATATCGTTATACTGAGGACAAGTGAAACGAAAAAGAAAAATTTTGGACCGGAAAATGTGATAAACTAAAAACCGTTTTCAGCCACGACCTTTACAGATGATTGACATTTCTTGGAACTCATTTCTCTTCTCAACAAATATAACATTTCACTGAAAACCTCTGTCAGAGAGGGTGGTGGAAACGATAGAACGCTCATGGGAAAGGGAGACAAAGGAAGAGGATCACTGCTCACATTGCTATCTACAACAACAGCTAATAGGTCATACAAGCGATCGTTCAGCTTTTAATTGTTTTAAACCGTCATGAAAATAGTACAGATTAGATAAAAGGGAATACTGAAAGAACACACAAGTAATGAACAGGAAACTTTACTACTAACAAAAAAGTTTTTTCTGTCAAGACGCCGATCTAAAATACCTCTGTAAAGTTACCGTGAGATTCCATGTTTGATTGCTCTGGTTTTTATTATCCTGTTTTACTCTCTTGCTACTTGCGTCTCTTTCTCTGTGAGACTTTCGTCCCATGAGCTTATAACGTCTTTCTTTAATATATATTCTGCATCTGAAAGACAGTCGTTATGGTCAGTTGAGTTTTCGATATATGCCATTTGTTTGATCCTGAAAAACCTTCATGGAACACAAGATGACATCACACTGCTTTTAAATTTTAATGTTTTTAAAATTAATTTATGAAATGAAATATTTTTTTTATAATTTCATAGTTAACAAACTGTGAGACGTCTTTCCTTATTTACATTTTCCACTTTATCACGTGTAATATAATAATATAAAAATATGCCTGTTTGAATTTTGGTTTTGTTTTTCTTCTGGCAAAGTAACTTTTCAGATAATCAACACAATTTGCTGCCGTTAGATGATTTGTATCACAACAAGATACACAGACAAGACAAAAAACATACATTTAAAACTTCCACCCATTAAACAAATTGTTAATGAGTTCAATATAAAGCTAATGTTTATCAATACACTATAAAATAATGCAATATTTCCAAGAGCTCAACTAACACCCAATAACATGCTATCAATAAATTTAATAAAGAGACGTGTCGTTAGTGCATTAAAAGTGGTTTTCAAAAGTAGGGACTTAAAAGCAAATTTATAAATTAAGTTTTACAATTTATATTAATTGGGCTATAGAACGAAATGTAGTTAGAGTTACATAAAGTGCTAAGTTAAACTATTAACTTTTTTATAGACGAAAATATTCTGTAGCCTAAAACTGTTACACTTAAATGCTACAGAAGTTGAAATTTGTTTTACAGCTTATTTGTTGAGTATTTACAACGCAGCGCAGACTAACCATTGCGTCAATAGTATTTACAAAATTACCTCAAGAAACAAATAAGCCCACTCCAACCATGCATACCAATTCGTTTTTTCGTGTGTGCTACAAAATATATGAAATAAGTGAAATAAAAAGAAAAACAATTTTGATCTTTCTGTTTGCCACTTCTAAAAAATAATATTTTAGAGTATTAACTATTGACATATACTAGCTATTAATATCGCACGCCTCTCTGGGCTTGTTTTCATTTAAAATTCGCAATAGCACGTTGAAATACTGTAGCCCTTTACATAACTATAATGCTAGCTCTACGATCTCGCGAGGTTTCCTCGGCGAAATGTTCGTCGAGATTCACGCGAGGTGAGGCGACACGAGAACGTAGTGACCACACTCTTGAGTTGCTTATTTGCTAACTGAATCGCCTACAACATGAACGTGTTTGAAGTGGCCGCAGCTACAGTTTTATGTACCATTATCTATTATAACTATTCTTATGTAAGTACCACACGAAAAAAAATTTAAAAAAACATGTACTAAAAGATGGTATTTTTTTTAATTCAAATTAATTATTTCGAAAATGACACCAAATTAATTATTTTGCAATTCAACTCATTAATATGTTAAAGATTATCCATATTGAATGAGACTGTAGTTTGTATATATCGCTTAGCGCCTTAAGTACTTTGGCTCAGGCAAAAAAACGACTTAGATCTCCCCGAAAATATATAGTAATAGAACTTTTTTATATTTTTAAATCTTATATTAGAATTTTCGTAAATTCACTTATCCTTCTCCACGCGTCATTGACCTTAACCTATATAAAATCATCATCGACAGCGTCTCTTGACTCCCATTTTTTCAGATATATTATGCTCCATTGTTGCATAACTTTGTCAATTTTGTCATCAGAATATCCAAAGGTTTTAGCCAATTCTGAAATAGAAACATCTTTTTCAGCTTTGCAAGCTTTTTCTCGGGCCTCAACAAAATAATTTTTTCCAACTGCTTATTATCAGTAGGAAGTCGTTGTTTTAATTGATGAACCAGTTTAATCAAGAAGTTTGAACAACGTCTCTTTATCAAGCATTTTGTTTCTTGCCGCAGCTAAGAAGTTAGCACTACAGTTTCAAAAGCATAGCCAAAAATGCATTAGGATTAACGTCGCTTTCGTCAATTGGATCCTCCAAATAATTGTTGCGTGTCTGCTGGGCAGATGGTGTGAAAATCCTTATGCAGGTCGACGACAAAAGTGTTATCAGCGTATTTAAAGGTCGGTCGACGGCAGGCAGGTCGACGTCAAGAGTGTTATCAGCGTATTTAAAGGTCGGTCGACGGCAGGCAGGTCGACGTCAAGAGTGTTATCAGCGTATTTAAAGGTCGGTCGATGGCAGGCAGGTCGACGTCAAGAGTGTTATCAGCGTATTTAATTCTGTTGAAGTTATTAATAACTTCAACAGATTTGTAACTTTCAAAACTTTTTATAGCAATTTGGACATTGTTTAAAATTCTACTTAAAGAAAGTAAATAGTATCTGGTTATCTCATCGTTCAGCACGCTGCTTAGAAGTTTGGCTGCATAACAATTATCTTTCGATCTCACTAGGTTAAAGTGAAGCTTGAGAACCTCGCACTGAGCAATAATTTTCGACGACAGATTCAATAGACAGCCAACGTATATCGCATACTTTCAAAAGTTTTAGGGGTTCCTTACCACAGTTAATAAGTTGGTGGTTTGTTTATATTCTTCTCTTCGTTTTTTGGGAGACTGAAACCATGAATAGATCGCGCACGAAAAACTCAATGTTTCCCGGTATGATATTCTCCGATATATGCGAGACGGCTAATTGGAGTGAATCACATAGGATTTTTCAGGCCTTACTCTCTTTTCGAAATAGCATAGACTCCATTGTTAACTCCAACCATGGCTTACGCATTGTGAGTACCTATTCAGATCATATTTTTCAGTTGAAGATTGTATTCTCGCAAGCAAGCCACTATGCCATCGACTATGCCTTTTGCATCATTTATTCCTTGTTTGACTAAAGCCATAAACGCGCTTAATATTTTTTTATTTCTGGCTTAAATATCGTATCACTATCCCCAGATACTTGAAAACACTTACATCGGTCGACCCATCCATAAACAGGCTGTATTTTCGGTTAGGTCGCACACATCTTGAAGCAATAGATTGCAAAAATGTGGTACTAAAACGTAATTGAAAATTTCTATACACTTTGGTCTGTGGAGTTTTAGCTCGTCTGCGGCTGGAGTATTTTTGAAAATAATCTTAAATGTATCTTTTAAATAATATACACTTAGGATTGAGCTGTGTTCGGCAGTGTATAAGGTTACTGTGCCTGCGGCTTGATCAGCGGGTTACGCTACAGTTTTGCTCACCAATTTAAAGGACAATGGCTTATTACCTGAAATAAACATAGAAATAATCGCTATTCATGACATACTAAAAATACAACAGTCCTTAGTTACATCTTGAATTCAAATTACTAGATTTAGTGTTAAAATCAGCATATCATATTATACACACCAGATCTCATTTCGATTTTTTATTTATGTTTCTTAGAATCGGCGTGCTTTTTGATAACCCTCAGTTCAGCATTAAAATCAGTAGCATAAAGAATGCACATTGCTTCTGCTGCATCTCCACGAAACGGTTTTGAACATCCTTTAAATTCTTCAGTTGATTCTCATTCAGGACGATACTTCTGAGAATACGTTTTCTCTATGAAAGCTATTTCCATTTTTATTTCATCTAACCGATGACTATCACACTCACAACAAAAGCAAAACAAAACAATTTGGAAAGCTTATAGAGCACATAATGAATGAAGTCCAAGCAAGCAAGAGGCATCATCTACGTTCCCACACTCAGTCTAAAAACAGTTTTACGTTGAGGGAAATCCCTGAATCCGGCAATGCATTGAATTAGGGTGCATTCAGAAAGTTTAAAGAACTTACATTTTGTTTTTAGTACTTGCATTTTCTGAAATTAAACTGTTCTATGATTGTATTAATGTCTGTAAAAGTAGCTAGAAAATGTGGCTGAAAAATTTAGCTACCATAATTATTTTTTTGTAGCTAACAATTTCGTAAATGTGGCCAGATCTAGCCAATAATTGGCTAAAGTGGATACACTGTGTGAGAGTACAGTTTGCGCATCTTGCCTCGGGCCTTACGTCCTTTGACGCGTGCCAAAAAACGGAGCGGCGACGAGGCGAGGCTAGGGTGGGCGATACATCACTTGCGTCGCCTCGTCTTGTTTCAACGAGAGCAAAGTGCTAGCATAATACTTATGACAAGATGAGAGGTAAGACAGTTTTTTTAATAATGATAGAAATATACTACGTTAATTCGATACTAATTGAGTATGAGAGTGTTAAAAATACTTTCAAAGTACATCATTTAGGTATATCCTTACCCAAAGGACATGCACTCACCTTATCTTCATTACTATGCCTTTTATATGGGTGACTTCTTTGTATCTTTCTCTCTATTATCTACTGAGAAATGCTCCCTGGGGTCCCTTTTTTGATTAGTATTATGTCCTTAGCTGAGGCAGACTACAAATTTTGCTTAGATAGGTAAACGCCAAAATGTTCAGTGTTTATAAACTTCTCAAATAACTCCTGAATAAATCGGATATGCACATTGAATATGTAAAGTTTCTGTTAGAAGTATTTATATTTAATATAATTATTATCGCCCTAATGTAGTTACAACATCTAAAAGAATAAATAAATTTTCAGTAAGGAAAAATCTTCAATATACTTTTGTGTAAAAAATCCGAATCTAATGAATGCCGTATATATGTTACCGTAAAATTGTAAATACGGTTAGATTATAATCTATCTAGCGAGATTGTAAACTGTCGAAAAATTGTGATCCGTAACTTACTGCTTAAAATTTAACGCATTATTTTTCGATAGAATAGATTATATTCTATATCGATGTCAAACCGTCAAATTGTGAAATGGCATACGACGGAACGCACCTCGCGCGCTGATTGGTTAAACGTCATGTGCCCCACGCCGCCATATTTGGTTGTCAATTCATTGGTTTGTTCAATTTAAACAAACAGTGTTTTGGTGATTTTAAATTGATTTCGTGTTGAAAATAACTAAACGTTTTAGAATTAGTTATATAAAATTGTTGCGGAAGTAAAATGAATCTGTGATTAACCAAGGAAGTGCAATTTAAATGATAAATAAGTGTTAGTCACCGAACATAACCAAAGTTATATTTTTCTGATCATCTGGCTATCAATGTGGTATTGACAAGAGGCAATATTTCTGATGTTTCTCATAAGTTATACATGTTTACGCAAGAAATTAATACTATGGGAGTGCGAAGTGATCAAAATTATATAGTTTTAGATGTTACTGTCTCAAGTAGTTTGCTTTTTAAAGAAAATTTTGACCGAAAATTAGTTGAATATGACCAACAGCATCAAGATAATTGTGTTTTGCTTTTTTTTTCGTGGTCCATTATTTGTTCTCTGATTTGTGTAAACAATTTCAATGTAATTATTTTTAAAATACAGGTGATATATGAACGTCATTTGTGTTTTGTCTCCTTTCTAGGATCTCACCGACAACCCTGGACATTAAAAAGAACCTTAGAAGTTATAGACGAACCTTAGAATTTATATACAACAAAAGCTCAGATAACCATGAGTTCTGGATAGCAAACGACAACTAATGGACTATTACTGGATGAGCAAATACGATATCATGACAACTGCAAGTGAAGATTATTTCATTTTAAAAGACTCACGTCCACTGCTTCCACAATACATATTTTACCTAGAGAACAGTATTTTGATATCCTATCATAAATCCATAAATCTTGCAGATATTGTGGATGAGATAAAATACTGTACGATATAAAAAATAATTATTATGTTCCAAAGAAAGTTATGGGAATGTTTGTGTCTCTGCCCTATATATGAAACAAAAAGAATTGTCCCAAGAAAAGGCATTGTGACGGAACCAACTGACTTGCATAATTTTAATACAAGAGATCTAGTCAATTGTTAGTCCCGTCCCGATGGAGAGTTTAAGTGGCTTTTAAACTATCAATATAACGTAACCAAATTTCTTTATTGAAAATTATCTGTGCCCGGTTAAAACAAATAAAATTTATTGAAGTCGCTTCTGGCTGATGCAGATTTTTTTAATATTCGGACACCCTACATTTTACAATCAAAGAATAGCAGTGAGTTCACTATGTATTTAATAAAAGAATTAGTTGTAATGTTACCTGCGTGCAAAATGAAGTCCCTGTCGTCCTAAAATCCAAGGAAGCATCGAGAGTAGTAACCAAGATGTCGGAAATATGGTTCAAACCTAGATGAAAACAAATCAACAAATTGGTCTCTCAATATGGTGCAATGTTTTAAACATGCTTTATCCCATCGAATAATTGGAAGATTTCCATATAAAGCTTTATTCGTAAGTGAACCAAAAGCTTTTTTAAATGAATTTGATATCCCGATGTCTATACTTTCATCTATAGAAAGAGAGGAACAATTGAAAACATTTACAGAACAAGAACCAGCTGAAGCTATATGCAGTGATAACTCTAACAACAATGATAATAATTCGAAAACCGGAGCGGAGAATATTGAAAATTTAGAATCAAACTTCACTCGTACAATATGCCACAATGACGCCGCCACTGGTGTGCATAAGTATGAGTCCTGCAATAGTGTTGTGCATGCAATATGCGGAATTACTCTGGGTGACGAGGTCACGATCCCAAAGTTTTATGTTTCATATGTAAGATTGAACAAGATATAAAGATCGAGTGCAAACACACAAAAGGTTTAAGCGTGCAGCTGACAAGAGGATTGATACCACCATTAAAAAAAATCCTAATTTAGATATTGGTAATAATGTTTTGGTAAGCATATCTAAAGTGAATCGCAGGCTTCTGGATATGAAGAATATTCAAGGAAAAATTGTTGATATCAGAAACGGGGTTTACAAAATTGGAATTAAAAATTGGCTATCGCGGCAAGGGTCGCAATACTCAGATACAAACTATGGCAACGAAATTACAGAAAATCAAATTACTTTGAGGGAAGCTGTGGTAAGTCAGCCTCCTTTCGGTAGCCAGTGATCTCAAAGATTTAATTATAAACTCGCTGTAAATCAGTGTCGTAATAATATATATCCTTGTTTTAAAAACAGAGTCCTTTACGGTTCCAAGTGTCATGGAAGCTTAATTTTCGTTAACAAATAATATTTTAATTGTGTACTTTGTTATTAAATTACACTATTAGATCTCATGGTTACTAATAAATAATAATACTACGTAATTTAATATTGTCTAATAGGTACTTAAAAACTTTAATTATTATAAGCTTTTGAAGACTACAAAAATTATTGTTGCAAATTCCTAGCTACATTTTGATATATTATTATAATTGTTGATAAAACATTATGTCATATTCTGAAAAAGTTTACTTAAATAAAAAAATACCAATGTCAGATTTTTCCATCACTTGGTCACTCTATTCTATGAATGAAACATCAGCCAGTCTAGTCATTGAATGTTGTATTAAATGCATTAGCTAAATGTCATACAGACTGAAAATTAATGAACTGAAAATTATTGTTGCAAATTCCTAGCTACATTTTGATATATTATTATAATTGTTGATAAAACATTATGTTATA
Organism: Druceiella hillmani; assembly: GCA_039881145.1. Lineage (NCBI taxonomy): Eukaryota > Metazoa > Arthropoda > Insecta > Lepidoptera > Hepialidae > Druceiella > Druceiella hillmani. Next base: position 9,430,600 of record JAYKKI010000002.1, read on the forward strand.
TTCTGAAAAAGTTTACTTAAATAACAAATTACCAATGTCAGATTTTTCCATCACTTGGTCACTCTATTCTATGAATGAAGCATCAGCCAGTCTAATCATTGAATGTTGTATTAAATGCATTGGCTAAATGTCATACAGTCTGCTTATTGCACGGTGCCGATTCGTAAAAAGGTTAGGTTATTAATTGAAAGGCTAATTAAGCTATTTGGCTGCGACATATATAATCATTGGTGCATCTGTTAGTGATCGTGTAACTTCTGAACGACTTGATCGATTGAAGTCATATTTACACAATATAAAAGTGTCCGCAACCCCTATCTGCAAATGAATACCAATGAATCTCTTTGTTTTATGTAGATCGTTGGTAAAACCGGAATTTATTATCTCAAGGGTAAACCCCTTGAGATAATAAATTCCGGTTTTTATATTTCTTTATTAATTTCGATTTTTAAATTATAGCACGATAAAAATTTAAAAAAAAAAACTTACTTGAAAATTTCAAGAAAAACTGTCTGCTTTTTACATATTTCATTACGTACAGCTTACCGCCAGGTAAAGTTATTTATAGTTATATTATTAAAGGCAGCCGTTCGAACGTCGCAAATAAATTATATGTGACGCATAAGTAATTAAGATAAAAATGGGTTAACAAGCGAGAAAAGAGTGGTGCTATGTTGCTACTCTCTTCTGTTATGCCAGAACACATTTGTGGTCAAAGTTCAATATTAATTTATTCGTTTATGAAATCTTTTCGTATTCAGTTGTGTTACGCCACCGCACTCCGTTGTCGAAGCTCGTGACGGGCTAAACGAAACGTTTGGTATCCAGTGGATAGATCGATTTGGATTTATTCGTTGGCCTCCACATTCACTAGACATAATCCAATTGGATTTTTCGTGTGGGGATTTATTAAAGACTTATTGTTTGAGAAAGATTGTGACAGTGAAATAGAAATGCGTGTGCGTATTATCGCTGCTTTTAACGAATTCGAAAACGAATCACCATTAACCAAGACATTTCTTTATTTAATAGAGTCCATGAAGAAACAAAAAAACGTATACAAAAATGTGTCGAAAACGGGGTAGCGACATATTGAAAATGCTTATGTCATTTAAGTTTCATTAACTTGTGATTTTACAGCTTACTTTTACTTCAATAGATTGAAAAATCAGTGCAATCATAATTTGATCTATCATCCGTGTACGCCCGTGGCAATCATAGGTGAGTGATTACTGATTTTATTCTTAGGTAACTACAAAATATGTACATACCTATAAGTGGCGAGTACTCATAAACAGATTACCATTATAAATAAATGAATACTATTATATTAGAAAATACTACTATTAAATATAATGTGATGTATACTGCGGTATTTAAAGTCACCAAACGTCCTTAATTACGAAATCATAATTGCAAGCGTAACTCATACCACACACAACCATATGCAATTGTCAAAACTCATACATACATAACACCCTATTTAAGCGTCCGCCTCGCTACTCCTTTGATCTTGTTAAAAAAAACCATCGATGCGAGCGTCGCGAGGGATGAGGCGAATCCCGTGGCGAATAGCGAGCGCTCCGCAACGCGAAGCGGCGCGAGCGTTAAAAGCTTAAACTATGTTCACAATAGACTTTTTATTATTTGTTAAAAATCTAACATGTCAATATTTTTCTGATATATATGCAACCTCCTGGTGGAGCACAACTCAAGGTTTTTTTCAGATAGGGATCGCAGACACCTGTATATGTTTTGTCAAGAGGATGGTTCGTAGCTAGGATTCAATATGAGACTTTGTAGCCAAGTTATTAACAAATTCTTTATTTATGGGTGCATATCCACAATATATGTCGGTTTAGTGCCAAAAAAGAAAATCACAAAATCTAGATAAGTGGCGCTGTGTTTCAAAGGGCAGGAGAACGTCTACTGGCCAACTAATATATTACGAAACTAATCCTACCTGTTAAATTGAAAATTATTTATCAGATTCAATGATTGACTACATCTTTATTATTTATTTGAAAAAATTTATACCTATAGATATAAGAAATAAGAGCATTTTGGCAAAACTGAATTTTACAGGTTTTCTTTATTTAGTTTAACTTTTCCTATTTGACAGTTATTAAGACCACCATAATAGATTTAGTAAAAAATTCATTACATAATAAAAATGCTCGTGCCATCGTCGTAAAAAATTTCGTTTTAAAAACCTTAACGAACGGTGGTTATCTACATGTCCCACCGTCACATTTATTCTTTTTCGTAATTACTGTAATGTTGAAAAATAAAAAAACGGCTCCGTCAGTTTACATTTTGACGACTATTTTTATTTTTAATACAATTCATTAGCATTTTAAAGAAACGTAATAAAGTCAATATAACTTTTTACCCTTGAGGGCTAGAGCTGTGACCCCATACACAAAATTTACCCAAACAATACCCTCAATCTCAGTGTTGCTTTTGGGGTGCCAATTTTGCCTTGGTAATAAAACATATTAACCCGCACGTACTTCAATAGCTTATATTTAAAAATATTCATATCGTATTTACGTCCGTATACGGGGGAATACGTAATTATTCGATTTTTGTTTTAAATTCCATATAAAGTGTGGGTTATCATATGAAAGAACTAAGTAGAAGGGTAATTTTTTAAGTAATTAAGATATCATATTTTCAGAGATATTCTGAAAAATATGAAAAAATATACCTATAAATATCCTGATTCCGAGATCACTGAAACCAAAATTATGAAAAATAGGGGTGTTTAGAAGCCCTCGCAAAGGCTATAGGAAAACTAAGGCGATGATTCTAGATGTCATAATTTTTTAAATAAACACCGTGTTTTCACGCCTATGAACATGTAGTGGCAATATATTTATGTTTTTCTACATTCTCAACTGATTTTCTCAGAAACCGTGCAACATAGAGGCTTTAAATTGGCATAGCAATGCATCTTACTTACTAGCCTATATATTTTTTACTAATTTTTTAATCAAAAAATTTAGAGACGAGATAAATAAAGGACTTAATTTTTTTCTAATGTTTTATATCTTATCATTTGCTTATGAGGCATACATAAATTTTTGAAAATGTAATTTTAAAAAGATATTTCAAAATGTACGAAAATTTCCCCTTATTTACGACGCTAATGAATACATTTATGTTATGAAAAATTAATATTGGTAAATAGTTTAATAGAAAAACTATGTACCCTTAAATGTTTCTAACTGCCAAATGTATACGGAACCTTCGTAGCGCGAGTTCTACTCGTGCTTGCAGATTTTTATGAATTTCACATAAACAACAAGGCACGTTATAATTTTAAAGTTTTGATATCCTAGGCATTCTAGCGTTAAATTCATAATCAAATTATTTATCTCCAGGCCTTATTATCATTAGTTTCGATTTAATTCCATTTATTCGACTGTTGCATTTCACTTATTCGTTCCAGTAATTATTGTAATAAGTAAACGTTTAAGAAATATTTAAATTATATCGTCCATTCGTTTGTTAGTTTTGATTTGAATTTCAGTTATGTGAAGATGCATGAAACGTTATGAGTCCTGTTTTTTTTTATAAAAATTTCAAAATAACATTCTAGAATAACATTAAATATGTTTGTATAACATACGTCTAAAAGAAGAAGCCATTTTATCTATAAATGCTAACCTTTAGCCGCAGTTTTATCGCAACGTTACATTTAAAAACGTATAGTGTGAAATTAAAACATGCAGCGCCATATAGAATAATTAAATGCTAAACCTATTATTCGTGATTTCATAATACTTTCTTTAAATATTTCTCTCTATATTAGGGATCACAAAATTCTATTGCTTCTTTATATTGTGCATGTAGTGTTTCAATAATTACGTCTATCCGCGACTCCGTTGGGACGTTGTTTCATTATTCCCATTGTGCACTTCTTTGTTTAAAATAAGAATTTTCTCAAAATAATAATATCATTTCCCGTAATAAAAAATATCCCATACCATATCTCAGTCTTTCAACCATCTCTGTGCAAAAAAATCATGTCAATCCGTAGCTTCTTTGTGACATGAAAGAAGCACAAACAGACAAACTTTTGCATTTATAATATTAATTAGGTTTATAATGTTAGGAAGGACGAGTTTTCCAAGGTTGAAAGTAACCTATTTCTCCAACTATTTCTCTGCAAGAAATCACGTCTTGTACTGAAATCACGTCTTGTATATAGCACCGTCGCGACTTGAAAGAAAAATAAATAAACACACTTATGCGTTGATAATATAAGTTAGAATTGTAATATCTCTTGGAATGAGGTTTCTCAGGACAAAAACTAACGCATCTCATTTCCCAATAAGCCAACTACTTTTAGGTAAAAAATCATACAAAAAAGTTGAAGTGAAAAAAGGACAGAAATTGTACTTTTACATTTATAACATTATAGGTAGTGATTCTGAAGCTCCTTTATATTGCGTATGTAACAATTCAAAAAATCATGTTGGCCCGTTGCTCCGTTGCGATGCTCCGTTTTTCAGTTTCAAATAAGACTTTCGTCGTGATGAAGAGTATCTTATATAATGCCCCACACCCTTTCTTAGTATAAAAAATCAAATTAATCCCTTGCACCATTGCGATGCAAAAAAGGGATACACAGACATACTTAAACATTACACTAGTTAGAATAATAAAACTGTAGAATTGGCTTATCTGTAAATTGAAGATAATTACAAAAAAATTATTTAGATGTAACAGAACACAAAAATATTGTTGTATGTATAAGCCTGTTTATTTTGTTCAGGTAACATGTAAGAGCAGCTAAAAGGTAAAAATTTCCTTCTTTGAATCATTAAAACCAGTGCTTGGCTGTGTTGTAAAAGGGCATACCTACACCCATCATTGTGTATATATCGCGTGATGCTTTGCTGGTTTTTGACCTAAATGACATTCATGAAGAAAGAGTCCACTAAGTTCACTTCGAAATACTTCCTTTTTTAATTTATCCTTTACCCGCAAATTACTCAATTATAAACTGTACAGAAGTTTGCACGCCCCACTCTCTCCACAAGAATATTGTAGTAATTTCTATAACATTCCAGAAATAGGTCAAAAAATTGGCGTGTTTCTAAGATGCCAACCAAATATATGTGTGTGTGTGTGTGCATATGTATAGTTTTTTTTATAACACTATTTAGTATATTTTTGTTAAATCCTTATAAATTTCATGTATTATATTTTTGTTAAATCCTTTTTAATTTCATGTATACTACAGGATACATGAAATAAATTAAAAGAATAAAAAATGTTGATCATTCTACTTGCCCTGTCCAAAAAGACATATTTTTGATATTAACTTTTGACATTTACCAGCTAATAATAATATACTTTATTACTATGCCAAATTTCAAATTTCTATGTCAAATACTTTCTGAGAAACACAACTGTGAGTGATCTTGCAATGGTTTCGTTCTTTTCTTTTTAGCTGCGGAACCAAAATATTTATAACCGCTCAGAAACGCTCCGAAAAGCTGCCCAATATAAAGTTTTTTTTCTCCAATACTATATTGTAACTTAGCAAAATGTGTAGTCATATTAATCTAAATACCTATAAAGTGTTCAATAAAAAAAGAAAAAATTTAATGAAAAATATGTAATAATTGCTTCATTGCAAACAAAGTTTAAAATGGAAATTATTATTGAATCAATTTTTCATATCCCGTCTCCATTTTGCAACGTTTCATGTTGGTTAGGTTAGGTTGATGCACACTTCTTATAAAATCTTCATAAAATTTCAGTAGCAAAACTATAATAATCATTAACACACTGGTAACCAATCACAATATTAAAAAGATGTTAAATTTTAGTACTCTATCTCTTTTGTCACATTTCTTACTTAAGACCAAATTGTTTTTCGTTTCATATGGATATAAAATCTATTGAGTATAACGTCATTGCATCACTCAAATCAGCCGAAATGAAATTGAACTTAGTTTCATTGCAAAGACAATTATTTGCATTTTTATTTTAAGAAAAACAGGCCCAAAACCAATTTGGTCATTTCGTCATCATGTGAACACTACATGATGGCGTTATGAAGTTATTTAAGTGAAAACACCAAAATAAAAATTGACTACTGAAAAAATGAAAATGAGAAAAAAATATTTATTATATTTGTTGTTAATTATTTATTGATTCGTTTAAAAACGTCAAAGAAATAGGAAAAATATGTCAATTACAGTCCTTAAACCTGGCAATTCCAAAAAATTCTATATTTTGTTTTAAGTACAGTCTGTAGACAAAGTCCTATTAAACTTTGCTTCTGTATTTTATAAATAATAAGCAGTATTACTATTTCAATACAAAATATTTTTTACAAAGTATTTCTGTATTAAAAGTCATAATCAGTAATCCAGTGACAATAAATTTTCCCAGTAACTAACAAAAAGTATATTTTAAAAATACCTAGTGTACGAAATTACTCTCATAACCTGCAATTCCAACTACTGGCAATTATTAAATAAGTCTTGAGAATTTTTAATAATTTGATGTAATGTATTTACATTACATCAAATTATTTAATTTATTGGGAAATTATTAAAAATGTATTTATATATTCATTAATAAGGTAATTAGTTGAAAAAGATTCACATATAACATTCGATTAAATTCTCAATATACTTAAACACGTTTTTGTTAGAAATAAATGCTTCAAAACAATTTTTATCGTAGCAGATAGATCATTATTACTTTTATCGAAATAATCACACAAATAAACATCTTTCATATACATTTATTTTACTATTCCATCTCCTGTTACATACAATTTCTACCTACATCTTTGTAATATCAAATTTATACAACTTAAATCCATAATTCAAAATACATATATACAATATGAGAGAATATTGCTTGCAAATTTCACATAATATTACAGTATTCATTATTATACATATATCTACTAACATACATGATATACAAACACCATTAAATATCTACATAGGTATATTAAGAGATATACATTTGCCACACATTGAACTAAGTTGAGTGCTTTAAAGTTTCCATCTCAAGTTACTTATGCAAATGCGTAACACGTGCCAGCATCAAACTTGATAAAAGTTTTACTTAATCAAGTCGATTTAAATTATTGAAGTTAACAATGTGATTATTAAATAGCTGACACAACAGATGACACGACGCATTATTATAAATAGATTAACCTAGGAGGAACTTCTACATTGTAACTGGTCCATTAAATCTAAAAATCATAGTATCACAAAATAGCCAAGCACACAGACATAACTATAGGAAATAAATAGCTATTAATTTGTTCCTGTGTTAATATGCTATATTAATATGTCATTATTAAATACTTAATTAAATAATACATTTATAGGATACTATAGCAGATTTGCTGTTCTTTTTCCTTCGTTGTACAACTCGGCCATAATATCTTTATTATATTGGTTGGGAATCAATATTAATGATTAACCAAAACACAAGTTACTGAATATTCTAAGCTCAATTCAATTTCTCAAATATTCCAATTGTAAAACATCTAAGACCCTGTTCGAAAAGTGAGAAAAAATATGTTTTATCTAGCATAGATTTACATTTAAATAGTTTAGTCCAACTAAGAGACAGAGCTAAATGCTTAATTATTTGGAAAATGTGGTGTTATATTTCTACCCAAGTTAAATATGAGCATTTTTCCTCTTCTTAATTTCTATCCATTGAACACTATTGATTACAATCTCTGTACAATCTATGTACAAACTGGAATATATTGGACACTATGTACATAATGTGTCCAATATATTCCAGTTTGTACATAGATTAATTATGAAATACATAATGTGTACATGCACATTACAAATGGATCGAAAACACTATTTTCTACATACAAGTATTTTGCCCAATATTAAGGGTTTGCACTAGATTTTATAAGATTATTTAAGTTAGACATATACATTATTTAGCATTCAACTTAATTAAGTTCATGTGGCATACAACATGAAAATCCATTTTTTTTATTTCATAAAAAGGTATAATTAATGAAACTGTCATTCAAACTTTGCCATCAGTCTTTTGAGTCCCTCTAACATAATCCTTTCGAAGAGATGACATACTGAGAATGCACTCAAAGTATGATTTGTCAGCTCCCTCAGGTCAAGATATGAACCATCGTTTTTTCCTATAAAGTGTGACTTACAACCATGGCAAGCATGGGGTAGTGCAAACCACATCATCATCACCATATACAACGATGGTGTTACGTCGAGTTATTAGTCAGTGATTATCAGGGCTAGTTGACAAAGAACTGCGTCTAAAACCTGGTCTCTGAGGAATCACAAACTCAGTGCTTCGCGGAGCCATAAATGGGTTAGAACCAGAAAATGGTCCAGATATAGAGCCTTGTCTCTGAGCCATTCGTCGTGGGGGACTAGTTGTTGGTGAACTATATTGCAATGATGCTTGATTTTGAAGACCGACTCTGTGTATTGGCATTGCTGCAGATCTGTAAATGTAATTCAAATGCTATAAAAAAATTCTACCAACGAAAAAGCTCTTAATTGCTATATTTTTGTCTATTACATTAGTATATATAAATTTAATTAAGGAGAAATAAGTTTAAAAACAACAAAAGATAATTGATACCTGGAATCAATATAATATCTTTGATGAAAAATAAAACCATGTTTGAAATGTCTTCACCGCATACTCAGTGGCACAAGAGCTTATAGACCAGAAATTTTAGAATTAATATTTTATATAGTCTTGAATTATGCTAAATGTTCTAAAATGATATGTCGTCATGGGCCAATAAAGTTTCCCATTAACTAACAAAAAGTTTTCGCCAAGTGGGAAGCAAGGGTAGGCAGCCACCAAGGAGAACCACAAAAAATAAAAAAAAAAAAAAAATGTTTAAATTATTATTTTTAAATGGACATTCCCGCCAATGCATGTCCACCATCAGCTGCTGACTGGCATTCTTATATCATCGGCATTACTCAGCTAATTTTGCCGTCTCTTGCAAATGAAAACCTTGACCAACTCCACGCTCACATTTGAACATATACAAGACAATTTTGCGTTGGTAGAACGTCTAGGTAATTAAATCCGCACGCTCCATACATTTTAAGCGTACGAACTGTCCAAAGTGTGACAGCGTAACACCCAGGACGTAACTCACAATTCAATGTCTCTTTTATAGTCTGTCTAGTATAATTTCACATAAAGTATGGCACTACTTTATTAGGCAAGATGTGCGACTGGCTGTGAGGCACCATTCTATTTATTTACTGTTGCACGTAAATCCCTTGCACGTGGGATAATGAAAATTAATATTGCGTGTTATCACTTTAAAAAAAGAAAATTTTAAACTAATGTTTTATTACCATATTTATATATGTTTGATGTTTGGCTTTGTAGTAAATTTAAAAAGGAAAACAAGTGAAGAAATGAGCATTGACAGTGATGAGCAGGATGAAACATATAACATCCTGATGCTGGACTTTGTGATGATTATGTGGGTGACCTGTAGAGACCAAAACATGCAAAGATTTGTACCAGGATCCTGATTCTATGATGGATGGTAAAGAAAATGACTTCGGTAGATTTATTGATTGCACGTCGATGTTATCGACAGAAAGAAAAAAGGCATTGCTTGAAAACTGTTGGACTTCTCCTAAAACGTATGACTTTATAGAACACACCAAGCATTTAAAGAGAAAATTCAATAATTCATGGTTGGAAACGTACTCGCCATGGTTGGTACATATATTCCCAGCAACAAAACGACACCTTTTATAAATAATCCTTGTTGTTTCCATTAAATCTGAATTCTGTTAGAAGCTTATCGGAGTCATTTATTGTAAGGTCATTTTGTAAGCTCAAAGAAGGACAAACAAGACAAAAAGCACAAGGAAATCCACTTCCATAGGGTGGCACTGAACGCTGCTAGATCATTTATTGAAAGGGTGCCTGTGTGCAACTCAATAAATACTCTCAGGGTATTACTAAAGAAAACAGAGAAATTATAACATCGATTATTTCCTGCATTACATTTTGAGGATCCTACGACTTAGCTCTGAGAGGCAAACATTATTATCAAGGAATTCTCAAGGATTTATACAAGCTGCATATTGACACTGGAGATGTGATTTTGAAGAAACACATAGAGCATGGAAAAAAAGGCAAGCTGTCGATCAGTAGACATCCAAAATTAAATTATTAGCATTTACATATATATGCTTAAAACAGACATTTTGAAAAAAGTGGAACAACCAGAAGCATACAGTATATTAGCAGACGAAATAGCTAACATTTCAACAAGTATCAATTGAGCTGCGTTATTTCCATGAGGAAAACAAAGAAGGCCAAGAACCGTTTGTCAGATTTGTGAAACAAAGATCTGAAACAAAATGTATTGCACATATGACTGATGAGTTTTTGATCAAAGAAAATCTTAGTTCAGAGAAATGTGTTAGATTGGGTGTTGATGGTTATTCCATAATGTCCTGCAAAATGATGGTGTATAAGCAATTGTGTGTGAATTCAGATTTTTTATTTTCTTGTATAAAACTATTAAAACTTAACAATCTGTATTTCTTGTTAAGTTTTATCTGTAATCTTAGGCGAAACACCACTAATCCCCCGGTCCAATGGCTGGCGACGCCCTTATGTTTTGTCTCTCACTATTGTTATTTGTTATAAGCCTGACAAGGTAAGGCTTCTACCAAGTCTTTGGAGAAAATTGCTAAATAAAATTTTAGAATATTGTACATTTAATTTAATAACTGCTTTCAATTTCATCTCACGTCTGACATCAATTAAATTTATGTTGCCCAGCCAGCGCCAATTTTTAGAACCAACCCCAATTTGTTTCATTTTAGCAATTTTTTTCTTGATACATTTTTATCATTCTTTTTACATTAAGACTGAGAGTCAAAGTGAGGAAATGCCAAAGATTTTGCACAGAAACAACCATTCAACGGAACTTTTACGTGTCTAACTTTCTAGGTGTTGTAACTTTTATGTCCTTTGTATTTTGCATATATAAAATAGCTCATTTTAATCACCGGCAAAAGTCTGTAGCACTTATTTTGTAAATTGTCTACTTACTATTATATAACTAACTACATATTAAATTGTCATCTATATTACATCTTTTAAGCCATCCCGTCCATACAATCTCTCTCACTCCATCTAATAATCTGTTCTCCCATTCCTGTTATGTGGAACTGTATTGTGAGAAGTGACAAGACAACAATTGAAAATATGCTGATCCTAAATGTACATGGACATTGTGAAATGTTTATGGACATTTACATTTAGATTTTTACACAGTAACAGTCAAGATAGTCAGTGACATTTAAATAACTCTTACCAATCTTTTAATTGTTTTGATCGCAAACATTAAAAAAGAAAAGTATACCAATTTGGCTTGTGAAAGTAATAGTAGCAATGAAGACTTTGATGATTTAGATAGTGATTTTGGATTGATCTTTACAGTGAAAGTAACATTAAAATTTCACCTGGGAATCCATTCCTATATGTTGGATGATGGTTATTTTAAACCAAATTATACATAAAAGCATAAAAATGATCTTTTCAATTCAGTACATATTATAAATTGTTTAAACAAATACCTTTACCATAAATAATTTTTTTTATACAAAGTAATTTTTTGAATATTTTCACATACGGACCTAATAGAAATCGAATGTAGCGGCAAGTTATGTATAAAAAGTTACAACACCCATTAAGAGTTAATAATAAAATTTGGTATTTCCAACATAAATACAGATCAAAAATATTTCAAAAACCTACCTCATGGCTGGTAATGGCGATGCGGCACTAGCAGCTGAAGTACTGGGCATTTTTCTGGGTGGCAAGGCGGGTGGAGGACCGGGTGGAGGTCTTGATGCAATTGAATGAGTTCTGCTCATTGTGCTGAGTGACTGCTGTCGAGGAGGTATCTGACACAGAAGTATTTTATGTTACCATTTTCTAATATCTCAATTTCAAATTCATTTTGCATATTTTATCTCAGTACTTCTCCAATAGATAAAGTCAGTTTTAATTAGGTTGATAAAGTCAGTTTTAATTAGGGCAATTAAAAACAAATGAACAATTACCAAATTAGTTACCAGATTATTAGACTTTTTGTAAATAATTCTGTTGCAATTTTCTGGAGAAAAATAAGTTAATTTCTATACATTCCTTCCTAACAAAAATTATTGTATTGAAAAATCTGTAGAAAGTACAAATTTCCTAATACTTGTTAATGCTTTTTAAAAGTTGTGTGATTTATATAGAGAGTGATCCATTTTTTCATTAATATGAGTTATTGATCATCAGAATTAGAACAGTTTAATAAAATCGTGGAAAAAATTGTAATTTATATTTACATTGTTGATTCATATAGCATTGTGTATTTATATTCACAGTGTTTATTCATAGAGCTCAAGATGTTTTAATATGGCTATCCTAGTAAAACCTAATTAATATCATATTAAAGCTGTTTAAATAAAGAAATTTAAAACCGTATTGAAAATTCCAAGTTCAACAATATATACAACTACAAATATGTCAGTACTATATAATATGTAAAATCTTTACTTACAACTGGTGGTTCACCTGGAACCGAATGTGAAACTGAACGCCCCAATTTATTCCTCGCATTGTCAATATCACTCTGCGATTGTGGGAGAGATGTTGTCGGAAGCAGACGCCTTGTATGATGCACGGGTTCTGATGGCTGTAGTGGTGCCGATTCGGTTCTACCCAGATCTGTCTTAACAGATGGTGGATCACTTTTGGGTACACTCGTTGGCTGTGCTGATTTCAACTGCATCATCGCAATATTATGTTGTATTTGCCTCGTATTATCCACTGAGTCTTCGGTTACATTACTTTCTGATATATTTGGCTTCGTAATTTCCTGCACATTCGTTACGTTATGTGTTTCTGGAGTGGTGTTCACCAGTTTCCCGACTTTAGAATTCAGGGTGCTCGTAGAAGAGTTAATTGATTCATCACTGACGGCTGCTAGAGGAGGTGCTTTGGCTGCTTGCTGTAAAATTTGCTGTTTTTGTTCCTGGCCTGCTGCCAAATACGAAAAGACGCACAGCACTGCGTAGCAGATTTGGTCAGCCTGTAAAAGATGATATGTTAAAATTTGTTTTGACAAAACTTCATAAAATTATTATTTGTGCTAGTCCTAAAGAATCATCCACAATAATGACCATTATGGAAATGCTTATGAAAAGTACATTTTTATCTCAAAACTACATCTTACATCTTATTACACAATAATGGTTTACAATAGAATATACTCTTATCTCATTTTGATCTTTTAATTAAAAATCATAACTTTCGTTTTTGTTTGAATGTACAAATAATAATTTTTAATCGAAGCTATAGTACATAGTTTTTGACAATATCTACAAACTCAGATGCAGATACAAATTTTAAAATTTAACTTGTGCAAATGGGAATGCAACTGGTAATAAAAAAAATTGTCTTACGTTTGACTCCCATTTCAAGATACTAAAAATTTAATTTTTCATATCCTTCTTTAAATATTAAATGAATGACAAAATATATTTTATGAATATTTTATAGTGTCTTGAATAGACAAAAACTTAAGCTAACTAACTGGCAAGAAAAAGAATCTCTTTAGCCCTATTATTATAACATTAGCTCTATTAAAATTAAAAAATATTACTTAATGGCTGTTTTCAATGAATTAATTAATACATTCTAATAACATTTTGATAAGAGCAAATTGTACTTCAAATGCAAACATTTAGCTTTGTTTGCATCTAACTGATTGTTCACCAGTGGTTTTCATAAAACTTTACGAGAAAACAGATAAACTCATTTTTCTTGACATTGACAATCACTTTTGAAAGATATTTTTAATAATTATATTAATATTAAAATAGATTATTATAGTACTGAAACTGAAATATTATGTCAATTAACTTTTACAATTCATGCACAAACTTGTTTAATAAAATATAAAAATCAAATCAATTTTTCTCTTTTGGTTATGAAGTGACCTGAGCTCATGGTGCCCTCGCAACTTCATTTTCTCACCACAACGCCAACGTGGATGCAAATCTTAAAAAATAATATAGTTTGCAGTTGCAGATATTTGTAACATTACTGCTTCCAGTACATTAAATACATGCATGTTATTTATATCTGATTTTTCCCATAACATTGTTAATACACGTACCATACAAGATTTATATTTTCTCTGAATGATCTGACGTGTTTTTGGATCTGTAACAAAAGATTATGTCCATTAATAAAAAAACACAAATGCATTAATTATTATATTACAGAAATAATGAAATCGAACTTTATTCGTTATTTACTTTACATTAATGTTTAAGTTTTCATCTACACAATATTACAGTCAAATTGACAAAGAAAGTTATAATTTCTGAAAAATAATACTTATAAACATACCATCTTTTGAAAAGGCTTTCCAATTAATGGAAATTATAGGTATCATTTGTAAAGACTAATGTGTACTTACTGTACTCTTCCAGCACAAATATTCCGCCCTGTTGTGTAAAGCATTTCCTTATGTGATCCAAACGTACAAAAAACTGTAAAACAAAAATGACCTATGTATTTCTCCACAACTAACAGTTCAACTTCTTCATTGTTTTATTCTTAAAACCACTTCTCACTGCTTTTATACTGTTAAAAATTCTTCAAAATTTTGTTAATTTTCAATGTATAATATCAGTCTATTTAAGATAATAATAGTATCTGGTTAACTTTATTTCAAATATCATAACTGACTGAAAGTAACCCGTAATACAAGAAATACCAAAAATTCTTTCTAAAGTTCTCTGTTTAGTGAAAATATTTACCATAATAAATTTTTTAATTTCCATTATTTCTTAATATCAATTTACACAACTGAGCAGTGAAATTATTTGGACATTTAATTACAAAAAGAATTGTAAACACTGTGGTTAAAAATAATTATAATAAATGCACTATTAAAAGCTACAGATATTGATTGTAAATATTAAATTGATAAGCAAAAGCATATATACATTGATATAAAACCCCCAAAGTATGCATTCTTACATGCCCAGACTATGTATTCTTACATGCCCAGAAAATGTTAATTGAATTCATAAAGACAATTATTTTGAAAACCTCGCATGTAAATTGTTTGATGGAAAGTTTATGTCTTTGTAAACGGCAAATTTAAATAAATATTGTAATTTTAGTAAAATAATTTATGAGCTTCAGTTTTATTTAAATAGACAGTAATTAAATTTTAAACCATGCTCGATAAGTGACTTAAACCGGTCATGAAAAAATACAGGGCTTTGGTTATAAAAAATCCATTTCGTTTGGTTACATTTTTTAATATCATTTTACGTTATAGACTCACTTTCAAACAAACAACTTTACAAACATTAAATGCTCCAAATAATTGAAAATTTTATTTCAGTCTTCCTTTAAGCCGAAATAAATTGTTGATAACACCGAATTGGCATTAGTACCTTTAAGTACTCATGACACAGTACTCCCACAAACTTTTATAAGAATCATAAGGATATGAATATAATCTTTACATATTATAGTGAACGAATGTCATTGTTATTATTATAATTTTAATATCTTTTTAATTGTACACTTCCTTTCTTACATAAGCCTTAGTAATTTGTCTTTTTGCATGACCCATATTTACAAATGGCTAAACAATCAACATTATATTCAATCTTAAATCTATGACATGCTAATGAACAAGAATAAAAATGTGATAAACAATACCTGCATTAGTAGTCACAACAAGATATTTTCTTATTACAAATTACACCAAATCCCCTTGATTATGTAAAAATGCAAAGAAGATAAATGTTGTGTATTAAATGCAAATGTTATTGGAGAAGATTATAAACTAAATTAATAAACTTATAGCCAGAAATACCATAATATCCCAGCTGCTAATTCCATACTGTAAAGATTTTTGCTTAATAAATATTTTGAAAACATATATTGATGTAATTGTCTTGTAGAATAAAGTCAATTGCAGTACTCGCAAAGAATATTTGTATTGTTATTACAACGAAACAATCATTATAGACAGCTTTACATTGAATCTGAAATAACTCTATGTCAATGTAAAGATCAATGAAAGTTATCATAAATCCTTAAAGACACGTAGACAATTTAGTAATAATTAGACATATATGTATGAGCCATAAGTAGATCTTATCTTTAGAATTCCAAAGAAAAAAGTTTTGTGGGTACACGTAAGTTAACTTGGTTGGACTCTTGATTGTAAATGAAATGTATTTAATACGAGTTGTGTGTAAGGTCATCAAAGTTACTCCGTCAAAGCAAACATTATGAATGGATAATGTCAACATTTAAATATTTGCTTCCGACATAGAAACTAACTTAAATCTAAGAATGGTCGACAAGCACAATATACGTAAGGGGGCATGCAGGGAGGGGACGGCATTCGTGGTGTGGTAAAGTAAATGTGAGTGAAGCTGATAGACAACTAATTGCTTAGCCGCCATAAAACTTAAGAGATGGTCAGCTATGACTTATTGTGTGGCTTCTGAAACATCTTGCGTGAGTAACATAATTTCAATATTGATTGACGAGGATATAAATATATCACATAGACTGGTGTATTATATCACTAGACAGATTGAAGATGAAGTGACAAGTTTTCGTCCGGAGAATGATAGCATGGTCCCAATGTAAGCAGTTTTCAGGTGCAAGAAACAAATAAAAACCAATGTTTTCTAAACATGCATGGATGCGACCCCGGTACCTCTCACATGTACACGTACATACATTGTAACCTACAGAATTACATTTTGTCTAAGGATAGGAAGAAAGGTGTTGAAAATATATTTAAATTAACTTTCGATAGTAGTTTGCAGAATCAGGAGAACTAAAACAACACGCTAATTATAATAAGTGGCTAAATATTTTAAGCCTCAAACTACAGGAAAAGCCCTAAAACCTAGAACAACAATCTAATTTGGCACACAGTTCTGTGACAAGTGACAATACTTTTAAAATTATTGACAAAGATTCAGCCAGAACTAAAATGAATCACTAAGTACCTCGAAATCCTTTCAGTCGTCATGGTGGGTCACGCGGAGTGTCCAGACAATAGTAAAAAAGAATAAAAGGTTACATTAGTTGAATGCAGGTACTCGAGCGTGGGGTACCTCGACGTAGAGTTCTTACGGACTAATGTATCGCAGTTGATTCCCTTGCCCCGCATACCAAGGACCATCTCAAAAGTTCCTAAGCTTCTGGCTAAGGGGCAATAATCAAACACGAACACATAAAACATTTTATGAGTTCGTAACATAGTTCATCGAATGTATCGAATGCTCATAAACAAGAAAATAAAACTGAAGCTCAAGACAAATTCATTGCAAGATAAACTTTAGCAAGAAAAGGTACGCATACAGAGAGGCGCATGCAAAAAAATATAGACGAGAATCGTATAATTTCCAATTTTCAAGTAAATAAATACATTTTAAGAGGAATATAACTCAACTTGTGTTTGTTGAAATAATATCAAAATTATAAGGTAATTATTCTAAATAGGACAAATTTATCGAGAGTAACCTTTAAATCTAACAGGTGTTTAGGAAAATCTAAAAGTAACGACATTTCAAGTTGTAATTACTAATATATCATATTCTTACTACGGCTTAAAGTTTCCAACTAGATATAGGAAAGTTTGAGTGGTCCTTGCATTCCATCTAGGCAATAACTGTCTGCTAAGTACAATGTTAACAGAACAAGTCGTATTTAAGGTGTATCCTAAGGATAATTTCATTTCACATATTTATATTGAACGTAAATAAATACCTCATAATATATATATAACTTTGCTATTCAAACATGATTTTAAAATTGATTCACAGCATTCAACACACTGAGAATATTTTAGTGTTCGACACACTTTATAATGAAATAATTCGGCATTTATGTAGGTACTTATATAATATGTATACAGATAAAATATTATGTAATACAGAAAATACCAGCAAAAATATTGATTTTCATATTTAATAAACATAATATCACATTACATACATTCACACGAAAATAAAAATATGTTTTAAATACAAAAATTACCTTGCTATGATGGAAAAGTAAGCCTACTCCTTCCATGCAAACCTTGAAATTGAGAAAAATCATAAAAATTGTAGTAATGATATAAATTACGAAATATTATATTTTCTTTTCGAATGTTTTATAACTGATATACAACTTAATCTGTATAATTAAAGTTTCATTTCTTAAACTAAATAAAATAAACATCATAATATATTTTAACTGTACTAGTTAACATTATTATATAATGGTATAATTATTGTTACCAACAAACTTGTTATTACATATAATATACATCTAACAATATCCTCCTTAATCTGGTTTATACCATAAATTTGCTTATTAAATGGGATTCACATTGAAAAATAATAATGGAAATAACCTGTATAAGACCACCCTCTCCAGTAGCACAATCCTGTATGGGAAATTCCCCTCCAAGCTCAGCACCACCATTTTTCCTATCACCTTTCTCCATAGCTTCCTTAATGCAGTAGTATAATGCTTTACACTGTAAATTAAAATTAATCCAAAGTTACCCTATTACAAATTCACTGTAATAAGATTAATTTAACATATAATATATTCAAATAAACTTCGTCAGTAATATTATTTAATTTTGGAAGTTACAGGGAAAAAAAGAAAGCTTAATTTTTTTCTTGTGTAATATTATTTAATTTATAAAATAAACAAACCTTTTTGGTGTAATATTTATGTAATTGTGTTTGTCCACCATTTTTCCTCCAAAGGCACAAAACTCTAATTTTTGGACTGTAAGTCATGTTGACTAACCTCTCATACCACCACCTTTCTACTATTGTACCTGTTGAAGAATGCATTTCAAGATGACATTATTATAGAACATTAATTTAATTTTAAGTATTATTTTATTTCGTTGGTTATAATTTCAAACTACAAGCTGATGAAAAGGACAAAAATTTCCATCTGTCTGTCCGAGATACAAAGGTTTAAATTTAACATCTATGCTCGAACTATAATGTGCAACTGTGGCAACATATTTAGTGGAATAGGTGAGGAAAGGAACCACAGCTATATAGAATTGAATATTTTTTCCCGATGTTTCATTTTTTACCTTTCATATTATATTTATGCTATAGCTCTAAAGCTCACCTCACACTACCTGCATCAACTGAAACTATAAAAATGTGTTACCTTGAAATTCATTTTCAATGAGGATTTTTGTTCAATTGTAAGAGTTAACAATTCAGAAGTGATATAATGTGAAGACATTTGAAGAGTTAAAAAACCTCAACAATGCAATAAATTCTAAAAACTAATCAAAAACATGGAAAAAGTAATTGCATTTTAATAAAGAATATTCTTTAAGTCATTTGGGAAATAAAAAGTCCAGATCATCTGGAAGGAGTATTAAGGGTGGGCCAATTTAGTTTTTTTATAAAATCTTCCTCTAACACAAAG
Organism: Druceiella hillmani; assembly: GCA_039881145.1. NCBI lineage: Eukaryota > Metazoa > Arthropoda > Insecta > Lepidoptera > Hepialidae > Druceiella > Druceiella hillmani. Next base: position 9,450,157 of record JAYKKI010000002.1, read on the forward strand.
ACGTCTCCTGTGATCTGTCTAAACTTGGGTGATCAGGGCAACCTTTCATAAAAGTGTACATTAGGGCCTGTACTAATAATATAGACATTGCTTATAATTTTTGACATTCCAAAAATTTTAAAATTTAACTTTAATCACCCAATAATGTTTATTTGACTGAATACTGTTTATTTGGAGTTGAAAATAAGAGAGTCAATTTCAGGCCTCCCCGGGGATCGTTTCCTGTTGCTTCTATTTGTGGTAGCAAAATCATACCAATGGACGAGATTTGGCTTGCAACACTACTACAAGATACGCAATACAAAACTTCTTCAACTTTACATGCCGTGATTATTCACCTGGTCCTTCAACTTTACCAGCTAATGATTCTCCACCTGATCCATGAAATTCACCCTTAGACCTTTCTGAATCATATAATATATTGCTACTGACATTATTGTCATTTAAATTTGCAATATTTGCCACTCTCTTCTAGATATAATTTTCTTTCATAAATTCCCTCATCCATTCTTTGTCAGCTAGTTTAGAGATCTTCGTAAAGATATAGAATATATTATTTCGATCCATGAACCAGAGCTGTCGCAAGCCTAGCCCTCCACAATGATCACATATTTTTACTATTGTTTCTTCATGAATATTCCTTTAAAATGGCCTAGTAAATTAACTTCTTTACCTCCTTACAATCTATGTCTAATAAATTTCTCGTCAAATTCAAGTAACCTAGGAAGGTTTTCTTAACAAATTTTACACTTGTTTCAACTTTATAGCTTCTTCTAGCACTTTCCCAATAACTGGTCTCATTTCTTCCTTTTTGGATTTATAATTACTAAACCAAAACAACACTCTTCAGATAAGAATGTAGCCATAGCAACAAACTTTCCAGTTCTTATAGATCTAATTAGTAGATTTGTATTTTTTTTGTTTTAAAAAGCATAGTATGACCTATGATATCCTGAGAATCACATTTCACAATAAACTTTTAAAAAATATGTAATACTTTTGGATTGTTTTCTAAAGTAAACTTTCAGTCTTCTTGAGGTAGAAGTCTGGAGCAGATTTTTGCTTTTTAAATCTTGTAGACTTTTACAACAAATATCTTTATTTCTTTACAACACATTACAGTATAAAACCACATCAATTGAAAATATTATTGATTTTTTTATTTCTTTATATGTTGTGTGTTCATGTCTCCATATTAAAAAATATATAAATTCAAATTCTTTTGTGACGGCATGATGGCCAACGACTAATACTATATCTTCCAGTAATAGCAGATGGCTTTGGTAAAGGTTATCAAACTCAGTATTGCCAATAAAACAGCCACATTCCAAAATACCAGCTTACAAATCTTAACGTCATGCAAATTTTTGTACCCATGTACCTCACTTCTTGTCGTATTCCATAGGAGCGAATGAAACGAAAAGATATCCCTACCATTAAATTTACAAGCTTTTAGCAAACCTACTTAATTTTTTTTCATTTTTAATCCATTTTTATATTTCTTTCAGTCATGAGTTTTAATTAAATTATATTTTGATAACATTTTACTAAAACAGCAAATACAGGAATAGTCATCTACCCAATTAAAGTACAAACTAAAACCATTGACTCATGTTTAATAGATATTTCAGTAAAGAAAAGCAATTCACGAAACAATAAACCACCAATATTCTCAAAGAAATTAACAAACCTCTGCGTCTTGATGAAAATTAATTTTAAAAGGTCCAAAAGACTAATAAGTAATCATAGATACAGAGTACCATTTCCTGATAGATATGTCATTAATTTGACATTTTTTATATTACAAAACCCATCAATATAAATAAAGTCATGTTCACAGTTTATAACTCAATGTGATGACCAAATTTCAAAAGTGAATTAGTATATATTCAACCTAAACATAAACATTTAAATAAATTTGAACAGATTAAGTTTTTGGTCATCACTTACATTTAAATGAACATCTACCCTGGTTATTCCCATTTTTAAACACACAGTGCGCAAGTAAGCAAGTTGTCTAAAAAAATTGGCCACAAGCACACCACGCCTTATTTATATAAACCATTTTGAATTACTATTAAACCTTTCGCTGTGGGATGTTGCATGTATCATTTGTAAAAAAACTGCCAATAAGTGTTATATTAGTGTAACTAGAGATGTCAATAATAATTATTTAGTAATGAGAAAATGAACATAATATCTCTCTCCTCCTGTGATCGTTTTTCTTTGTACAAATTTTTCCAATACCACACATAATGAGATACTTGCCATTACACCAAATTGTAAATTCTAAACTTCACAAAAATAGTTTATACCTGAGATATGTATGGCAACAAAATTGCTAATTTTGCCACAATCACCTGGTTTATTTGACGTCCCAAGGGATAATCAAATTTCAAGTTCAAATATCTCCCAGACCAGAATCTATTTCAATGCATCATTTACAAAAAGAAATCTAACATAATATAAATATACCTACCACCAAACTACAATTAATATGAGAATCAGAGAAACCTGAGAATGGGTTTGCCCAATTAACTCAAATGTATTAAAATCAAAATGCGAATATGAAAAGGTATCGCATGGCAAATTTAAAAAGATGTGAAATAATACAAAAATATGGGACACAATACAAAAATATGAGACATATACAAAAATCAGAATACTCGGCAATACTAGTATTCTTATTGTCTTTATTCGATAGAGTCTACAATTTTCTTCTCATTTATTTTTAGTACATACCTTGAGTTGAACGCAAAATAATACCATCATCTCGAACTTCCATAAATCTCAACTCCCCAGTTGAATCTGTACCTTGATATACAGTAAAAGACTGACGATGTAGTAATCTTGAACCCAATGGTTTCAAATCAATATCATTGCCGTGCTGCAAAACATATCATCTAATATATTAGTATTCTATGATAAGTGCAGGTGATCAAAAAAGTTTTGTCCATTTTTATTTACCAAATTATGAATTTGATCCAGTAGCTGATTGACTTCCTGACTATACACTAAACCGATATGACTCTTTGCCAGTAATCTCCGTACTTTAGTTCTGGTTTGGTTTGCGTCACAGCCCAACATGACCATGGAAGCAGTTAAATTGTAGAGAGCAGTAGATAAAAGCCTATCTTCTTCATGTTCTAGTCGCTTGCGTTCCGTATCACTTAGACACTTGTAACGTTCCATCATCTCACTTGGACCCTATAAAAGCATTTTCAATATATAGCAGTAAAATGAATAGGTGATTGGGTCTAGCTAAAATCGACTGTTCAATTCTATAAACATACTAAAGGTTCAATTATTTAAACATGCAAAATATATACCTGATCCATTCCTATCATATCCCTCTCCTGGCTAACAGCATCTAAAAAAGAATCTTCCCAAAATTGCATTTGATCCCATAAATTCGATCTTTCTTTACCTATAATGAAAAAAATTGAAAATTTATTAGAGAACCCATGATAAAGTTTTCAAAAACTATCTTGTAAAAATGATATATTATATTTTATAAACTATATATTTTTGAAGTATATAGTCTTTATAAGAATAAAATTTGCATATTATTTGTAACATACTAAAATTCTAATTACCAATTAATCCCTGAAATAAATATGTCCTCATATGATCTGGTGATGTTGTAGGTGAGGTTGTTATAACATGGCCTTCTGCATATCTATAGCCTGTGCTTAACGAAGATTTCGATGACCATATACTCGCCGTTCGTGGTTTTGTTAACTTTGGGAACTGCCAACAAGCAAGTTTTTGAAATGATTACTATCAAAGTTTTTTGGCCATTGGGGCAAATCACAAAAGTGCAATTAGTTGATTTTTTGAGTAATTCTAAAATATAATTATTTTTGATCGTTTCTTATCAAGAATTCCACAGATGAATAAGAAAAAAATTAAAACTTATTGAAATAACTTATTATTTTATGCATTAAAATTTAAATTCCTGCATAAATATACCACTATAATTTAATTAATTAGCATTAAAGTAAAATGAATGCTTATATTATATTCATTCTTAAACACTTTGTCAAATATGAGATAGGCTTTTTATTCAGTCTTATACTGATAAGACAGAAAAATATAAGCAACACTTCTGTGATTTACTTTTATGGCCTTCAGTTTCTCAGTAACTAAATATGTACCTATTTATTTTGAAACCTTCGTGAACTTAACAACCTGTTTAAAAAATATGATATAACATTTTATATGCTTTACAATGCAAATAACTTTAATAATTCCTGCATATTTTTAGAAAAGAACTTTGAGCAATGTAGGCAAATTTCATGCAGCAATATTAAGACATTTGAATTTGAATTCAACTTACCAAATCAAAAACTTTAATTAAACCTGTTGTTTAATGTATTATATGAGACATGCACTGGAGCTTCAACATTGATATATTACATGCATATTAAACAAACATTAAATTTCAATAATAAAATTTATACAATAACTCTCTTAAACTTACATTTAAAAGCAGTACTTCAGTGTCAGACAACGCTGATTTGAACGATGAACGATGCACATCAAATACATTGGATCTGTTTGTTGTGATTGATCCACTCTCGTCCACTGAACAATCTGATCCTTGGAATGTTCCCTGACCCACGAATACACAAATATTTCATAGAAAATGAACTTAATCTACTCAAAATTAATAACTAAATACAGGACTGACAATTTTTTAAAATATTTTTGGCTTCCAATAAGGGTGGAAAAAAATTATTGTTAACTACTCCTACTAGGTAACCAATAAACCTAAGTCCAGTATTCAGGAAAAATAAAAGTAAGTAAGCTTGTCATTTAGATAAATAAATTAAATAACTACAGGTTGTAAGCAAACAACTTCTTTTTTTCTTAACATTATATATATTACTTTGAATTTTGCTTAAATCAATGGCATATAAAATTATATTTCTCTTTATAAATGATTTGCATATTAAAACTCATTGATAAGAATTATCTAAATGTTTTTATAATAACAACAACTTTAGTTTTTGATAAATAAAAAAACTATAAAGTATTGTTAACCATCAACTGGACGTAGATTCACATATAGATAAATAATGGAAATAAGTATATCCTCAGGGATTATATGCTTGATATTCAGAATATTCAATGTGAATTTAATATTATACTGGGCTGCTATTTCATTGCGATTATATAATTAATAAGTTTCTCATCTACAAATTGAATTGAAAATTTCTCTGTTCTTTTGACAGTCCATGCCCTAGAAAATTTTCTTTTAAATTCAAATAGTACTTTAAATTCGATTAGATAAAAATACTCCATCGGGTAAGGATATGGAGATTAGAAAGCACAATAACAAGCCAACACTGCACACCGAGTGTTACACAGAAATACGTAATCATAATAATATGGACAGTTACTACATACAAACATGCTTTATTGACCAAATTCATACCAAGCACCAGAGCATATTCCCTGCTTATGTGACAATAGGATAATGTCTACTCACCTCTGAATCAAATGATGTCAATTTGCTGAACAACATATTTCGCTTCTGGTTAAGCATGTCCTTAAACATATCTGTTGTGCTTTGCGCTTCCACTGGATCTGGTTCCCTCTCGGGAAATTGTAAAGTTGGTACATCTACAATATCTGCATTTCATTAATTAAATAAATAAAGTAATTTTTGTTCAAGTTTTCAGCTTTATTATAAGGAATCATAGATAATAATTTAATTTCTTTAACCTTTCGTTGGTTACCTGGTAAAGTTGTCTCTCTATTTAATCTATAAAATATGATATTAAACATTATAACATACAAAGTTAATCTTTAAACAAAAAAGTTTAACACTCACCTGTTTGCGAGTTTTTTCTTGAAGAAGGAGAAAGTGAACCAGGTGAATCCCCAGTTTGGGGCAGGCAGCTTGTACTCAAATGATCGGTCATTGACGAAACACCCATACCACTCTGATCAGGTGCCATGAACTCCTTAGACCAGTAATGTGTGTGTGCCATCTCAGTCAGTTGGAATACAGATGCCATCCCGCCAAGTCCAAAATTAGAATATGTATGCTCCAAACCATGTATTACAGCTTGTAATACTTTGAGCATGCCCTTCCATACTGGTCTACTTACAAACTGTAAAATTTTAATTGAATTATATTAATCAAGTACTGTACATTAAAAGTAATAATAGGACCCTCATAATGAGATCTAATATCTATCTATTCACCTTTCACAACTGAATATTTCTTAAACCATTTAAGTAGTAAAATAGCAAACTTTTGGATTAAGAATAAACATTTTATAGATACAATAAAAATATTTATACTTAATCCAAATAGGAAGCAAATGTGTGTAAACAATTTAAAAAATTGAGAAAAGACTAAATGTATGTCTTTTGTCATTTCCATATGTACAAGAAATCTTGAATAATTCATAGTATAGTTTGTAAAGATAAGGAAGAAGGTAAAGATTATAAGAAAACTATATTGATTTTAATACAGAGATGGCTTTATGAAAAACTTAGTAATTGGTTAATATATCTCAAAGATACCAGCTGCAAATCTAATGTGCAGAATACATTTTTTTCTCTTCTGTGCCATTTAGGGGTCTTGATATTAAATTTTTCACTGTCATTGTAAAAATTAAAAAAATTGCCATCTATACCTTTCCTATTTATAAAATTACATATTCTTTGAAATCAAGTAATTTGGTATAATTAAATGAAATTCCATTGCATTTCCTTTTGTAGTAGAACAATTTACATACCACATCATCAATGTGATCATTGGGAGTTGTTTTTCTATTATAATTTCTATTAAGTTTGCTCAGAATCATGTTCCTATACGATTCATCTTCCATTAGCTTTTTTAATCTATTAAGCTTCAACCATCCAACACCTTCACCCTCCAGGACATGGGCAGCGAGCTAAAAAAAAGTAAATTGTTTAAAAAACTTAATAATAAAACTTTCAATTACATTAGATCATTGTCAATTCAAAAAATGAATAATGCTGAATACTATTATACACTAATTTTTTATTAGGCAAACTATACTCTCTTGAATGCAATCACATGTTTAAGAATTGTGGCAAAGGTGAAAAATGCAATAAAATTAAAATGCATTGCTATACAATGGTGGCCTGTGTGCAATTCACCTAAAGGTTATCAAATACAAAAAATGAGTTTTCTTCTCATTTTTTCTTTAACCAATGAGAAATTAATTTTATAAGAATAATATGTCATCTGACTAGTGTGTGTTGTTGTGTATGTTGTATGCCAAAAAGGGAAGAATAGTCACTTGGAAAGTAAACAAACCTAAAGTCCGTTCGCACAGTCAATGGAACTAGATTGAAACCACTTAATACTAATGAATAGATTTATACTTCAAGCAAATTTATGGCATGCATTGGAAATTCCTTTTAAACAAAAAACAGACTATAAATAAATTAGCTGCCCGTTCCAGCTCAGCTGGAGCAGAAAAGTGATCATTTTGTTTTAATCACTTGTTTTATATAAAAAAAAGTATTTACACTTGTTGTGTATGTATTAAAAATATTCTCGGTGATTTAGTTATTTATTCTATGCCTTACTCGAAAACAATTGTATAATATAATGTTGTAATATAAAAAAGCTCATGACAATATATAATACGTAACCATATAAATCTTAGAACTTTTTTGTAGATTCCATTGTCGTACATAATTCTTTCAAACTTTATTTTAATGTAGCTATAACGGTGTAGTTTATTTAACTCAAAAATACTTTTAGGTACCGTTTTTATTAAATGAAAAGGGATCTGAAATAATTAGAGATATGTTCAAACTTTTTTATAGATATTCATTTTGACTATGACATCTTCGTATATTATTTTTATGTAGCTATTACGATTTAAAAATTTTACATAAGAATGGTCCCAGCACACTTCAATTCTCTTTACTTAAAGCATTGTTGCTCATTATCTACGTGCTCTAAAAAAATATCATATACCTACCTGCCACCTGCCCATCTGGTCACTACAAAATATATAATTGTGAAAGTTTCATGTTAATCTAATAAACTGTTTTTGTGCTAAACCTGGAGAAGCAATACTTTCATCTTTATAATATTAACTTGATCTCTTGTTTAATGCACGTTGCATTAGTAACAAAGTTATTCAAAAACAAAAATAGTGTATTGACTATGCTAACGGTTTTTATCTGCTTAGCTTAATAACTGGTATTAAGCTAAGCAGATAATCACTATTCAAATCTCTCAAATGTCTGTGAAACTATGTTTTTAAAATTTACTTCACAGCATGTTGTGACCTCTTTTTATACAAATATATTGAAGAACTGTATAATAATAAACAAATTATTTAGCAACACACTTACGTCATTCAGAAATGCCTGGTTTTCCATATTGGTTGTAGTTCTTTCTAAATGTTGTGTCTGTCGTTGTTCGTCTGTTTGGGCTGGCGACGCATGCTTTATCAATGGTGTTCTTTGCACTAAACCTTTACTTCCTTGAGGAAATGGTCCAAAAGGCTGTGATTGAATTCCAGGTTTCTTATTGGGATCCCGTGGACTCTCGTTTCTACTTGGTATTCTGGATTGTGGGGCTGATTTAGTGCCCTTTCCTGAATACAAAATGCAAATTCCAAATTTAAACCTTATGTCCATTATTACTTTATTTTTGATATTGCCCATATACATATAAAAAAGTATAAGTGAAATATATTAAAAAAAATAAATTATTTAAGTGAAAATGAAAAAATCTACTATAAATATGTTTATTTGAGTCAATTAAATAGAAATATTAAAGTCTCGATACCTTTGCCACCAAATAAATCACTGAACATACTGGATGTAGATGCCGCCAAACCATTTAGATCCGAACTAATGTTAGAGAAGAAATCCCTATGTGTTGTCGCTATTAAATTTGTCGTTTGAATCGTCGTTTGTGTTGAATCTCTTCTACTTCCTGGTGGACTATCAGAGCTTTCACTCTGAAACATTAGAAATATTGAAATGAACTGACAGTTTTCAAGAAATTTATGTATGAAGTAAGAAAGTTTATTTATTTAGAAGAAGTTTTAAAGATTCAATGTCATTGAGAGATGCAAGATTAGATTTTTGATGTCTGTGAGGTGAAAGCTTTTGGTGAATTTACATCTGCCCTTCAAGAGCCACAGTTTCAATAAGGACATCCAGGACCTGATAATAATTTCAAGAAATGGTTTTCAATTGGCAAGGAGCTAATTTTCTTCATTGCTTATCCTTTTTTACTCCATTAGTTATTTGAATATTTGTTCTAGTATACCCTATCTGTGTCCCAATTTCCAAAATGATTCACGAAAGCACCCTATGTCGTAGTGACCAAAAGTATGCCTCAAAATTGCCTCAATTTTGTTCCATAATTATGTGAAATAAAACATGATATAAACTGTATTACCAGTGTGTTGCAACTGTCATTAAAATTACTTACTTAAATTAAATTTATTAAAAATGTTAACATAAGTAATTTTGTCTTTAATTTATTTTAAAGTTAAATGAAGATTTTTGTTTCAATTCTTTACAATTTAATAGTTACAATTATCTAAATGGTTTAATATAAATACCTTTATAAGCAATCCTTTCTTGGCCGCAACCTCCTTAGCGCTCTTTGTCAAGTCTCCCAATGTCGATTTTCCCACATATGTCAAATCTTCAAACGTATTTTTACTAACTCCTGCTGCAGTCTTACTTGCTTCAAGAGCAGTTTTAGATGCCTCTTGCATACTCTTTGATGCTTCTTCTGCTGCTTTTTTGGCGTGAAGTGTAAGCTAAACAATTACATAGAATTTTATAATCTTCGCCAAAATCATTTATGGTTACTTAATAATTGAATTCACGTAGTACATGGATACAAATTGTTCCAGTGAATGATGTGAAATTAATTTTCATGTTAGTGAACCAATTTGAGCAAAAATGAATTTCAATAGCTTTATAATTATCAGTGTATCTATCTACTCAAGCATTATCTATAATTAAACTATATTACGTAAGATATTAAACCTACCTTTTGAAACAAATAAATAAATTATGAAATGAAATATGAACGAGAATCTATTACAAACTGAAAATTCAGACGAGTAATGCAAAAGAGTGAGCTGCTACTAAGAGCCCATTTGATGTATTAAGCATTTGAATGATTGTACTGTAAAATGTGTTTCTAATGAATTATTGCAGATTGCTGTTTACGCTCATTGCAAATTTATTCACTTTCACTATACCTGACCAAATGGCGCAAAAATTTTCTTTTCCTCTGCATCCACTACTTTATCCTTTGTTTTCAACTAAATGAAATGAAAAATTAAAAATTTATAAAGGTAAAAGTATTTTTTTTAAAAGACATAATTTATTTTCAGTATTTTTCAAAATAGTTTTTGTGTACGAGACTATTATGGTTTAAACAACATAAATAATTATGTTTAATAAAAAATCAAAACATTGAGATAAAACATCAACTAAACATTGAATGGCAAAGATAATAAATAGCTATCCAATTCCATAATAACTATTTTTAAAATAGAACCCCCTATCCATATCATTACATCTATAGTAACTGTACCACAAAAACTAGAATCGTTTTTAACATTGAAATGGAATAAAATATTCTTTAAATACTTTTATTCTATAACACATATAGCTTTATGTACATAAATTAAACACAAAAGCAATATGTACCTTGTCCATATGTGAAAGCAATCCATCTTGACTGCTTTGCCTAGTCGTTTCCCTGACAAGTTCCTTAGCTTGACAAGCAAATTGTTCAAAAAGTGAGCTTTGTGAAGACTGTCGAGCTACGCCAAGACCTGATCCAGCACTAGGTGTGGGTGATCCGGCCACTGAGCTAGATGTGTTACTTGATCCAAATACATTGCTCCCTTGTCGCTGGATTGAAGCTGCTGTCTGAAGCTATTGAAAAAACACGTAGTTGTAATTTAATTAAACCAAGTCCTCACAAAATGTTTATGTCATTATAATATATATATATAAATACATAAGGTCTGTTAAAGTATCAGTACTGTAATTTTAACATGTCTAGTAATTATTAATCCTTTCTCCACAATCATCAATCATATTTCTTATAATTAGTACAACAATTGCAATGTTATACTTTATCATCTTTATGATTAGCATAATTAAATAAAACTTTGTATAATAGATCTAACTGAAAAAGTATTCTGTAAAAAATATAAATTGTGTTTTTGCATCTAAATGATTAATGAAAATAATAAAAGGTTTTATGAAATGAGGATCTGAATTTTCAAGAAAATTTTCATGTTATCAGATAACAAGCAAAATCAAGCTTCATATTTTGATGATGATAGGACAGAAAATAATGAGGCTATAATTTTTTTTAATTAAATGTTCTTTAAGTCTGAACTATAGGGAATAAATTTTTTGCATATTTTTTGTCACGAGTCATGAGCTATGTGGCATAAAATTATATGGAAAATAGTTTTGAAGTGGAAAATTAAAGCCCTTTTTATAATAGTTCCGAAATAATAAATAAAGTGCTTTCATTTGACCTTGTAACCCTTCTTGTAAATGTCAACACTCCATCATGAATCAAAATAATCACATTTCCAAAATTTTTTCATTAAATTCTATAAAAACAAAATCGAAAAATTTACTTAAAAATAACTTGCTCGATTAAACAGAACCCATAGATGAGATTAGTTACAAGGTAGATATTTAAGAAAGAAAAATGTATTGTTTCCAACTACTATATCTAGATGCACATGTCTCATAGACCAGTTTTTCTCTAGACCTATATAACAAAATGCACATTATTATATATAGTATCTATTCAACAGTTTAGGTACATAACAAAATAACAATTTTCCATCAATAAGACACAACATTTTTTTTCAATCCTCTATCCAATGATATCAACAGATTGTAATATAACTTAAGGTGTTATTTTAAACTGTCATTAGTAGAATATCAGAAATATTTAATATATAGATTATTCTTATAATTTACTTATAAATTAGACTGTCGTGAATGTGACTACCAATGTCTAACAACAGTAAATGAATTTTTCAAAAGAGATGATAGTCCTAATATTTATTTGCAGCAGAAAATTGTGACATATTACACATTCTGAGAAAGAATACTAAAATGTCAATGTAAATTTTTATTTTAAAATCATTTAATAAAATATATAATGCCATCTGGTGAAGAATCATATCTATGCATTTATGATGGTTACTTATAAAAGAAACGAACGAAATGGTCAATTAAGTACTAACAAATTTGAATAATAATCTTGACGACTGCCAAAATTTACCAAACCACTAAAATATAAAACTGCAAAATTTTGTTGTAATCTCACATAGGCATGCCTTCACAAAACTATGTAAAAACTTCACCGTGGCAAGTAAATAATATAATCGTGACAAGTTATTAGTTCCTTATATAAAGCTAAGTTTTAATTAGTTAATATATGTCTATAACAAATATAACCTAGCGGATGAACAATATAAAAAGGTAATTTACCCAATCATACCTTTTTATTATTGCCCACCACGATAAAATTAAATTTTACCATATAACCATTCCTTAATACATACCCTTATACTTTTATATTTTTTTTAATTATATCCTTCAACTTTCCTCAATTTGCGTTATAAGGGAGGAGGATACATTTTATCTTTGTACCCAATTAATTAGGAACTCATTAGAGGTATATAAGTCAAATGTTAGTCCTTAATGTCATTCATTAATGAATAATTGTCCGTTAAAGAAGTAAATCTGGAAGTAAATTGCGAACATGGAGCAAATCGAACTACATGTTGTAATTAAATTCCTCACCAAGCAATGAAAAACTCCTCAATGAGTGAAGTGGGAGTTGTTTAAGGAGATTGTTGCCCTGGTTAAACCATGGTTTACAAATGGCATGGTCTATTTGAACAAGGTCAAGACTCTATTAAAGATGACCTCCCTCCCCTCCCCCCGCCTAAGAGAGCCAATTGAGGTCACCACGTTGGATATTGTCGAAAAAGCCAAAAAACTTGTATATGCATTCGTTGATGTATCAGATACAACAATTTTGAGATTTCTATTGGCATGACTAAAATCAGTGCAAGATGGATCCCAAGAATACTTACGCCGCCACAAAAGCAACAACAAGTAAAGTGTCTAAGGAGTTTTTGAAGCTTTGTACTGACGAACCTGTGCCAGTTTTAAAGTTGTTACTAGAGATGAAACTTGGGTTCAGTTAGTTTGAACCTGAGTCCAAGCAAGAATCTGCTCATGCAATGGCATAAAAAGGGCACTCCACCCCCTAAGAAATTTAAAGTCTCGGAATTGGCTGGAAAATTGATGGCAATCGTTTTTGGGATTGTAAAGAGATTTTATTGATCGACCATAAGGAAACACGTACCACTATCACTATAGGGTACTATGCTACCATATTGGATAAACTGATGGAAGCTATCAAGGAAAAGAGATGCAGCATGATATTCAGCAGGCCTTTATTTTACAATCCTTAGCTTTCAGAATGTCATCATTTCAAAATAAATCAAATTCGTTACAATGTTACTAGCCTCATATCTATATTATTAAAATAAGACTTCAGATGTACAAACTCATATACTTCTTTCATTTTTATATGCACAAATTTCATTTTATATGATTATGATATAAATTATATCATAAAATAGGATCTTGTGCAATAAGGTAGTTATAAAATAAAAACCCCCATGTCTTTCATTTATTTGTAGCTTCTCCTGTATTTTATCTTTTATCTCCCTTAATATAGATATCTTTTGTTAATAAATCATAAGTCAAATCTATCATCCTTTATGTGAATTTGAGTATTTGAAAAAATTTGTACACCTTTACATAATGCTATATTATATTTAAAGCAATACCTTTGGGTGAACATGGCCAGAATGTGAGGTGATAGGATATTGACTAGGTGTGTTAGCACGATCTGAGTCACTAGTACTCGCGCTATCTTGAGTTTGTTGCCTTTGCTTACTTATTATGGTCTTTGGTGTCGTAGTTGAATTTGAATCGGACTCATTTTCACAACTTCCGCTATCTTTATCCTGTGGAAAATAAAGCAGAAAAATAAAATTTAAAATAATTTATGAAATCAGCCTAATTTTGAAAGTTCATTGAAACATTTAATGAAAACATTTGAACTAGCAAATATTACAGGCAGTTTTACTGCTGAAATTCATGTATACACATGCCTCGCATCTCACCTTGTAACTTGACAATCATATGGACAAGATGCTATGGACAAACATTAACATAAACAACCTATTCAAAACAAGCAACTCGCCTTTGCTTTTTATATTGACTTTTTCCCAAAAACCTGTCATAGAGGCAACCACAGCTCGCAAGCATCGTTACGAAGAAAAATACACAGTAAAGGATTTACACCTTACCAAGCTTACTTTGTATTATGTGAACACTTGGAAAAAACTATAAGGATGTAAATACTGGTAGGCATAACTTTAGAATTAATTACAAAGTTATTTTCGATCGAGACTGGTGAAATTAAGATGTGATCGTTAATATATCACAACCTTTAAAAATGCCATTTTTTAGTTTTCTATACATCTACTTATTTTTTGTTAAGAATTTTTTTATAAGCAAATAACTATTGACTTACAGTTTTCTTCACCACTGGGGTACTTCCGACTTCTGCATCGAATTGATGCAAGGAATCACCATCAGAGTGGTGATCATCCGATAAATCACTCCTATCAGAGCTTGACGGTGTGGGCGATGGTGACTGTGAGTGCTGACCTGACGCAACTGGCGTCGTGGGTTTACCATCAGCATATTGTAATTTAGAAGGTGGTGAATAAACCTACAATAGAATTACAATTTATTAAATATTCCTCTTCTGTAATGATTAACAGTATAATTATTAGGAAAACTTTAATGAATAAATTATATAATATTAGAAGCCACTTTAATCTATTAACCTTGTATTACCAGTGATATAAAATTGAAACCACAATCAACATGTGCAAGTTCAATTTCGACTCACAGTCAAAGAAGAAAAATATTCTTTTGACACATATTAATAACTTTGACTCATCCCACGCATCGTCCAAAACTGCCTTTATAGTTAACAGAGAAATACAGGTAATAGTGGACCATGAGTGCCCCGTGGTTCAAAAGAAGTACAAGATCTTATAATAGCTACATATATATACAAAGTGCATCCATGTCCATTTTCCAATTGTTCTGTAACTTGCTAATATCCATTAACTGACCACATTGCCACCACAAAATAATTTAATATTTTTCTCAAGGTTATTTTTTAATAGTTTTGTTCATTATAGTGATATGAAATATATAAATACACCGAGAAAAAAAATTCAACAATTTTGTAAATTATTTTCATCTTATATTTTCAAGAAGAATCTGAAAATAGTACAAATTTATTTCTTGGCTAAAAATCGAGTAAGGATTTTTATATATTTCTTTTTTTCTGCTTTTTTTTACCAGGAGACTTAAATATTCTGAAAACAGCTTTTATTATTTTAATATTGCTTAATTTTTTAAGTAATCAGTTTTTACTTTGTTATATTTTTATGCGTCATAACAAAATATATACAGGTGAAATACAATGAATTATGTCATGCTCAAGGGAACTATTCAAAAAGATATGAAATTAAGCAATAGAGCAAAGATTAAAATATTCTTTGTGCCTTTATAAAAAAAAGTTAGAAAAAGTTTAAAAAGCTGCTGGTAGATTAAATTAATTATGTACAAAATCAAAGTAGTACTATCTTAGTAATTACATACTTTAGTTAAAACAAATACCCAGGAAATGATGGATACACTTTTTTTTTAAAAAACTACACAATTTTTTCCATTCCAAATGGTCCATTTTATACCTTAGAAATTTCTTTTTTTTAAATATAACTTAATAAGAAGACAAAAAAGATAATAGTTTTATTGTAACATAACTGAACAAAAAAATATCCACTCTCACTGATGTTTTACCACTGTTTAATGAGGACTCATTTGGTTCAAAAACAGTAAATGAACTGGTACAAGTTTTAATTAGTACATAAAAAAGGTATGTAACTACAGATACGTAAACTGAATTCCGTAATGAGATTTTAACACTTGTATATGTACCAATTTTCTCTTCATTTTTGTTTATTTCTCCATATGCATATATTGGTTAATTGTTATAGAAAGAATTTTTTTTGATTCTTATCTTCAGGTTAATTGATATATTGGTTAATTGCATTTAGGTCAGTAACAACATATGAGTCTATTTATTGTTGTACGTTGAAAGTTACTGCTTCAGTGTGTACTAATGCAATGGTCACCAAGATCTCCATATATTACTTTACTGGACATTTATTTGTCGAGCTCAATTTAGAACAGCAGTTCTAAATTGTGATATGTGTACACTAGTGATATGCAAAGTTTCTAAAAAAGGTATACAAATAGACACAAATACAATACATATATATTCTATGTTATAAATATAAAATTATTTTACCGCATGAGAGGTACGTAAAAAAATTGGAAAAAATATTCAATATCTTGCATCAAAAAAAAAACAGATATGCATGAAAAGATAAAAGGCACCTTTGACCATATAAGGAACATTAGCAAAGTGCGAGGAGTGCCAAGGAGTGCCGAGGGTGAAGCAGTATTTGTTTTTCAAAATATTAATATCAAATGTGTCTCAATAATGTGAAATAAGCCTTAATGTGCACACTTAAGTAAAATGCACAGAAAATTGTAATTACATGAGAAAATTCTCTAAAGAATAGTTAATAGAATCACCAAGTTACATACAATATGGATCAAGTGTTTAAAAATATTTCCATTAAAACCAACTTTTAAATTGTGCTTAGTATTTTATAAGACACCCGACAAGAGAATGTTTTTTCTATACATTGCTTACTGAAATGATGAAAGATAAAAATGTTAGCTAACTTATTTAAACCCCAACAACCAAACATATTCCAAACATCTTTCGTTTTAAATTTAATTCAATGAACTATATCCTATGATTTATATCCTGTGCAATGCAAATATCTTTTAGGTTATTTTAAACTTTAATATTATATGGGAACAGATCTAGGCAAAAAGGGTAATACTTTTTTTACAAATTAATTGATCTACACATTTTATTTCCTCACCGATCACAATATCATTTTCTCAACTCATTTTTAATAATAATGATCCAAAAAACATGAAATAAAGAAAGTCAATAAATACTGGCTAGCTTCATCTGTTATCCTCAAAACAGTTGAGAACTTTACTTTAATATTGGTCAAAGAGGAAGTGACAATTTTATATTAAAGCCAGGTTTTTACTCAGAGTTTTGATTGCAATAGGTATTAGGAATTAGTTTCACATACAACTTTGCAGTAGATATTAGTAATTATCTTCATGTACTTATGCATGAAAACAAACAGGGTTCCAAAACTTAGTGTCAAGCACAGAGGTAGAGAATCTCAAGGCTTATCCAGAACACCCCTATGTAAATTCAGTGATTTTAATATTTTTTGGGTTATAAATTTTTTTGTGTTTTCCAGCCAAATTCATAGATTGAGGACAAAATGTTTCGTTGTGACACGAGTAATTGTGATAGAAACCTAATTTGGTTTTTATTAACTATTTGAATAACTGGCCTATTCAGGATAAAAACATTTTCTTATTGACGTCTAACATAGTGCCCAAAAAATTAACAAAACAACAAGATTAATTCGTTATTCATTTGATCATTTTAAAAAAAAATTTCAAAAACTCTCTTAATTTATTATATTTTTGAACAATAAATTTCACATTGCTACCTTTGCGAAGTGACCCTAAAAATGGGCCCAAAGTGTAATAAGCAAAAATTAAGATTTTAGTAAATAATTAAAGAAGCGAAAATGGAGGAAGAATATAATCAAGTTTAAGCCGTACTCATCATAAACAGTAACAATATGACATAATCGTAACTCCTTTTTAAAGTTATTTCCATTTGTCCGTCCAAACTAGCTGAAATACCAAAGTTATTCACTAATCTGCCTAATTTGCATTTACGGTTACGCTACACTTGTTTTATGATTTTCTTTCTTTAACAATTTTTCAGTTTTTACCTGGATTTTAAAGTATTTCACTACCTGGATTACTATTATTACAAAAATTTAATATCTTAGTGAGATTAAGGGATTGTCTGTGTTGTCACATTTTTCACCATGTGTTTTAACCAAGAAGAGAGCAAAACTGAAAAGAGAAAAATCGAAGGAAAAATACATCAACATTAAGACATTTAAGACAGAATTTTTTTCCATGATGCCGCATTTATATTGAACAGCACTGCGACAGTTTTAAAAAATTTATGTAATTTTCAAAAATTTTGTTTAGTTTTCACAATTTTCATTTAGTTTTAATAGCTTCTTCAATTACATACAAAAATTATAATTTTTCACTTACATTTTGGATCCAGTTTTACGGCGAAATTGCAAAGGACGCAAAGTTAAATTTCTTAATTATAAAATTAATGAAATAAAAAGGTTTTTGCAGGAGATTCTAAAAAGAATTTATATGAACTTTTTTAAAAGGAAGTCAAAAATTAAGAATTTGATGTTTTAAATATCTCTAGTAATTTTTTTGGCACCATGCTATGACATATGTAAGTAAATGTTTCTATCCCGAACAAGCCAGTTAGTCAACTAGTTGATAAAAAAATCAAGTTTCTGTCACAATTACTCATGTCACAAAGAAACATTTTTTCTTCGGTCTATGAGTTTCGATAAAAAAACTCAAAAAAATGATAACTCAAAAAGTATAAAAAATTGCTGAAGGAGTGTTTAAGACAGACCTTGAAACTCTACTTCTGTGCTTCCACTTGACACTATTTCTTGTGACACCTGTATGTTTTGGAAATTCAAAGTGTGTGCGAAATTTACGTTATGATATTGATTACACTTGCATAAAACATAATTTGTATTGGTTCACACAACTGTTTTGTCGTGTTGATATTGAATGCATATTACAAGAGTGTAGGTAATTTTTCATTGCAATGAATAATCTGATAATAATATTATCATTATATTCTACATACAACTATTTGGGTGTATTTATATAATTTCCGTCAGATGAGCACAGGATTTATTAGGGTTTGGCTCTAATTTGCAACCAGAATTTAATCAATCATATTAATTATAAAAAAGGATTTTGCCCTGATCTTGAAATTGTAATGACTTTAATGGCTTTTTTTCTGTGAGAGTTGACTTAGCTGAGATAGTTTGAAAAATCAAGTGATGCTTGACTTCATTTCAATTTCACAATCTTGAAATGAATTGACCACATTACTCTTTCATAACTAAACATGATTCTGACCAAATTCTTAAGATGTTCTCACAATATTTAATTACGCATTATTATTTTGCATTTTATAATAAAGCAAATAGACAATTTTTTCTGAAAAATCTACAAGATAAACCCAATTTTAAAATTAAATTTCAAGTAAGTTCTAATACAACTTTAAAATACCATCTTTTGGTCTAATGACGATGATAAAGTCATCGGTATAGCAGGAGGTACAGCTGCATTATATGTTTCTCCAGTAATATGCGGGTGATGAGAAGCCCCGCCAGTCATATAACCTGTAAAACACGAAATGATTGAAATGATCATGATCAAAAAAAACATGTTGAATTTTCATTAATGCAACTAGATAAATTTTTAGGTACTTACTAGGTGACAAATCTGAAGAAACTATCTCTGACACAAAATCGCTTAACGATGAATACGACGAACTTGTACTTTCACCACCCTCTGAATCAGAACCACTTTCATCTAGAAAAATAATGAAAGTTAATTTGAATAATAGTTCATCTTTGGCAAAATACCTATTAGTATTCAAAATCTACTATCATTGCTGTCTTCATAATTTAAATAAAATTGTATTTAAATGCATAAAATTCATGTAGCATTTATGAATCAAGTTACAATCAGTGCTTCTCAAAATTTACATTTATAAACATCAATAAAAAGGGTTCTGAAGTATTCAATGTATAACATATAGACATTACCATTTTAAAGCATAATATTACTTGTTTTCCATAAGTGCACAGTAAATTATTTACGTATCCTCAAAATAAAGCCTACCTTAGCAAAGAAATATTAACATTTTTAGATTTGAATAAAATAAAAGAAAAAAGTATACCTGTTGGTTGATTTTCCTGCCGTTGCAGAGACCTCAAAGCACCATTCAAAGAGCTACCATCGTCCCATACAGGAAAACGAATTACATCCAGCGTATCAGCATACCATTTTGATTTATCCCCTATTAAATGCGGATCAAAAACCCCAGTTTGTACCCTAAGGAAGGCTACATTGCAAGGAGTCAAGGACCATTCTGCCAGAAATTCTACTGCCTGAAATTTTTTTTATAATATAAACAATTTGTGTCAAAAGTAATATTATAAATGATGCAAGAATTGAAATTGGCAAGAAATGGAAAGCCCTCCCTGTCAAAATGTATTCTAACATCCAATTGCATACAATTGTCACAGGACTTTAATTCTAATACCAATATCAACTGCCATGAAATAAAGCTATTGGCTTTTAATTTTGTCTATATTTTCTGCATATCGAACATAAGATACATAAGGTCTAAAAATAAAAAAGTCATGGCAACACTTTTCTGGGATACAAAGAGTACCCTGCTCATTAACTTCAAAGATAAGGGTGTTTCTATAATGGAAGAGTACTATTCTGGTCTACTGGAGCAGCGTAAAGAAGCATTGAAAGAGAAAAGGCTAGGGAAATTAGTGAAGTATGCTCTTTTGCACAACAATGCAACTGTAAACAACTGTTGCAATGGCTGGCCTTCACAAATGCAGCTTTCAAATAATACAGTACTATTACTGTGGCTATTATCAGTTTCCAAAAATAAAGGAGGAGCTTTGAAGAAAAAAATTCAGCAATGAGGAAGAGGTCAAGTCTGCAATTTCTGCTTATTTTCAAGATATAGAAAACATATTTTTTTTAGGTTATAAATAAATTAATCGATAAATCAGAGAAATGTTTTACAGTTAAAGGTGAATATAATGAAAAGGAAAAATAGCACCACGTTCTTTTGACCTTGTTTCCATTTGCGAAAATTGTTGCGAAATTTTTGACCTCCCCTTGTAGAAATATAATATAAATACACTTTAGTCCCATTTATACAATCTTAAGCCAAAATTGTAATAAAATATATTTCTTAAATAAAAATTAGACATCCATATCATTGAGATATCTTTATCAAATAGTGATAGTTAACATTTGTTACTTGATTACCTGTGTTCTTGCAAACTTATTCAAGAAGGCAGTAGTTCGTGGTCTTGATCTTAAAAAGCTATTTATTTGAAATGCTACTACGGGCCTCGGATATAGCCTCAGAGTCCTCGTATGTTCCATAAAATTGGCGAGTATATTTTGTGAATTAAAAAAGCGGACCTAAAAATTGGATATTGTATTATATAACAATAAGAAAACTTCCAACTACAGTAATTAAAAAATCTGAAAATATTACTAAAACTATAAATTTTCATATGTTATTTAATCATATAAGCCATGATAACTATAAGAACATTTTAAATTTAAGTAAAAACATTTAAATATTGACAATATGAATAAATTGAATGAAAATAATAGAAAAAGTATACAGACCATTGCAATTCGAGTCGCAATATCAACAGAATCCACATCATTCCCATATACAAATGGATTAAATGTCTGAGGCTGACCCGAAACCGTCCGTTGTGCAGGTGCTCCAGGGGAACCATGACTAGATGCCATCGACATCTTTCTCTTATCAACATTTGTGTGTATAGGTGTTGCAGGGTGTGACATTTCTTGGTGCTTATGAGACTTTGTTTGTACCCTGATATAAAAATCAGTTATCAAAAATCTCAAATGGCTATTGAATTTAACTATGTTATACTCGTTTACAAAAATCTAAGTAACAACATATTCACAATTGGTTTGTCGTTTAGTTATGTTGATGCCTTATCCGCATGAAAAGCAAAATGCATTTATTTTTATGAATCTCAATTCTTATTTAAATTACAATAAGAATTAAAGAATTATTACTTCACTACAATGAAATTTGAACTCAAATTGACTACAATGAAATTTGAACTTCATATGATATTATTAATGTGACAGTTTAGATAGATGAATGTCTTTTATTAGATAACTTCATAATTTCTGAACGGATTTTGTCATTCGAATAAATTAGATCCCGGATTGACGTATAGGCTATATGTTTTATCTTTTATTACATTCATTCCTTTTATAACTCGATCACAGTGTTACTAGATAAAATGAAAGTGTTTTAAAAAAATTAACCAAACAAGAAAAGTCATAGCCCGGATGACATAGACTACATTATTGCAGTGGCTGCAGATGAAGTCGCGGGCAAAAGTATATTTTTATAAACACAAAAATGGTATAACGCTTACATATTATTTATTAATATACTAATTATTATTATTCTAACTGATCTATAGGTAGACACTCACTTCAAAGTTGCACCTCCAACACTATCTCTTCTTGATGGAAGTAAGACCTGTGTATTTGACTGGTTTGTAGAACTATTGATTGCCAGATTATTTAAAGCCTGTTAACAAATAAAGATTGAATAAATGTCCATATTTGGCGAAGATTTTATGAAGATTTCTCGTAATAGCTTTAGTTGTAACCAGGAAATGTAATATTCAATAAACTCTATTGCGGTTGTAACCTTAAGTACTTTCAGAAAGAATAAATCTAACATACATACCTGTTTTAAGTGATTTTTTAGAACAGTTCCTTCAGGTTCTGGTAATGGTGGTAATTCTTGATCACTTCCTAAAGGTGTTACCAACTTATTTGAATCCAAATCTACTAACCACACATCATCAGGAAGCCTGTAATTAAAAAATGAATGGAAAACCAATGGAAGAGAAAAATTCACACTTCACTAAAAATTAAACTTGCAATAAACTTTTACAATTGCTTTCATTAATATATGTTAACTCACCGAAAGTTTTTTTTATAGACCAAAAAGCTAGCAGGTATTCCGATAACAAATGGTGTGGGTGCCAACAATAGCTGTTCAGCACAGCTCATACACGTAGGAAGCAATGGAATAGCAGGAAACATATACTCCAGGGGGTACAACATAGACACCAGAGCCATAACAGACATAGATAGGGCGTTGTAGTCTCTTGATTGTAAAACTACTTTATTTTCCAAAATTATTAGGGTAAGCACTTTCAGACATGTTTCAACTCCTGTAATATAAAAATTTATAAGTTATTTTATTCGCTTTACCAAGTTTTGATTATTTAAAACAAGGTTTCAAAAAGTCTTTATTTATCATGTCAATGTCAAGGAAATGTGGTATTTAACTATATAGTTTTTTACTTGTTTTGGTACTGCTGACAGTGTAAAAAACATGTTCAAACTTTATATCTATAAATTTGAAATATTTTTTCAAACATCTACATGAAACAAATTCTTAAACAAAATCAATATGCAAGCAATAAGATTAAACTATAGTTTCATTCTGAAAGTATCATCTTATGGATTATTAAACATATATTTCTATTGGATTTGCATTAGATGTCACAATACAAGCCTTTTACATGATGTACAAATAGCTCCGATACTCATCATTCTTTTCACGTCCTCGACAGTAGTTACATTGTATGAAAAAAAGAATATAGGCACTTTTACAAACATTTACAATAAATTTGCACCTTTGTTTTGAATTATGATAGCCAGTGATTTGAATTACGATAGCCATAATATAGTGAAGATGAGAGAATAAGACCAAAACTTAAAAACCAAACCTTTTGTACTTATTACAATGTGTGCGTAGTTTTGAAGAACCTTTCAATTGCCTCATTCTCAACTATTTCAACAGTTGAGAATGAGGCAATTGATAGGTAACTATAATATCTCTATAGCTTCATGCATTGCACAAGTGTCTAGCAAATATTTCTTACAACCACTATGTAGCTCCTTTGTTTTTTTTTTTCTTTTTTTACAAAATAATATTCCTCCCTCCAGGGGGTAACCCTTTAGTTAAAACGCAATAGAGTTTATTTTATTTGTGCTAATAACAGTAATCCACAAAAAAGAAACTCAAGTTTATTAAATATACCAAATAAGACACTAATGAAGAAGCATTAAAGCTTCCACGAATTTTCATCCAAAAAATAAAAAAAATAAAATTGCTTTTACTTTTAGACTTAAAAAATTAAGATGTTTATATAGTGTGATTTTAGTTTATGTGGCATGACTTGATCACATTTATCTGGGTATCATATTACACTCTGTAATAAAATAATCCACAAGATAAAAAGTCAAATTTTTATGAGAGAAGCTGAATACTATACTACTACACTACATTTTGTAATAAAATAGTCCATAAACTAGGAAGTTGTAAAGTTATTATGAAAGAAAATCTGAAATAAAGAGTTCTAGGAATCTGAACAAAGAGAAACCTTGGTGAGAAATTCATAAAGACTTATATTGCATAAAATGTGTCATTCTTAATTATAAAACTCATTCTGTCACAACGAAGTGTTATTATATTTTTAAGTTAAAATATTTACTTAACTGTATTTTTCGTATAAAATCTTCTCTAAATTGTATTTGATTCCTTATAACATATTTAAATAAATCTACATCAAAATAATACTAAATAACAACCCTTTAATACATACCTAAAAGTTCTAAAGGTAAATGAAGAGGAAAATCAACCAATGTAAATCTTGTGTGATCAGGTAAAGCAAAGACAAGAGGCATGTGAACACTGGGTGACAAGACTTCCATCTCTACCCTTGTCTTTCCCGGCACTGGAACAGGTGCTGATAGAAGTCTCAATATCCACGTTTCAATCTCTCTCACATCATGAAGAACAATACTTGGTGTATTGTCATAAGCCTGACCTGTCAGGACTGACCATACTGTATCTCTAGTTGCATGAAACAAAAATAATCTTTTCAGTTAAGAAAAATGTGTAACAAATCATATTGCACTAGGGATATGTTCTAATACAAGGTTAAGTAAATATAACCAACTAGAACTATTAATACATGTATGTTAATGTATGTATGTTAAAGAATACTTCTCCTAACTTTAAAAAATATCTTTCAAACAGTTTGAAAACTTATTTTAATCTCAGGTGTTTTGCCCTGATATTTGGATTTACAACCACTTTTGTAACATATATTTCTGGCAAAACATTTCACTATTAACTTTTCCATTGATACTAACTAATGGTTAAGCATTGTCATTCTCAACAGAACTATTGAATTTGTTAATTTTGAGTTTATAATAATATGACAATCAAATTCAATCGGGTATAAAGCTTTGCAAAAAAAAATATATATATTAATTTATTGTTACAAATCAAAATTGTGGTTAAAATATAAAAATTATATAAATTGCAATTTATGTATGTGTTAAGAAATTTCTCAAATGATATTGTTGGTTAGTTTAATTTAAAATTTTATTTTTTTTTGTTTACATATTTAATTTACTTTTATAATATAATTTTAAGCAATCTAAAATACTTTAATTTTCAAGGTCGGATAAAGTTTTTTTTCCAAGTAAATTATATCGCGGAAAAAACATTTTATTGCAAACGAGTATTCCCAATTATCTCTCAAATGGTTTGACCGATTTAGACACGGTTTTCTGCAAAATATTTGGAACTAATCGGTGATGGTTCTTAGATGTGTTTTGGTGTTAACTGACTAGAGGGTGCTGCAACGAAGCTGCCATTACCATTTCCGTTCTCAATATCAATTACATTGTAGCAGCATAGAAAAGCTATTTATGGACCTAAGAGAATTTCAAGTAGTCACAAACTGATAAAACTGCAAAATTTTAGGCATAGGTAGGGCATGGCAGCCCCGAAGGATTTTCTTAGGTTTGTAATTATTTTAATAGGTTCTTACTTTCTTTTAGTCAGGAGGTTTTCAAAATATTATTTAATTGTTTTTCAATTACGATGAACTACATCGGTCGTGGGTGTTTCAAAAATTTTTAATTTTGCTTTTTTTAAATTATTCATTAAAATAATACACTATTCAATTTTTCAAAAACAAATTCATATATTTCTCATAATATAACCTCTTCATGTATTTTTTGTCACATACATTATGTATGTACATGACAAGTCACATAGGTATATCAAAGTGTGTATTTCCTGTTACAATTGCTGTTCTTTTCATACTAAAACATTTTCATAAAAAAAAATGTTTTTTTAATTTTATATAATTAATATTTATTTTGCCATTTACATAATCTCTAATAGCTTTATTTCGGTGTTTGATTTTGACAAGGTGTTTATCTATTGTTAATATCACCTATCAAATTTGAGAATATCTGTCACATTACTGATATAGCCGGCTTTCGGTACTCATTCTTTTCATCTTTCACTGATAAATTATTGAAAACCCTATCTAGATATTAAAAGCAAATATATTGCACTGATATTAAGAGTAGTAAGCAAAAGTTCTTGTTTCTGTCATTTACGATGCTGAAATTATTTTTTTTAGTAACGCCTATTATACCAATTTAACAACATATCTACATATGTACATATAAAAAAGAAATAATCCTAAAATTTTATTTTTAAACCAACTTCATTACTAAAGGTCATATCTATGAAACTTACTTTTGTGTATAATATTTATTAATTTAAAAATGTACAGTTTAACAAAATTATAGGTACCTTATAATTTGCCGTGATGCACCCACACGGCGAGGACTGGAAGACTCGTTACAAGCATCAATTAATTTTTTGAGTATAAATAGGCACTCTCGGAATATGGAGAAAAACGGATGATGAGACAGCAAACAGAGTGACGTCAGAGAGTGATTCCGGACACGCTTTAAAGGAAATTAAAATAGACCCAATTAAACAATCATGTTAAATAAAAGACAGCTTCTACTTCACTTTACAATGGTATTATTGTAACTGAGTTAGATTTCTCTATCTTACTATCGATAGAATAAAATCTGAATATAAACATCTCAATACTGTCTTATTATTTTCTGCTCTAAGGAATTATCAGGTTATTTCCTCCAACGAGAATGGCAAAGAAATGCATGTAAATACTTATTAACAGAATTTAGCCAAAAATTGTTTAGGAGCAATTCGGCTATTAATTTATTTGGTTTTTACAAAAATAATCAAGCAATAAGACTATTTAATATTTTTAACTTATCGATAGCCAAAAACCAATAATCTGAGATGTGTTATTTTGATTAAAATATATAAACACACGAACTGGATGGTCAAGTACTATTTTTCTTATGCACTATTGTCAGGCAACTGACTTCTATTAAGTTATAATTATTTATTTAATCTCTTCAATTTAGAAATATATTTGAAGAAGTTATCGGTGCGAAAGAAATTTCTACACCCTTCGAATTAATCAAAACAATAAGAGAAAAAGATATAAAGAAGGAAATCTTATATATACATGTTGACAAGAATAATAGGAAGTTACAGGATTGTAAATAAAAAGCACGAAATTAAATAAAAAATGGAAAACATGTGTGTAAAATACATACTATAATATAATTGCAAATTCAAGATGCTTATCTTGCTATCACATATATATCATAATGCGTGAGCATTATGTAGATGAATATTTTTCTGTCATAAATACGTAATGTTATTTGTTCAAATAGACAATGAAAGTACAAGTGCTCGCACATACTTGTATACCGAACAATATAACAAACTTTTTAAATTGTATGATAATAGCACTTCTATTATATAAATGAAATTGAACAAATAACATTTACACTATGAAAATATATTGCCTAACAATTTTTATTTTGAATTTCTCAAAAATGTTTCTTTTTTATTACTCACTACTTTTTCAATATTCCATATTTACTCGTAGCTCTTTTTACGAGAAATATTAGAGCCGAGTTACACTTTCCCATATAATGGTATTTTTGGGATAGAACTGGTAATGAAATGAGTCTAAAAATGCCAACTATGATGTGCAAATAAATCATTATATTTAAGTGAAAAAAATAAAAAAGGGTTTATGCTCTATAATCTACTAAATAACAAAGTTTTCGTGGTCTTTTCAGCGATATTCCATATGCCTATGTAAAATTCTATTTCTCTCCCATGCGCTGCACATGTGCTGCAGTTTATTCTAAATATAATTTTAAGCCATTTTAGTATTGTGCCAAAGAACTTAGATGTTAAAAGCCTCTTACCAACAGGCAGACAAACGGACCGACAGAGATAGAAATAAAGAATCAAAAAAACACAAAATTAAAATTGATAGTTGCAATGAAAACAAGGCAAATCGTTCTTACCTTTTAAAGACCATTTTTACCAACTCGCTAGTTGCTTTTGAGTAATGTTTTTGGCCTGATTAATTTATTACCAACTTAAGCCGGGTCTTCTGCGACCACTTCCAGAAAAATATTCAAATTTATGTATGGTGTTTTGAAGATAATATGAATTGGAATAAAGACAATACGTTATTGTTTATTAATTTGATGCACAGGAGAGGGTTACGTTTTGCTAACATATTCATTAAACATGTTTTGTTAGATTGTTTAGTTAGATTTTTGTCGCAGGAGGCCCGTCGTTAGGTTTCTATACTTTTCAAACAGATAAAACTACCCGTTAAAACATGGGAATGTGACCGTTTACATTGATAGATGTGAGAAACATAAATAAATAATGTGCTATAAACTCAAAGCAAATTTCAAATTAGAGTTTTAGAAGTAAATATTATTTGTGTAAATATTACAAGCATTTATTTACTTTAGCGTCTACATTCTGAGAAATTTACAAGAAATAATATTTTACATATGACTACACGGATTATATTAATCAGAGAGCCTATAATTTTAGAACTCACATTTAATTACAGGAATATTAATTTTTTACAATACCTTTAAAAACCTTAAAAGATGTTAGAGAAAAAATGTATTTTTAATTTTCTTTAATAAATCTTTACTTCAAGTTGTAATTTTCGATTTCCAAATTACACAAACATTATTTTCACCATAATGAAGCATGACAAATTGTAAACTAAAAGTGAGTTAAATAGTGAAAATAAAAATCTGCTGGGAATTAAATTGAAAAAATGTGTATGAAAAATTGTTATTTATATTTTAATATAAAATTCATTAAGCTTGAATTTAATATGAAATTCATCCATGTGTTCAATTACTTAAAAAGACAAAAAAATAACTTTAAATATGGCCACCAGCATTTCCAGCCCAAGACTAGAAATGTTAGTATACTTTGAGTCCATAATTTTAGCATAATTTTATCCTTATGCTCCATTTCTTCAAATATACATAGAACTTCCACTACGACAGTTCCGCACACATTTAGGCTCTTATAGACATTTAAGGGTAGTTAGAATTTCCTTTAAATTTTTCACAAAATAAACTATATCTGTCACGGGCATAAAAACTTGTACCTACTACCTAAAATTATGAAAAAAATTCTTTTTAAGTTTAATACGAAATTCTAAAAAGAGCAAAGCCTAAAATTCTATCGATATAAAATTGCGTTCATCAGTACTAATAAGCGCAATTAATTTCAACAACAAAATTATCGATAAGATGATTTAATACTAGCGCAAACGTCAAATAAAAGTCTTTACACAAAACTCGGTAAATCATATATTTTAAGGTACCTTTATTTTACATGTGATTAGCATATTATTATGTAAACTGTCATACGTGAAATAGTCATTTTTGTACGAGTTTTTGAAAATAAATACAAAACCGGCCAAATGCGTGCGCAAAGGGTTTCGTAACGCCAAGCAATATTAAACTTATAAGTTTGTATTTCTCAAAGGCACTGTGAAAAACAAAGTTATTGCTGTGGTCGGTACCGAAAATATCCCATATCTCAAAAATTACACAACATATCTTATTCAAACAAGTTTTCATTGAAAGTTTATTTTAAATTCTGCTGTCTTAATTCTTTACAAAATGTTACACACGTTAGTTGAAAAGTTAAAGGCATGAAACTAAAAAAAAAGTTAAAGATATGAAAAAAAGATTTAGAAGCACACATCTCGCCAACTATTTATTTAAATAAAAAAGGTATTTTGGAACGTCTATACCATATTTAAGCCCTATCTATCAAAACCCCATACACTTAATTTTTTTTCATCCCTCAGTTACATGTATGGAGTGCCACCCCTAATATTATTTTTCTCATAATTGCACTCAACTTTTTCTTTCAATTTAATAGTATAGCAACTTAAGACACATAGCTTCTAAATTTCATCTATATAGTGCCAATAGTCTCCGAGTAAAATGACTGTGACATACGGACAGACAAATGGATAGACAGACAGACGGACAAGACGAAATTATAAGAGTTACTTTTTCTGTCATTTGACTACGGAACCCTAAAAGTACGGTATTCTTTACAAATTACCTGTGAAATGTACATTTATTTCGATATGTACTGCTATAATCAAGAACAGAACTCGTTTCCATTGTTCTAAAAAAACATTTTTGACAATATAATAAAGAATAAATTCACAATTGCCAAAAAGGAATGCAATTTTTCTGTCACTCCGTGTACCTCCTGCGTTGCAAAGAACAGTCCTAACGATTTTTATTTCGCCATACTTTTCTGACATATAACATCACTGTTATTCATCATCGCACCCTCTCTCAGCTTTGTTCGTCTATCTAGTATAATAAGTTTATGGTTCCACTTGACGATTATCAAAAAGTTAATCGAAAACATTAAAAGTATAATGTTATCATACAAATACAAGTGTGCATTTGATTTGTATTCCTAAGCCTGCAAAGTACGAAAAAATCAATCGGTTACAATAATTTTAGGAAGTCAATATAAATAAATTTAGGACAAATAAATTTCAGTTTACCTATCTTAATCAGCATAGGTCTACTGATTCATTAGTCACTGAGCCGTTACAGCGAATCGATTATTATACTGATTCAGATTCAGTGAGTTCACTTAGGTGAATTAGGATTACCCACGACCAAAAAACGACTTCGTGTCTTTCGCGTCTTTTGGCTCCTTCTTTGTCTATCTCACAGAATACATATCTTCCTTGTAGCCGGTGACTTACAAAATATAATGATCAACTCTTGAAATAGATTCGAAGATATTGAAGCAAGTAATAACATCACTGACAAATAAATGATGTAATTCCAATTTTGAACACTTCAGCAGTGCGTAAAAGGAATCTATAAACATGTACCACACCTGTCGCTTTCTGCTGGCGCGCGGACTAGGGGTGTGACTGCCGCCGCTCTCCGAATCGTTGCTGGCGGGCGTGACGCCGAGTCGGGGTGCCGCGTGCACTCCGCCCGTCGCATCCGAATCGCGTCGCCCGCCGCTCACGCATTCCCGCTCCGAATCGCTCGGCGCCACGTTGCTGCTTCTGTAGTCACTGAAGGACCAACGTGTCTCGGTTAAACTGTATTTGTGCGCTCGCTGTGAAGACTTTGTGGTGGAAATCCACTTATGGCGAGTTATGAACGATCAGTTATCAACAGTTACGTTAGGGCTGCTAAATATAACTTAAATCTGTCGAAACTCTATCAGCATTCATTGCGTAGACTTACGAAATCTATGGTCATTTGTTCAAAGTAGACTAACGACCATTTAAGGAAAAGAAGACTTCTGAAAAATTTAACTTAATTGGATGGAGACTACCTTGGAGAGTTTATTGTTCCGTTTTAGGAAAACGATTTATGGCGAAGATCCAGTTAAAACAAGTTAGAAATTAAAGAAATGTTCTCTTATTAAGACCTAACACAAAATTTAGACCCACCCCGATCTTCGGAACATACCCATAACCTTCAGAATCTATCCCTAAATATTTTAATTATGTCGATACTTCCGACTGTAAGAGAGATATACCCTTAATACTTTTAAACCCATCTAAACTTGTCCTAAATAAAATATTTGTTAATTCTGAAGACATAACACAAAATATAAACCTACTCTAGACCTTCAAACTACACCCGTAACCTTCAGAACCCACCCCTAAATATTTTAACCCTGTCTATACTTCCGACTGCAGGAGAGAAATACTCTTAATACTTTTAAACCCATTTAAATTATTCTTAAATATTTTTTTTATTGATTCTAAAGACCTAGCAAAAAACTTAAACCTACACTTGATCTTCGGAATACACCCCTAACGTTCAGAACCCACCCCCAAATATTCAAATTCTGTCTTTACTGCCGACTGCAAGACAAAAATAGTCTTAATACTTTTAAATCCATCTTAATTTTTCTTAAATATTTATTTTAATAATTTTAAAGACCTAGCAAACAATTTAAACCTACTTTCGACCTTCAGAACACACCCCTAACCTTCAGAATCCACCCTTAGAAACGTTATCAATGAGTATGTTGCAGCGAAAATGCTTGAAATAAATTTGATATAGTTTTATTAACTCGATTCGGTCGATACTGTATTAATGCGCTCGCTGTGCAAACATTAAAATTTATGGTACACAGAGAGCGAAAAAGAAAAACCTTAATAGTTTCAAACTCAGCTAAAAATTGCAATTGCAAATTTTTTCGACGCTGTAATAAATTCCATACATATAATTGCACGCAAAATGTTGCTCACTGGAAATGCGGTGATTCTATGGTAATATCTATACTATTAACCTTTCCTGACAACACAGACCGTATACATTGTAAAACTTAACAGTACAATTGCCTAGCCTTAGCGTGGTTTGTGCACATAATATAACTATTTAGTCGAATTCGTATTAGATAAAGCATATAAGTTTTACATTCTGTTTTTAAGCTTTTATCAAGAAAATAAAAATTTTGTCGTCTGTCTGTTGTTCTATTTGTCCGAGATGCACCTCCAAAATTGTTGAATCCATTGAAATCAAAGTGTCATTTCGGACTATTTTTTAGACAACCCTCACTGAAACATGTTTTGTTTTATTAACATCTTTAATATAAAAAAAATTGCATAGTACTGATAAATATAAATAGTAACATAGTTACTATGTTATATTTTCTTAAGAATAATAAATAAATTAAAATAATTTATTCCTACTTTCGCATTCCAATAATAGTAGACTTTTTATATATACTCTACAATAAACTTTTTATATATACTCTACAATAAGAAAGCTCTATTAACAATAATAGACTTTTTATATATACTCTACAATAAGAAAGCTCTATTTATTGTAGAGTCGATATATAAAAAAGTCTAATACTATGGGAATGCAAACGCAGAAATAAATGAGTTTATTTTCTTCTTGTAATTAAGGTGGATCTTAAATAATACAATTCTATAATATAATGAAATGGGAGACAAAAGTTGCGAAACAAATTTGAAAGCCCCGATAAAAAGAATAACATCTAAAAACATTTTCTTCTTTCAAATTGATTCAAAATTTTTTGGAAAAATGTAAAAAATTCGGGCATTTTTCTCAACTTAAACAGTGAACTTAACTTTTAAATTCTATTTTAATTATGTTCTTTAACCAAAGGAACCCGGACATGTTTATAATACTTATAACTTTAGAACTTTTCCTAAACTACAGCCAATGAAACTATTGCAGTAGAACTTTTGATTATGTACTGTAACATAACGTTGTCAACAAATCCTAGCTTTCATATATTGTGTTATGTACTCTGAACACAGAACGATGAAACAAAATAACATTGTAGAATCACCTGGAGAATGCTGAGTCGGAACTCTTCTCCATGCTCTTTCGCCAAGATTCCCTCCTGAAGGTAGTATTGCGGTCCTTGATGGTACCTAGCCCCACACCCGCGCCCGGCCTCTCGATCGGACGGTAGAAGTTGACGCATATGCCGTATCGCGTCTTACCTGTGCGTAACCCATCACGAATCGCTTGAAAAATTTGTCGAAAACAGTACAAGCAACTGAGGATGACATGAAGTCGTGGAAAAAATTGTAACTTGATTTAAAAGATGGGCATGTGTCAACCTAAATTTTTACAAAGTACTGGCATATTTCGCGTTCTATATTGATAACAAAAAACAAGTTGGTCAAAATTTTTTTATCATTTAATGAATTTAGTCGTCGCCGTGGTGTGTTGAATCGATTACAAGGCACATACGGTGTGTGACGACGCGGTGCACGGCGGGGATCGGGGTTCGATTCCCGGTCGCTCGTCGAGCGGAGCTGAACTGGTGTTCTGGTTGGCTGTAAGAGATTGCTCTCTTAGCAATAAGTTCGCCATATGAATCAACTGTATGCATTAAAGTACATAAATAAATAATAAATATTTCTACAACACAAACTTACACTTGGCATATATGTATTACACGTACCCGAATCCTTGTCGGTGAGTGTGAAGACGAAGGAGGAAGCCTCGCGTAGAGCCGTGCGTCGCGGTCCCACGGAGACGCAACCCTCGGGCTGGCAAAAGTAAACCATGTCCAGTGGCAGGGGAAAGTCATCGTGGTTGCTCAGCGGGTACCTCCGCAGTAGTTCCGGCGCCTATAAATTAAAGTCACGTTTACTAAAAAATGTTTACGTGAAAGAAAGAACCACCTTCTGTATTTGAAAGCAAATTTCTGCTGGTAGCAATACCAAAGCTACATATATGAAGACTGAAATGATGAAGACTGATCAAGGAGTACATATTAACAATAGCGGTGCCTGAAACTTCATTCGCATGAAATTCATTGACGATTATTGTTTGGAATAACCGTCATACATAAGAATGTTGTCGACGGAAGAAAGATTGATGAAAAAATATTGACACAATATAGATTAATTTAAAAAATCAACACATAGACTTCATTTTCTATAAGCGTAAAACTTACAAATACAGCTAATAAGTGGTGTCAGTGGGTTAAAAAAAGTTCAATATTTAAAAATAACATCAGTGCAGTAATCACTATTGTAAACCAAACAAAGAAAAAGTCGATAGCCCGGTAGGAATTGTACCACGTCATCAACGTACCGTGCCAACGCACTGTAACCATTACACCACAGATGATCCAACTAAATTGTCGAAACTATTATGACTATTATTATTAGCATCAATATTACCCTGTTTTTTGAAATTTTTTATTTATTTATGCAATGTGAGCATAAATTTTACTAACAAAGTTAATAGATGGCGTTGGCAATATCATATCGTAATATATCTTTGAGCATAAAGTTTACTAAAAGTGCTAATAGATGGTGTTACCAGTAGGAATATCGTAATAATCATCAAGACAGGGTTAAATCTGAAATATGTAGATAACATGTATCTTTGTGGTGCTTGAACATATGACCTATTATCATATGCTATGTATTAAATTTCATCAAAATCCGTCCAGTGGATTTCGCCTGATTGAAAAACAAATTAACATACAGACATACAGACACACTTAAATTCTAAAACAATTTTCTAGTTTCTATTATTATTCTATACGCTAACTTAATCACTCTTTTTAAAATATTTTCTATGTAAAGAATTTACTGTGTTACAATTTTATTACATGCATTTTACGTTCCTACCATTGACGAACTTTCGCACTGATGTTGCAAATTGATAAAATAATTGAATAAAAAATGTCTACCGACCCGGCAGGAAATGACAATATATGTCCATAATTTTTTGGAGTGAAACTTCTTTAAAATTGTTTTGATTTAAAACTCGATGAAACGAAAATGCGTCACGTCAAAGAAACAAGTGAAGCTTCTTTAGAATCGCTGTGATTTGAATTTTAGGTTTCCTCTTTGAGCCATGCTTCGTAGTATTTCCCTCTCGTCTACTAAGCACTGTACATATGTGTGCGCCTGTATATTGCCGAACTAAAGCGAGAGAGCAAGCTTCAGTGTATATCTATATTGCACACTGTCTAATACTTGTTAAAACAGTATTCAAAGACAATATTCATTGACGCTGTATTTCAAAGATATATAGATCAAATTGAAAATAAAACATTTGTTTCCTATTTTAGTTACCATAAGCCTCTCGTGTCATTTGTTCAAAGTGAAAACATGGAGACTGACTAATATATGTTAAATAAAATGTAAAATAGCTTTTAAACGTAGTAAAAATATTATAAAAAATAATATTTATCTCATTCTCTCGTAGGTTACTTTTCTGAAGTTTCACTTTTACCTTGTGTAAATTGCACACACACACAATGTTTTTTTATAGATCATATATTTGAATGAGAACCACAATATTTTTATAAATATTTTTTTTATTACAATTTCTTCTTGTCTACATTATGTTTTGAATTTATAATAATGTCACCTCGCCAATATAATAAATGATACATCTTCGCCAGTTTGTAACTTTCCAGATAATGGAAGTTGTCAAGATCAAGCAGTAAATAGTTTACTGTAAATAGTTTACATGACATGCAAAATTTTCATACAGTAGTCAACCAATTCGGGTCGCTTTTTCAAACAATTCACTACCTACTCTTTAATCATAAACAAAAACGAATAAGTTTGAAACATTCATTCAGGTTGTAAAAAAGTAATTCAATCCTGGCTTAGCAGTTACGTGTTCCGCAAGCACTATTGAAAAGTATTTTTCTTCGTCAGAAGGAGTTAAACATGGCTGGGACCTATCACGACCGAAAACAAATTAAATATTCTTTGCATACTTAGCGAAAACAGAAATTCATTGCTTAAAAATAAAAATGAATTTAAAAATGATGTTTTCAAAAGTTTCAAGACGCTTAATATCATATGCAGTGTCCGGGAATAAGAGTCGGACAAAGAAAGACGTTATTCCTTGGCTGAAAAATTGTCGTTAAAATCAAATTTAAAAGATGACTTTTTTAAAAACAATGAAAATAATATTCATGATTATTTGTCATCTTTTTCGAAAACATGATACTTGCGCACATTGTGCAGTGCCGCTCGGGGGAATAACTCTCGAACAACTACGAAGACATCGCCACTGCGGGTAAACACCGCACTCCAAGCAAGTATTGGGTGTGTTAAAGAGAGTTATCCGTGATCTTTTTTTTGCAGTCAATTAGAAAAAGGGCGTGTTTTACGTTTTATTTCAACGACGATTTATTCCTTTATAGCCAACGAATAAAGTCTTTCTTTATCCAACGTATATTCCCGGACACCGAGTATATATTATGTAGAAATCCCCTTTTTAAAAAAGATTCGTCTTTATTTACACGTTAAAATGTTTTTCATTAACCTTCTGAAATATAATAAATTAGAAATAATTACTTTATTTTTTCGCTGCGCTCTAAATTCCTCAATCAGCGTCAACAATATTTGAAATGAAACCAACTTTTTTCTTATTATAAAGGAACTTTTCCCCCATTATTAACCGAAATTGTATTCAGTAACGGAAATTGTATCCAACTGAAATTGTATCTTATAAGTAAATATTAAACAATAAACAAAGTACATTTAAAAGCAAATAGGTACCTGCACCGGACTTGCGCTGTTTTTTGAGGTGGACGGGCGAGCTCCGACGATAGTCAGATAATCCACGAGCCGAGGACACAAATATTGCTTCTGAATGTCCATTTCTTATTTGCTATGTGCCAGTGTCGACGCAGGCTCCTTGTCTTCT
This sequence comes from Druceiella hillmani, assembly GCA_039881145.1. NCBI lineage: Eukaryota > Metazoa > Arthropoda > Insecta > Lepidoptera > Hepialidae > Druceiella > Druceiella hillmani. The sequence continues at coordinate 9,487,705 of JAYKKI010000002.1, forward strand.
GATACGCCGCGGCGTCTAGATCTGGACATTATTGTTGCCGTTGCTATTATGTTAGCTCAGATATTCGTTCCACATAAGTATTCTGAAAATGTAAGTTGCCATAAAATATAATTAAACTGGAAATTAAGGTAATATAACACACAATATAACGATATTTTTCTTCAATAAATTGCCCACTAGTGAATATTGTAATATCGCCAACCAAACATCTAACCTATTTAGGTCTTCTATAATATGAGGATATGTTTATAACCCTATCAAATTCTTTAGACATCTGAATATAAGTGTATTTAAGATCCTTACATAAATGCTTTAACTCCCCGAGCTGCGGGTAGTCACTTTTATTGAGAAACAAATTTTTCAACGGAATCTTAAGCATTTAGTGCTCTGTTATATCAGATGGAGTCCACTTTTGTTACTTAAAAAGGTTATTGGTACTTATGTTACTTAAAAAGACAGTAATTACTTTTGCTACTCGAAAAGACAATAATTACTTTTGTTACTTAAAAAGATAATTAGTACTTTTGTTACTTAAAACGACGATTAGTACTTTTGTTACATAAAAAGATAATAATACTGTTATATTATTCTAGCTACTGGCAAGAAATTAATCATAAAGCAAATTTAATTTTAAATGAAAAAACCTTTTCGGTCCGCTGCAAAACGTTTTTCGCCGCTTTTCGGTCCATTTTAAGTGAGAACAAAGGCATAGAACGAGCGGTATAAAAAAAACAGTCTCGAAATTTTTCCAGGAAAATAATGACGTATTGTATAAGTAGTAATCAAATATTTATTTTTGAAATTTGAGTTGTTTTTGGACAAACAAGTTTTTTTTTACAGTTCGCCGAAAGGAAATTTGCGTACAAAGTTTTTGCAATGAAAGGAAATTACAGGGCAAAGTTTTTGCACGCAAATTTCCTTTCAGTGAAAATTACAGGTAACCTGTTTACTAAGTTTTTTAATGAAATCACAATAAGCCATACTTAAAATACCACTTTCAATTTTTTTATTCTTCGGAATAGGGAAAACGAAACCAATAAGCCAACGGTGATATAACAGCCTCAATTTTTTAATGTGATCGATATCGGTTTCACATTTTTAGAGCAAATACACGAGCGAGAGCGTATACAAGCAGTCCTTGTAATTACATCATTAGGTTCCATAAATATGCCACGTAAATCAAATCAACGTAATTCGAAACATATTTTTCCATGCATTTCCATATAATAATTCAGGAGTTAGGTTCTACAAGAACTTTTATTAACATATACATACAACAACATTAAACATATATATATATATATATATATATATATATATATATATATATATATATATATATATATATATATATATATATATATATATATACACAGCTACATTTGATGCCAAGGAGAAATGCTGTATTAGTGAAAGTAAGTACTTAAAGTAATATATATTCATACAAACTGTTCGATTATTGCTTTTGATTAAGTGATTTTATCACAATTAAAAAAATATATACGAGTAAAAAGGAAAATAAATTAGATCTTTGACTTGAAGGACGCACCAATTCTACTTTGTTTTGCCTCTTTTTTCTTCTTATTATAAAGGTCTCGATAACACTTATAGGCATCACTAATTGTGTTGCTGACATTAAGACGTTTTGTTGTTAACATTTTCCATCCCAGAAATTAAAGCGTTTCTTTTACATATAATAATGCTATTTGGAGAAACGGAATGTAAAGCTGTAAGACGTTTATCTTTATCCTTCAATAATGTCGGTGCAGTAGTTCGCTATAAATTAAGTTTACGTCCAATTAATGAAGTGGATAAACCGCGATCTTCGATTTTTAAAGTGTTAGATTTCAGTATTACTCACTTTTTTCTGCACTTCACTATACTGGTGGCATAGTAGTAGTTTAATTTCAAACAAATTCAAAACAAGTAACAAACGGAAACTCTCAAAGAAATAAAGAAAACTATAACACGTTCGATCATCCGTCGCTCTTTGATACAGGGAATCTCCACACGTCGAGGCCCGACGCTCTAACCAAAGGAGTTTATATTGACCGAATCTGACATTACGTAAATCAAAACAATTGCCGCTATTTCGAGGCGGGCGAACGACTTAAGTCGAAACGACGTAACTCAAAGACATGCTCGTATTTACCAAAATCTCTCTATCTATCCATATTAATAATAAATGTATTAGTTGATAAATTTACGGGTCCCATAAAATTATTTAATTGATCGAAAGAGACCATTCTAATATCAAAAAAATCGACTAATGAAATTAAATCTTAAATAAACTAATCAATTAAACTTTACTTTATTTGTATCTACCTATTTTATTGCATTACAAATGTTATAGAAACGCTACAAATCGAATGAAGCATTGTTAAAGCAGCCATCCAAGTTGAAAGAAACGAAGATGAAAACCAACAATGTACTTCATCGCCGAGACCACCAACACTCTGAAAAGAGTGTAGCGACTAGATAGAATTTTTTTGCAAAATAAGTTCCATAACCTAGTAAGTATATTAATAAGGGAAATAATATACTTTACCCTTTTTTCACCTGTATGTAGAACTTTTTAAATTAATTTACAAAATTTTCCTTTCTGCCAAAAACCAGAGTAAAATGTTTTTCGCGACTGAAGGGCATTTAAGTGTATCTATAATATTAGAAACATGAAAATATTTTTATTACTTTGTTCATTTATTACTTAATAAATATTTACAATGTGTACCTATAAATGAATGCATTTATCCATTAATCGAATACATGGATAAATGAATACATTTATCCATGTACGAATACATTTATCCAAGCTTGCACGATAATAGAAATTGTTATGGAATAACGCTTGATGTAATTTCGAACTCAAAAAACACGTAATTCCTTAAGGAAGAATGAAAAACTTTTCTTAGGGTAAACTAGACGAAACTGCTGATGCTACGACGACGAATTCACAAGACACATAGTTACATATAAATAAAACGTGACTGGTCAAACGAGATATTTAAAAAAAACACGATATCGTTCGATCAATGAAGTTGAAAGAGTTTGCACGTATTTATATGTATAACGGCATAATGAGGGTACTTCATTATTATTCTCGTGTCAACGAGATCTGCGTCAATAGAAGATAAAGAGTACACTACTAAAACATGTATTAAATATCCTTGTTACGTAACAATGTTTCCCGATTTTACGCAAGCTTTCAACATTTTAAAAGCAGACAAAATCGATACTGTTCGTCGTTACATAACCTGGAAAACGTAATATTATTACTTGATTCAATTTTGCCAGGCGTATGTGTAGACATAGCCTTGACTCTAAACAACAACAGCGTGTTTAACGTTTAAAACAGATAAGGCAAAACATTTTAACGTCGGAACGCAGCAATTACAAAGTGGCAATGCGCGATGTGGGTAACATCGCATACGTTATAAGCGACCTATATAGATCTACGCGGCGAATGCCGCCCCATACATCAACCGTAGCCTTCTGTTCAGGGCTGCCACATATTTTGTTTTCAAACTTTAGTACATATTTACTGGGCGGAATCGTTTTACTGTCAACGACGGTTGAATTAAGGTTAAAGAATATCACTGAATTTATTCTAAAATTAACATCTGTAATTAGGGACAAATATGGACCTTATTCAATGATGTGTCTATGTAAGAGTGATAAAATAAGACGTCATATGTGAGAGTGATACAAAATGTACAGAATAAAACTAAGGTAACAGTTAACGTGGTATATTTCTTTCTATGGATCTTGTAAAAAACTCTGTCAAGCGATTGGTGAAGTTTATTGGTGAATTTGGTTTTTGGTCCGTTGTAGAACAAGTCTCCGTAACTATTTAAAATATTTAGAAAATTCTTCATCGTCGTAAATATGGATACTTTTCCCGAATAACATTGGTGGTCAGGTTTCCGTATTGAAACGAAATTATAAGAGCTCCATTTATAATTTCGGCATGTCCATCCATCCATCCATCTGTCACAGTCTCAGAGTTACTACAATTTTAGACTTATGTGAATAAAATTCTGCTAGTACATACTTCAGTCTTAATTAATATGCAACCAAATAAAAAGTGTGCATATCTCCACTTGAAATTAGTATCTTTGGTTCGGGTCTTGAAAGCAATATTTCAGTCAAAATTGTTTTTCATTTTTAAAGTCCATTTACAAAATATTAAGTTTTAAAGTAGCGCACAATGTGCCCCCTCTCTAATTTTTCATTAAAACTTTCAAATAAATTTTGAAATTATTTGATTTTGATAATCCGCAAGAGTCATTTTGATATTCCGCAAGATTTAATACTTCTAAGAGCAGACCTACGCTGCGTGATAGCCCGACATCGTCGATAGCACGTTACTGAACTATTCCAGACTACTTTTACAGTCTAAGCTTTTTGAATGTGAACGTAAAGCGAAGTGTCAATTTACAAAATAACTTTTTTTGCATTCAAATAATCTTTTGAATCACATATTTCACTACTTTCGATACATTTACACAATTCTTCACGTTAAAGGCACGTTTTTACGGCGAACCTTCACGTCATATAATTATCCCGACAAGTTACTTGACGATACACAACGACTTTTTGATTAATGTTAATGAATTATTTGAACAAATGTTTATCTCATTTCGTCGTTGGTAATTTGACAATTTGTTTGTGTTGTAGCTTCGACGTATGTCGTTTTGATAGCTTCTTAGTTTTTCTTCTTCTTCTTCAATGGCTTGACAGCCCAGGATGGCCCCTGCCTTCCGAAAATTAACTCCCGAGCTCCCTTGTTCTTGGCCAGAGACATTACACTTACGATTTTAAAGTCTTTTTCCAGTCAGTCGAGCTACCTAAATTTAGGTCTTCCTCTTTTTTTCTTAGTTTTTAAATGTTGAAATAGTGTAATGCTAAGATTATTGACCCCATAATCTTTAGGTTTAAAGTTGAGTGAATGGAACCGCGTGAATGAATGTTGAGATGTTCATTGATGAGGAATTCGGATAAATAGCCACCGCGACTCTAGATGTCACCTAGATGTATGAACAAAAAAAAGGAAGTACTGTGACGGAGTTACGATTTATATACCCTCCACCCTAGACAACAATTATTATACAAAAAGGGACAACATTACCCTAGACTAAATATTTTAACAAGATTCTTTAACAATTTGAAACGATATAGACAGCTACGGAAACTTATTTTATGTGTATTCCAACACGCACTTGACCCTTTTTCCTTTCCAATTAACCGCTATAACTAATATTATTCTTAAAATGAAAAGAAAGATATTTATTAAAATTTCAGCTGATAAATTCGTATCGAAAGTATGTTTTAAAAGTCATACCATATTTCTGAACGTGCGAATGATTTTGATTTTTTCAATTAATCAATGGTTTTGACTGTGTACTTGTTTTAATGAGCACGAAAATTATTAATCTCCAAGAAATACTTCGAAATTTATTTTCAATTTCAATTTAGTTTACTTTTTTTAATATCCAAAAACAATTATTTGTTGAAAAATAAAATAGACGTCAAGTATTAGAGTCAAGATTAATTTCGTAAATAAATTTTCCCGATCTACTATAGTTTCCAAAAAAACTTATATTAGACATGATTATAAAAGCAATAGATAGAATAGATCATGACAATATTGGTGCATATCGTAGCTGCCTGAACAGCCTGACTAACTGGAAACTTAGCTGAGGAATCGAGATCCAAGAATGATTGCCAAGTTAATAACATTTAATTTTGTTTATTTCATGATTTTATCTTAGTTAGTTTAATTATATTTTCTTTACTTTATTTATTTATCGTGATATGTATTAAATGGGAAATCTCATTCTGTCTACTTACACAACCTTGACTGACAACCCTATGCGTACTGCGTAGATGCCAGTACCTACGTGTTTTGAGGCTACGAGATCGTGAAGGACGCTATAAATTAAACGTATCGATTTTGTGCACACGTATTTGGTTGAAAATTTTGTATCGTTTACTGCGTTGTTCTTGAAATTGGTCAACTGGATAATAAAACTATGAAATTAGAGGTACAAAACGTTAATTACTTTTTTTACGAGATATTGTTCGTTCATAAATGCTCATTATGAATTACGCTAGAAGTTAGTTTTTTGGGTCGTCCTTTCTGGTCACATTTTATAACTAGAATGAATGTATATTTACATAAATATGATAAATCATTAGTCTTCTGAAAGTTTATCATTTTATGTGTATTATGCGTGAAAAAAATTAACTGAAAAGAGTGAAATTGCTAGTGTTTCATACATACATATAAAAAGTTTAAACATATAAGTGTATGTACATCGACTGTTGCAGTGTTTCAATTGAGCTATTACAAATATTAGTATTAGTTACTACATAAATATATTGCATCGTCATTTTTCACGGACGTAATAGGTAGAAGACAAATTAGCCGAAGTAATTTTATATCGAAGTACTTACTAAATACCGTTATCTTAATGTATTTGAGAAGTGTTTACAAAATTAGACGGACCCATTGTAAATCAAGTTCGAGGCTCATATATAGTGAAGAAGAGGCCCTGCAAAAAACATAACGATACCTCGTTCGATGGGATTCGTGGAAAAAAATTGTTCATCCCAAAGTTTCTATATATGAAGATATACTCAAAAAACCAAAAGATGTTTTTTTCTCTTTTTCCACGTGTGCACTTAACTATGTTTTTCTGGAAAATTTCAACACAGTCACTCTTAAGCTGAAACAGCTATGATGCTGTGATATACGGATAGATAGACGGACCAACGGATATGACGAAATTATAAGGATTCCTTTATATCCGAGAAAATTCGGCCACGTAATCCTAAAAACGAAAAAGTAAGATTTTCTATAAAAGTATTTTCCTCTAAGTTTGTCCTTATTAAATTTCCTCCTAAAAGGAGAAGCTTTTCACCATTCACCTGTGCCAGTTATCGTTGACGTTGATTTTTACTTCGACCAACTGACTGTAAATTTGAGAATTTGGAATGGGGACAAAGTTTGCCAACCGACTGAATATACTTACTTAAGGAAAACATTGGTAAATAAATGAATAGAATTTTATTTCGGATATGAAATCAATACGAATATCAATTTACAGATGTCAATATATCGGAGTACAAACATTTTGTGTACGTATTTCGTTAAAACGAATTCAATTTCGTAGAAAATTGAATGTGTATCGTCCAAATTCGAAGATCCCATGCATCTAAGATGCTCACCATACCCAATTAAGACTGCTCTTTCCCATAATACATGGATTTTGTGTACGCATAAGTACAAAAAAAAATTTAAAATGTAAGGGTACATGAAGGGTACTATGGAGGTAAGAATCCAAAGGGTACGTAATAAGCCCAAGACTATATCATGTTACTTTATGAGTAACGTAAACGTTACGGAATTATTAGCCTTTCAGCGAACGTCGGTATATTGTATCATTGCGAAACCTTTATTTTGACAGCTAAGAACGTTAAAATGGCTAACTTATTTCACGTTAAGTCAAGGTATCTAGAACAACTGACGTTACGGCTGACTTTATAGGTTATTTAAATATTTCTTTCGGTAATTTAGTAAATTTAGCATTACTAGTATAATTAATTAAGCAAACTGAAAAATAAAAGGCCTAATTTTAAATAGTTACCTTGTAAAAATTATCAATATATTAAAATTAGATACCAACAAATGTCATTACATACTCGTACTTCACCTCAAACAAGAGGATCTCACATTTGGAGAAACGCTTGTAAAATCTATACTCCAGAAATGTGGAATGTCTCGGATCCATTTACGTTATCAAATAGTACTCTAGTAAATAAATAACAAAATGTCTACATTTTGCAGCTGATGTTGAAAGTGACACGACGAATAAATCTTACTCGGCGCGCAACAAAATCAAAATAACCTACAAAAATACATCTCCGGTCATATATAAATAAAGTACAGAACTGTCATCGCCGACCAAATAGCCCCGTTCTTTTCTTTCTACTCGTAAACTTACATGATGCTATTTTATTCTCTCAAGTAGCCGAACTTTAATGGAAAATAAAGGCAAAAATAACGCGAGTGTGATAACATCATGTCTATTTTTAAAGCAAAACGTTACGGCAACCGTTATTGTCGTGTGTTAGCTAACGTGCGTATACCATAAAGTAAATGATACAATACAGGGCTATACATAAAGTAAATGATACAATACAGGGCTATACATAAAGTAAATGATACAATACAGGGCTGATTATGTCGATTAAACAATTTACAAATATTCATATTTCATTTCACCGTATAAAATTATTGTCTTTTTAAGCATTCGCAGGCGTAGATATATCTTATGGTGTTGAAAGATGCGGAAACCTTAGGGATAAACTTCTATGCCCCTGTTTCTCTCATAATTTTAATTGTGATAGTTCCGATGGTAAGGGACATGTGTTTGTGGATACTTTCATTTATCTCTCTAAAACGAATTCACAATAAAAAAAAATTGTTTTGGAATCTTTATAATGCGACCTCATAGCACAACGTGTATATTTTGCACATGTACCAAATAAATGCTTTATGTAGAGATTCCAATTAATGTGTTGTAAAATGTCAAAAATCCCATACATGTAAAGTGGGAGACGTGGAATTTTTTTCCAGCATCCATAGAGTTGGACAAATCTTTCAAAATTAAATTGAAATATCATTGACGATTCTTTGTCATAAGCCCATTTCCGAAACGTTAATGTTCAAAGTGATATACAATATGTCTCAGCCCTCTAATTTTTAAGAAGACAAATACAGAGCTGAAACCAGCATTGTGCGTATTCCGATACACACTTTTTTTGAAAAACTATAAACAAGACACTTTAATATAAACTAGAATGACTGAAGTATTACCGGGAGAATACAATGTCAGTCATTTTAAAAACTACTGAAGTTATAGATTTAACATAGTATCAAAGGCATATAAGCGAAGAAAATAAATACATTAGGCGCGTATTATTAACTAAACAATCGTTTTCGATCGTAACGCTCCAGAGACAGGCAGTGTGATGGTGTAGACAGATTGCCCAATAGTTCTCTACTATTGATTTTCCAGCCTTTGTCAGCCCGTACCTAGGTACGGCACAACGTCAGTTTGTAGATACACGTTTTCAGAATATCGATTCGTCTGCATTACTTCAACGCTTTTACGATAGTTATTTTGCTAGGTTAGTAAGTACCCTAAGGTAGTACAAGCGATTGGTATATTCGGCGGTTCATAGATTTCAAAAAGGTTTAAAAATACGTTGCTGAATTATTGAAAATTTCTTGGTTCTATTCGGATAGGGATGGGATACTTTGAAGTGCCCTAATTTACCCGTAAAAAAGTATAACCCTCCCGAAAAATGTTCGCGCCTTACATAAATAGAAGTTTATTCTATTTTGATCGGTTTTTTTTTTATTTCAAAATAAGTGCCTTTTCTATTAGATTTCTAAGTGACAATTAAATCAAATTAGTACTAATATTCATTGTGGGTAAGAGGCATAATGTCAACGAAATTTAATAATATATTTTCTAGTTCTACTTAGACCTCAAATCAAAAGAGTAAGTGTTGCCTGATCAAATGCGACCTTTCTCGTCCTAGAAAAAACATGTTAAGTACATGAGTAGAACTCGGACTGCGAATTCTACCCATGTACTTAACATGTTTTTTTTTTATATACTTTTCTACAAATAAAAGTTTAAACATTTAAGAGTATATAGTAGTTCTATTAAACTATTCAAACTATAAATTGTGTAGTATCATAAAAATTGACGACTTCATTCATAAGTGTGAAAGACGTCGTCAATTTTTCGAAAGTTATGAGATCTAGATTGAGTAAACATCACAATATAACTTTCGGTAAACTTTAGGTTAACTTCCAGTATTTTCTAATCTGTTTTTCTAATGATAAATTAAACAATTTCCTAGATAATAGTGACATGCTTTTGTGGAAATTTTCAAAAATTTAGCTAGAATTATCAATTACAAATAGGTTAAAAAAATAGTTTTTGAATACTTTTATTTTATCCTTTAGGTTGGTATCCCGGATGACTGAAAGTAAAATGTGTTTTTATCTTATACATGCTCCTCCAAAATTTTCAAATATTTCTTAGGTTTACTATTCCAAATTTTATTTTCCATGTCAAACTGTTTCTACGAATAAACGACTGTGACAGACGGACGTGGATTGCGTGAGTCACGCGATAAGGTTTCGATTTTTCCTTATCAAATATGAAACTCTAAAAATTACGTATAATATCATGTCATACAATTGTTTTTTTGTAAGTCTAAGTGTATACGTAATATACGTAGATTTTCTTTTCTCTATCGTGACGCTCGTGACTTGTACATCCCGCCTCTCGGTGTCCCATCATCTCTTTCTACTTGCCCTAAGCCTGTACACTCGGGACATCCCACAGCAGATTTTATCTGGTCGGTCCATTGCATGGGCCATTGTCGACACCTCCGAACCCTATACAACAAGGCGCTCTATGGAACCCTCGTTCCGCCGTGAGACATTGTCAAAGAATTTCAGTAACCGAGATTATGCTTAAGTCGATAGATGCTGCTTGATGTCAAGTTCCTGGAGTATCGAGAGATTACTTCGGAATTCAGTCCAGGATATTTCCAGTAGTCATCTCCAACACCACATTTCCAGAGCGTCTATCTTCTTCTTCTCGATTTCTCAAAATAACCAGGTCTCTGTAGCTTAAAGAAATATGAAGATCACAAGTACTCGAACAATACGGATTTTGGTGATGTTTCGGTACATCAATATTTTCTTTGACTTATCCGCTGCAATTCTAGTTATCGCCATATGCGGTTTAACTCCATTTACGCAATCGCGATCAAAGCAGCAATATGTACGTAGAACCGGACCACTTCACAATTTGCTATCTGAGTCATTTCTGGCCAGATATTATTGGTAAGGTCCACTACCATCATTTGTGTAAGTAGTCTTGATGGACATCGGCACTGGGATAACATTGTTCGACAAAATGTCTTCAGTTCATGCTGAAACCGTTCTTTCTTCATAGAGACGTCTAAGAAAGTTTGCCAGGTAATTAAAAAAGTAATTCTATACTACCAAGTCAAATGCTTTCAAAAAGTCAACAGAGCAATATGCAAGTCGGCTTGACGAATTCAGGGCATTTTCAATAATCTGGTGGACAATGAGAATATGAGACAAACCAGTTTACTGAACTTACTGAAGTAGGTCTTCAATCGCTCATTCAGGATAAATAGAAAAAATTTACAATAAACAAATAACAGAAACAAATCATATATGCACGTCATTATATTCGAATTGATCTTATTCTTCAACCAATCTCTAATTAATCAGACGAATTTTAATTCACATTATTTCATAAATTAATGATTGATTGTGCAACAGGTTAAGTCCAAGTGTTTGAGGGAGTGCATTCCACAAGAACTAAACGATTTACATGCCTTTCTTTTTATGTTAAGTAACATTCTATGTTTAATACTAAGAAACTTATATTCATACTTCTATATATATTATTAACAACAAAATTAATTAAGTCAAAAAGTTAGCTAGTGATTCATTTCCGAAACATAATTTGTAAGGAAACAATTTTGTTAAATCCTATTTTTCATACAATCAACCGCGAGCGGCTTTTGCAACTACACGAAACAATGTGTAATTACAGGTTTTCTTTCAATTAAATAGGGGAAAAATTCACTATTAGTAAAGAGTACTTGCTCTCAAGTATCAACTTGCGTTTAGAATCCTATTACATAAGATAACCAAGGCTAATTATAATACAGTATCTTTAATTTTCCATTAACCTTAAGAGAAGTACAGGAACTAAATTCTTTTTACAGTGTCAATTATTTTTAAGTGACCAGTACCTAATTAATGGTATCTATATAAATTTAAAGGAGATATTGATGGTATTGAACTCCAATATCAAGTAAATTTTTTCAAAACGGTTCTCCAACTTTTACACTCGTCGTAATTGCTCTTCAGCATCCACCGAACGAGATAGCACATTAACATTCCATCTCTCTTGTTACCCTTTTCAATATCCTCTTTACCCTGGTAAATTATTTAACTTTGTTTCTCACATTTTCGAAACTATACTTTAAGTGCGGAAGAGATATACTTACTGCTGCACCTCAGTTTTTTTTTGTATTTTATAAGGACATTTTGGGCAATTGCCCAATGTTATTTCTAAAAACTTTTTTATTTACATTCATAATAACTTTTATGTTTTTCTATATTCATCATCGCTGACTAAAAACGTCTGTCCTCTGTCAATTCCTGAAATGCCAACTAATAAAGACGCCTTCTTTTACTTCGGCGTCAAATGGCTCTATGAAATTTGATCCCAAATACTTGACATACTCTCCTTTTTCTACATCAATCAAACTTTCTGTCCCGTTTCCACATGAATCATGGATAGTTTATGATTTACCTTGTTAATCGAGTAACGTAACCAAATTTTGAAGCCTCCCCTGAGTGATCAAATGGTCTTAAAGCATAACAGTTACCGTTATGTGAGAAAACAGCTTATAAATTAAGTTTGGACAAAGTAATGAGGGATGATCATTTCCTATGTATCTTGTATGCCAAACATATTAATGAGGCCAGATACATCAACATAAACTACCAAATCACCATTTTCTGCTACCTTCTGTCCCATTCTATGCCAAATGGACAAATAAAGGAGCTTTTTTCTGTATGTGTACCAGAGGCAATTAAATTATTTTCTTTCAACCTACGTCTGAATATTTTTACAGAAACTTTCGGAAAATTTCAGGTTCTCACTAAATTGTTTAGTTTATTTTGAAAAAAATACTGAGGCTGACATTACTAGACGAAGTGAAATTATCGTCTTTGACATTTAAAAGAGTTCTAACATCTTCGTTATAGCGGTTTTCTTTCGAATTTGTTGATAGCTTTAGTATTGGAACATCTTAACTAAGAGGTACATCTAAAATTAACATTGCGCAGAAGAAGATTAGTATATAAAATTTGCTTCTAAATCTTCTAACAGAGCTAGATCAAGATAATAAAAGCAACCATCGCCATAGTGATATTATTGATTCGTCCAGACCATCAGGTTCCAAATAATAAATATTTCATTGTTTCTCTTAACCATTTTTGCAACCCACTTTATGGTGCATGCGTCACTTGTCTAGGCTTTTGACTGTATAAGTGCAATGTCTCTACTGCTTCATTCATTGACTTTGACGACTTTTGATTGTAGATGTTCAACAAATAAAACGAAGATCGTTTATCGAATTATAATGACGTCTACTGGCAATAGTATAATGAATACAAAGTATCTAAAAAATAAAGTATACGAAGCATTGCAAAGAAAATGAAAAGAAATGGATGAACCATAACTGCTTAAATAATATAATATTACTTTTTTAAACGCAATAAGATGCAACATGCCAGAAAAAGAAAACAGTAAATTGTCCCCATCTTTTTTTTACCATCGTGCGGGCTCACATAATTATCGGCCGTCATTTTACGATTATTTCATTCGTTTCGGGCTTTGAATGTTTTTGTTTGCTTTATTTATTAAATACATATAAATATGCAATGAGGAACTGTGATGATTATGGTTGTACGAATTCGGATGCCTAAAAAACTTTATAAAAAATTGCAAACGAGAAACGTCTTGAAATTTATTTGTTCCTAATTTCTTTTTTCACTACTTTCGCAATTAATTTATCATTAGACCATACACACTTAACATATACAAAAGTATGATTTAATGTAATTAAATAAGGTAAAAAAAGGAATTTGCAAAGAATTTTGGCGTATTTTAATCAACTGTCAAAAATAATCAGTTATAACAACTTAAAAAATATTTCACTATCTTTAAGAATTCAATTTATGGTATTTTCTTTAATTAATAACTGTCACGACCGGGCCGTGACAGTTATTAATTTTAAAAAAGATACCGTCCCGGTCCGGGCCGTGCCGCGCCATACCGAGCCGGACCGGGCCTTGTTAATTTTATAGAATAAAATAGTAGCGACTGTTTATCTTAGTTAAATTATTTTAATTAAATACATAATTTTTATAGTATATTCTTTCACATCATATCAACAATATTGTTGTTGCTAAACTGCGTTTGTTTCGATTAAACTTTGAATATAGTACACAGACAAAAACAAATAAATTTCTTACTCCTCTTTAGGCATTTAATCGAATTATAGATTTTTGGTGAATATTAATTTGTATATTTATATATATATATATATATATATATATACATATATATATAGAACTAGTCACCTGGAATATCTTAATTTTTGATAATTTTAGATGTTTAGTTGTTTAATATTCTCTTTTTATCACGTCTCCGAAGAATGTAAAGCTGTGTGTAATCTGGACGAAAGAATTAAGGCTGTAAAACTGAACTCTAGATAAAAATTATAAGTTTTGTTTAATTAATTTCAAAGAGAAAGAAACGATAGAACCCTTGCTGCAGCACGCCTCAAAGAAGTTGTTTCTAGGAATTCCGCGGCATTTGTCGAATGTGAGTACTTTTTTATAAAGCTTGACTTTATAAAAGAGCTAAATTAACATACAATAATAAATAGCACGCTATAAGGTAAATATTAAGCGAAAGGGTATTATAATATTAAATTTCAATAACAATAATAGGATAAACGGGTAACATACATCGGACAGGACAGTTGAAACAGTTTGAAACAATGAAAAATAATAATTGGTGAAACAATAATATTTATTGTATGTCGTATGTAAGTTGACTAATATGAAAGTTTCCGAAATTCTGAAAAACGAAATTAGTAGCAATCTGTCTTTAACAAGAACTAAGAGAAAAGAAACGACAAAACTATATCCATGTGCCGTTGTAAACAAAGAATAAATACTTTTTTCTAGTGTTAGCTGTATAACATTTTGCACAATAAAGACACAATGTTGCGGTCGTTAGGTAACTTGTGTTAACACAACCTTTTAATTAACTGATAATTTTTGTCTCTGCTAAATGAATGACTGTCAATATAATTTTACAATATTGTTTTACCGATCACATTCAATCTTTAACTCGTTTATACATGGCCCACAATTAATTTGTCACAATCTACCCACGAAAAATCTATACTAAAAAAAATGTGTGATTTACCCTCAATTTTTCATCAACCAATATAAAACATATCGAAATATAATAATACCTATTTCCCTGAAAATTCAAAACATTCGTAATATTTGGCAACTGCTACACAATACTCCGACACATCCAGAACCTCCAACGTGTTTAAAGCATTCATCACATTCTAATTTACCCGAGGGCTCGCTTAAACGGAAAATGTCACAGAGAAGTTAGGTTAATTTTTTGACGATGTTTCAAATTATTTAAAATTTCCTGTAGAGGAGCTCCTAATATAATCCCAAAAGAAGACCGAATTTATTGGACTTTTTATTACAATGAAAAATGACCCGAACAATTTGATAGAATGGTAAATAAAACAAGTTTTTGCAACCTTTTTATAAAATTAGTTAAGAACATCTCGAACTTTTTTCTTCAGCCTACAGTTTAAAACCACATATTAAAGGTTATTAATACGAGAGCAAGTAAGGAATCATAATATAGGGAGCTACATTACACTTGAAGAAATAAAATTTTAATATATTCAAGTAGTAGTACCTCTGAGGATTGAATTAATAAAACTACCCCCCAGTTCAGCCTTAGTAATAGCGAGAACGCTGTAGAAGACGACTTACATAGATAATTCGTTATATTTGCTCAACAATAACTTAAGTGAGTACACGGGTATGTCGTAATATATATATTAGCTATATTAGCTATATATAGAATTATATAATGATTTCAAACGTGAAGTGCACTATGTCCGTTTATAATTGTTTCTCTTTGAACATTTTCAATGCTTCGATGTTTTCAACCGGGTGCATCTTGATCATGACAGTAATATGGTATTTTACTAAAAATCCACGAAGATAAGGTCATATCGAATTGTCTTTACTAAATGGATACTTTTTGAAAATAAATAGATTCCGATGACATTTTCCTTTTTGTTTAATTTTGGAAAATCATTTTTCAACATGTTGTTATATTTATTTTTCGATATAATTTTTGTATTATAATAAATAAATTTTTAAAATATATTTCCTAATTTTATTTAAGCTTGATATTATGACGGCATATAACCACGACGTGACCAGAGATTGTGACTGTGAGAAAGATTTGTTTCGATTTACTAGCTATATTAACCTATGGATGGCTCTTTATTTTGATCCACTGCAATATAATTATTTCAAAGCAATGTTCGAAGAATTTTCTTTGTTTGAAAATAGAATACCCTAGAAATAAACTTATTTTATTATGTAACTTCAGAGAAAGTAATTTAATAATTTAGTAATTTTATCGATATTCTAAAATTTGTGGTAATAACAGCACTAGTAATCAAGTTATAGTGGAGGCTATTTTATGGTTTTAAATGGGCACGGATTATATAGCTTGTTTCGCATCCTCTCCTTTTTTAGGTACTTTGAATATGACAATTTTGTTAATACTTTTTACAATATCTGCATTTTCTTGCTTTACGATTTGTATAGAATAAAACAATTCATTTTTGAAGTTTTATAAAATTGCCCGTGAAAACAAAACGATGTTAAGAAACGCAGATAATGATGTAATAAGTTGATAATTATTTAAAATGTTGTACATTACTAACAGATGTCTATTTCATCCAAACATAAGGCTTTAATTGTATATTCTCGATAAATATATAATGATTTCTTCTTTTATTATCTATGTGCCAAAATCTATTCAGAACTGTTAACCGTTAACGTTATATTTTTAAATCGAATTTGTATATTTCTAAAAATAATGCAGAATATGTTGAAAACATTTGTTATTAATAGGTTCCATATCATTATAGTTCTAATGACAATGACAGTTGGATATCTGGAAGGGAATATTTTTCCTTTAATATGTTCAGAATTACCAAAACGTTTGGAGTTATTGGAAAAACGGACCCTGAAAATGGAAGCTCGATTCTAGTAAAGTAAAAAATTATTCATCACTAATTTCACAAGTTATCAAGCTGCACGAAGAATTTCTCACACATATAATTGAGACAACTTACTTTGAGTACTATTTAACTATATTGGTTATTACCATCTTCATTACCTTATTGGTTATTACCATCTTCATCGGATTTAAAAATTCGATTCGATTCGCAAAACATACTGCCTACTACTCAAGCAATTAATCACGCGTATAATGAAAAAAACAGTGTTTTAGTGGAATAAAAATTTCGTTAAAAACAAACAAATTTTCATGCATACATTAATCGACGGTAAATTTCTGACACCAGACAAATAAAATATTAGTTTTTAAATTGATTTAATATATGAAGAAATAGAGATTAGTATACTGACCTAGTCCAATAGGTATATCTTACTATAGTAAAATTTAATTAAATACGACTCACGGAGCCACCATGCCACCAGTTTCAGAAACCTTGACCCACTCTTCGGCGCAAGGTAGCGAGCGTTCTCCAGAGGATATTTCGAGTTTGGCTTTGTGAGTACTTGATTAAATGTCGCATTTAATTTGCTGGATCTAACAATATTTATTTTCTAACCCGAGCTATACCATCTGGGCCTCAGGGTCACAAGCGAAGTCCTAACGTTATTGGCAATCGTGACTTCCAAATTAAAGTAAAAATACCTTGCCCAAAATTAAATTGAAATGAAATCGCAACTTAATTATGTAACACTGATTATGTACATCTTTATATGCTTGTATTACTATGTATTTATAAAGATCATAACTGTTTAACTGCAACATATACATTGAAAATAAATATAAATAATGAAAAAACGTAGCAACAAATTATAGAACAATCATTACACAATATTAAAATTTTGTGGAAAATTATAATCAAAATGAAAAAAATGGCCAAGCGTGGGTCAAGATAGGTCATACTTTGGTATACCAAATATAGGTACATTTAGTTCAAATTAGAGAGAATGATGATACAGAATATTTAAATTTTTATCAGAAATTCCATGTGTCAAAATAATCAGAATAGACCCGTAAGAAGTAGATGTAGGTAAGATTTAACAATGTTGACGGCCATCTACTCGTATATTGTTATATGTTAACGAAAACAATTCTGAAAAATAAATTTTTGCGTCGCTCGTTGAATTCTTTTCACGGATATTTAGGTAGTTATAAAAAAAATCTGATTCCATTGATACGTATTAATGTTCTCCCATGTTCGTTTATCTATCTGTATGTCACAGTCGTTTTACTCGCGGACTATCAGTGCTACAAAACGGAAATTTTGCATGGTTGGAAATATTTATAACGCCAACAAAGTTATGACACCTTCATAGTAATCAAATATTTTAACCGTTTTTTAGGGTGAAACCTCCCCTACTTGTAAAGTTAGACGAATATTTTTTCGCATACCTCATAGCGTTGAATAGGTTTTTCAGAAATATTGGGGGTATGTGATGAATACTTTTTCGATACCAGGATCCGTTTACGAAATATTAAACTTTTTTTGTTAGAGTTACGTGTCCACGTCGCCTACCAATACTTTTGAATATCTGAAAATATTCACAATAGTAGTAAATACATGTAAAAATAAAAGGATTCAAAGCTGAGCAGGCTCTACTAGTTTACGAAATAGAGTTGACCAATTTATTGCATGTATTGGTTTGTGAAAAATTCATAGTAACTCCATAAAAATGACTTAAATCAACTGCAAAAACAACTCTGCATTTTAAAATATGTATTTATTTATTCATTCGTTAACTTTAGAAGCATAGATCATACATAGTGAAGTCTTCCACTTATGCTCGATCATTTAAACAAATGTTCTTTTTTGTAAAAAGATAGGTATACAGAAATATTTCAAATTATGCGTTCCTATGATTTTGATGACAAAATGGTTACTAATATGCTCGTATTTTCCTAAAGACGGTAATAACTAAATATTAACATTTTAATTTTGCAACTACACATAAGTTTACGTACCCTTAATTAAGAATCGTGCACAGTTTTTTAGAATTCCCTTAAACATTTCTGCATGACTAAGAATGTACGAAACAATTGTAGTACAACTTCTAATCGTATTTAACAGGTTTTTTATTTAAATAAAATGGCTCGTTGATTGTATATCTAAAGCAATATTTTTGAAACATTTGACAAATGTAAAAAGATCGAATGAAAAAACAACGGGCAAATGGGAATCGGAACAACACCAATTTATTAAGGCGACTTGACTAAAAATATTTTAAATAAACTTGCTCACGGAACACGACTCCCAAGACTTGTTTCAGTACTTTTTTTTAAAACGATTCAAAATTAGGAAACAACTTATTATCAACCAAGGGTTGAGCAGGGTTTAAAAACAACTTATTATCAACCAAGGGTTGAGCAGGGTTTAAAAACCTGAATTTAATTTAAAAAATTGTTGCCCTCATTTTGCATCTAAGGCGAACTACGTTTAAAAATTGTTCATAATAATTTTTGCTACATAACAATTAGATCTTCAAGTGAAGCGTCTACATTCTCCTTTCATGCGGCCAAATTAAAGTTATAGATATTGTGAGGACAGAGGGAAAAACAGAGGCATACGATGAAGTTATAATGATCAGAAGTCGCGCTAAAAAATTCCCTATAAGCTAATAAGCCAAAAATTTATAAATAAAAAATAACGCTTAACAAATTAGCTGTTCTTTTCACTTTTTATTTAATATAACTTATACTACAGTTACGACATAAAAAATATGGCTTTAGTTCGCTTTCGAAGTTATGTTTTTCTTTAGTATTTCTTTTTTGACTTATGGAAAATATACTACCTAATTATAACATATATCCTACACAAAACCTCGAACCATTTTCATGAGATGAAAGCAACTGAGTTCGTGCAAAATAAGTACGTCCTTCAACGATTTATTATAAAACCTCCCCCATAAAAGGTTCACAAAAAATACGCGTTCAAAAAAAGGGGTAACATCGGGTAAAGTAACGAGTATGTATCATACATAAAAACTGCCCCACAAATAAACGAAAGGCCACATAGCGATACCTACATAATAAGTATGTCAATATCCATATAACAGCACAATACAGACATACGTATGCTTGTACACATAAATTTATATACATATCTATATACCAACATATACGTTTGTAGCGCTTACGTAACCTTGAAATTCAGGCTATGTGTACGTACTACACGCGTTTGTATTTATATACCAAATGTACTACTGTTATATGTATACAGTAAAAATCGTTATTACAGATAGTAACAGTAAATATTGCTAAAAAGTTATCGATTGCAAAATCGGGCTGTGTTGTAATTAGGGTAAAATAATAGTATTACGTATTTGAAAATATTTCCTTGGTATATAAAGAAATTGTTTATATTTTCATAATTATTTTCCTATGTATTTTGTATGCATAAATATGTAGTAAATTATTATTTAATATTGTAATAAATAAATTTATATATATATATATGTATATATATATATATATATATATATATATATATATTTATATATATATATATATATATATATATATATATATTCTAGAAATACGGTTCGAATTTACATTTCGAAAATTCGGACGATAAATTAATCATAAGTATTTAAAATTCGAATAAAGATGGATGCAAAATAAGGTAAAGCTAGTACTCACCGGCGCCTGCTTTTCCTCGACAACTGATACCGGCACATGCATACAAATAAAACTACTTCCAACTTATTGCAACATACGGCCGTCGACGGAGTTGTTCAAAATAAGACAGCGAGGACGGCGCGGCAGGGCTCGGCTGGCGGCGCGCTGCGCAAGGCCGGGCAGCGGCGCAGCGCGCGCGCGCCGGTCGATAACGGACACCGCACGCCCCGGCCCGCCTGACGAGCCCGATGATAAAATATCCTCGCGCCTGGGGTCGCCATTCGCTCGCGCTCGATGTGGAACACTTGTTTAATAAACGAGGCTAGAAGTTATGTCACTTTACCATTCTTATATAACAAGGAATTGTTAAGTCGTAAAGTAAGTTTTTTCGGATTCCTTGCGAAACCTTACTTACCTGGTCCAATTTTTTTTTGGGAAAAAATTTGAGAGTCGACGTCTAGTCATAAGCATAACGCGCTTCGAGTACACCCGGCGGTAGACCGAGTACGGCCGAACGGTTCAACGCGCTTCAGATATACTCGGCGATAGACCGAATATGACCGAACGAGAGGAACGTCGAGAGACTGAGTATAATATTATTTGCGATAGGGTAAAAACTTCAAGTTCGCATCACGCAGCGTATATAAAGTCAACATAAGTTCAGTATATAAAATCAACATAAGTAATGAAGACGTATATTTTCTCTTTAGACAAACGTATTTCATTATGTGGTGTTTTTGTATATAACTATATAACTTTTATAAATTAATTGAATGCATTTGTGTGCACTAATATATCATATTTATTACGATATTTTTGGTGTGAAATTGGATAAAATATCAACGTGGTTCTACGTTATTACTAAAAAGTAATAACGTAGAAGACGGCGAATCTTTATAGCGAGGAATTTTTAGCCACCAGGACTTGATTGATTGTTGACTGATATTTAAGGCATTTAGTGCATTCGCTAAAGGCGTCATAGAAAAAATGGAGGTACTAAATGGCTCATTGAGTAAGAACAATACTTAACGCTGTGGGGTGGAACGTTCGATACTAGATAACTTTAGGCTTTCGAACGTCCCCTCTTTTGTATGAGGGGGTATGTCACGGGTCTTAGAGGGACCCCGAGACAACCTGGATAGTCGGGAAAAGTGCATTGTTTCCACTTCTACAGTGTGGTCTTAAGCACGTCAAATTTTTATTTGCGCTTTTGTTTTTCATTAAAAAATATTAGTTACAATAGCACCTCTATCGTAATCACTTTTTAACATTTCGTTTTCATAAACGTAACTCCTTTAACAACCAAAGAAGAACATTGAATTACCAAAAGAAGTTTATTTGTGAATCATCACCCCGCAAAATGGTCTGAAATTCGCGTTCCATATATATATATATATATATATATATATATATATATATATATATATATATTTATATATATATATATATATATATATATATATATATATGTGTGTGTGTGTATATATATATATATATATCCGATGTCCGGGAATAGATGTCGGACAAAGAAAAACGGTATTCGTTGCCTATAAAGGAATAAAGTATCGTTGAAATAAAACTTAAAACACGTCCTTTTTCTAATTGTGTGAAAAAAATATTACACATAACTCTTTTTAATACACCGAATACTTGCCCGGAGGGTACGGTGCTTACCCGGAGATTTGGCAAGCCACTAACGCATGCACACAAGCTCTTTTATTCAATTTACCGAACAGCTGATAATATTGTTATTTCACTATACCCGCCCCATTACGTGCCTAAATATTGAATTTAATTTATTTGTTAAATGACATGAAACATTACTATTAAAAATATAATAATTTGATTCCTAATGTACTCACGCATGTTATAGTTATGCGGAAATCACTTATCATATGACTTAAATAGTTTGATAAATATTGCACAGAAAAAATATTTCAATTAAATTTTATTTACTTAATATACACTGAAAAATTACATCACTTTAATATTTGATTAGCCTTAAATATGTAATATTAACCGTCTTATTTTAAACACAATCGCACTCTCCCAATTATCGAGTTAATCACTTTATTAATCATTTGAATATTTATATTAACCTTATTAAAATTTTGCTAATCCTTTCACGTAAATTATCTTCATAAGTCGATCGATAGATACAATAAAATTAAATCTGAACTATAAAACGAGTAAAAATATTTATCACTTCTCGCCTATACATGGTTAACCATAACATCGAAAACACAATAATTTCAATTTCATTTAAATAGTATAACAGACGAAGGTATTAAATTTTTCATTTTAGTTCTGTAGTTTAATTTACTAATTAAAATGTTTTCTTACTTCAAGCATGAGAATCACACGTGTGTTCTCGACAATGCCCTGCGTCATTACTGAGAGAAAAGCATCGCATGATAGAAAGGGGTGAGGCAAGTTTTCTCTTAGCTAATACTCGTGGACTAGATTGGATTGGCTAACGTAATTTCTCTTACAACATACCAACCAATTATAAATTATTGCTTGCTTTAAAACGACAACCAAATTAACCAGGTGTTACAAAGCTGCGTTGTATTATTTAGTTTTTCTATCAATAGTACTGTATCGTAGTCTTCGCATTTTTAATATTGTGCAGAGATACCTTAGATTGGACACATCAACTAAGCACGTATGCATAAGAGGATTCTTATAGATATCGGTGATTATACTAGGTTCGGAAGAAAGTATATGAAGAAAAGATTTAAAAAAGATAATTATTCAATAACTTTTGTTATTATCTATAAAGAATGCAGCCTTGAACGTTACATAAAACAATTGTAAGAAGTTGTCTTTATACTGAAGTATCTCGTTGATTTCAAGAAAAAATATAAAGTTACAATCTTTAAAGAATAATTTTATATTTGATTTGTTTTGCCTTTGCGGACAGAAACATTTTTTTCTAATCAAAATCGTAATCGATAATTATACATCTGTTTTTGGATCATACGATAAATTAAACGTGTATTGAATTTTTTTAAATTTTATTTTGACAACAATTCTTTTGATTTACTAACAGGCCACGATGGCGGCCTAAAAATTTGATAAAGTATAAATTTTTTTCTCTTAAACATGTGTTTAGTATCATATTCTAATGTACTATTTCTACTTAACTAACTACAGTGACATAATTTTTTTTTAATTAATTTAATTGAAAATAAACGTAATGAATATTCTATGACTAGTATAAATAATAACAGCTGAATGTATTTGGAAAAAACCGAGTTCTAGTTACAAATTCAGCGATTCATCTGCCAAAACATTTAACAGTGTAAGCCATTCTTTCCCAACCATTTTTATGTCGTGAGCCAGGAAAAAAACAAAAAGTTATGTAAAAAGCCTTGCGACCTCTTTACTATACTATAAAATTAAAGTAATATTTCAATTAATTTAACGTTAATCATTTTAATAAAATTAAAGCTTAATTATTAAGCCATAAGTATGTTTTTTCATGTTGTTATTGCCTGTTAATATTCAATGTTGTAAGACTTCTTCATAAAACTTTTAATAAACGAACATTTTGTATGCAGGTCTTATTTTTTGGATAGACTGCGACCCCATTATTTTTGCTAACTATTGTTATGACGTCTACTGTGTGCTATTCCAATAGTATGACATGCTGATGTGTTTAGGTGCATGCGATTGCAATGCTCGCCAGGCGAGTATAAGGTATTCGGCTTCTAATTACGCCAAAAACTGAACAGTACATGGCAAGGTTGGCTAGTCGGGTTCATAGTACTGGTCAGGTAATACTCTCGTTTGATAGAGGATGCTTAATTGATAGAGGACGTCACGTGGCTAAAGATACTATCCTCGATGTATTTGCCGAAGATCCCACTCGCAGCATACGTTCGACAGTCATGTCTCTTAGCGTACCGAAAATCCTTGTCGGAGATACGCTGGGAGAAGATGGATAACATCCGTTTCACTACCGGTTTGTACAACAAATGACCGAAGAAGATTTCTCCCGATGTCGTACTTTTTGCAAGTAGCTCATTCGCATGAATGACGATTCACCAACATTTGTTCGACGTATTTTTTGATCAGATGAAAGCACATTTACGTGGCATGAAATATTTGATGTGCATAACGAACACTACTGGAACCACACGAATCCACATTTAAATTGACCGTAAAGTTTTTAGCACAGATGGCTTTTAAATTCTATATGGGCAGGAATTTTGGTTAAGAAGCTCATAGGTCCGTTTTTCCTAGCTACCAGAATGACATTGAAAAATTATTTGTATTTTTTGCGTAATAGAGTGGAAAACTTTATCTCAAATTTGTCTTTGAGTGTCGTCAGAGATATGTGGTGGCAGCACAACGGAGCGCCCCATCACTTCGGTATTCGGGTACGTGAGTATTTAGATGAGCAATATTATCGTCACTGGATAGGGCACAGAGGAATTGTGCCCTGGCCTCCGATATCTCCAGATTTAACATCACTCGATTTTTTTCTTTGGAGTAACATCAAATCCGATGTATACTCAACTGAATGCTCGAACGAACTAACTTTACGAGAAAGGATTACCGACAATTTTAATAAAATTAAGGGAAATGCTCAAATAGTGGACAATGTTACTAATTCAATTATAAGGAGAGCGCGATTGTGTGTAGAACAAAACGGAAGTCATTTTGAATATCTCCTTCAAGATTTCTTAAACAAATAAGTGAAATAATTTTACATGAACATTAAATTAATAAATTGTTTTGTGAAATAATTGTTACTCAAATTACTTTTCAGTGTAATACTTTACAAACGTGAAAAAAATCATGGACTGAGTGGTTTCCGCAGAACTACAATATGAGTGAGTATATTAATATTATTTATTAAGTTTTTAATAGTTATATTTAATGTTATTTAACCGATCAATTAAACGAAATACTCGCTACGTACAAATTACTTATTACAATATACAATGTCTCGCGCGGCAAGTTTGCGGGTTCTTTCCCCGAGCGACGCTTAACAATGTGGGCAAGTATCATGTGTACAGAAAAGATGACAAATAATTATGAATATTATTTTGATTTTTTAGAAAAAATTATTCATCTTTTAAACTATTTGTTTCCTTATTAATCGACATATATTCCGGGACAACTAGATATATATATATATATATATATATATATATATATATATATATATATATATATATATATATATATAAATATATATAACTATATATATATATACAGGTGTCCAGTGGCAGATTTCAATATTTGAAAAATTGTAAAAAGAAACTACACCTCTAATACAAAGTAGGTTTATTTTACCTTTATAAAAACAAATGCGGATTTCATTTTTTAAAAACCACGTTTTCTAAATGGCTGCCATCGAGTCTGACACACTCTTCGAGTCTCGCACGCATGATGTCAAAAACGCGTTTGCAGAGCGACTGGGGTATCCTACTGACTTCGACTCGAATATTTTCTTTAAGTTGTGTCACAGTGCTCGGTTTTGTTTTATAAACAACTGATTTTAAGTATCCCATAAGTAAAAGTCACACGGGCTTAAATCGGGTGACCTAGGTGGCCACGGTACGGTACCGTCTCGGAAAATGTTTTTTTCTGGAAATAACTGCCGCACTGCATTCATGGACACATTAGCAGTGTGAGCTGTGGCCCCGTCCTGCTGAACCATGCGTTTTGGTTGAAGGATGGACTATTCTTTAGTTCTACTCTGAAAAAGTCATTTAACATCTGGGCATATCTCCCGAATTCAAAGTTATAGTTTGGCCACGTTGATTTTCAAAGAAATAAGGCCCTATGATTGCAGATGCAGACATGGCACACCAGACTATTACTTTAGGCTTATGTAAAGGCTCTTGATGCATTTGTCTTGGGTTGTGGACATCCCAGTAACGAAAGTTCTGCTTATTCACATATCCTCCAATGTGAAAGTGAGCTTCGTCACTAAAGAATATGTTGCCCATCCGGGTAGCAGTACGAAATCTCAACAACATCACCTCCGCGTAAGTTTTTCTTAATTCAAAGTCAGAATCGTGTAAATCTTGAACAATTTGAATTTTATATGGATGGAACTTGAGCTTTTTTCGTATCATTACCTGTAAAGTTGATTTCGGAATTCCCAATATCGATGAACGCGTACACGTTCATGAGTGATAAACGGGGATTTTCAACGACAGAAACCATAACACGCTCGACATTTGGTGTAGATCCTGGCCTGGGCCTATTTAATGTTGATCCTGTAGCTCTGAACCTTGCTACCCATGACTGATTGAGGTTGATCGATGGTCCATCACGTAATCGACGAATACTGTAACGATTATTAAATCGACGGCGTGCTACAGGCAGCGAAAATCCACTCGAAATGTACGCCTCGACGGCAAAAGCGCGGTGCTCTCCACTCCACTGTTCCATGGCTACTAAAACATCCGCACCGCTTGCTTCTAACGACGCCCCCCGCGCTCCTCTTATGTGTTGCGTTCAGAAACTATGTTTGTTCAAACTTTGAAATCTGCCACTGGACACCCTGTATATATATATATATATATATATATATATATATGTATATATATATATATATATATATATATATATAAGACGAAATTCAGATTTTGATAAATATTGCATTGGGGTTTCACTTAATTCATTGTTATGTATAGACATATATAAATAGTAGAAAAATTTTAAATTGTAGAAAAACACTCCAAGATAACACGATGGTCTGAAATCAAAAATTTCCTTTCGTGATATTTACGTCAATAAGGTTATTAGTGTTAAACATATGTATATAGTGAGTATACTGAGACATTAGTTATAACATGTTAAATAAGGAAAAACACCATCACATATGTGAAAGTAAATGCATAAATCCTTTACCGAAATTGTACTGCAGACAAAGGCGCCACGTCTCATTGGAATGTCAGTTTCATTCATTTATAAGAAAAGTCGAATTTTGTAATTCCATCCTTACGAAAAACAACTAATTATTTTTATACTTGAATATAGACCATTTTATTACGACAATATCTATATATTTCTATATATAACAAAGAAACAAAAGGAATCCTCAATGTAATATTTAACAATATCAAAGTTTAATTTTCTACGTACATGGAAAACAAATTTCAAACAGTGGTCCCACATATATTAACGAATTTCCACGCCGAATCGAACTCGGAATTTAAACCTCAATAGTGTATCTCGAAAACGGGATGAAATACGAGAAAATTTTATTGATTA
The DNA here is from genome assembly GCA_039881145.1 of Druceiella hillmani. NCBI lineage: Eukaryota > Metazoa > Arthropoda > Insecta > Lepidoptera > Hepialidae > Druceiella > Druceiella hillmani. The sequence continues at coordinate 9,515,628 of JAYKKI010000002.1, forward strand.
TAGTCATTTTATTTGTACCGAGGAACCCATAGAAATCAGCTTGTAATACTAATTTATATTTTACTGATTAATAAAAATATTTAAAAGTAGAAAAAATCTAGTACAAAGTTAGACTTAACGCGCACGTTATTCTTACCTAATCTTTGTAAGCATTTTTTTTTTCAGTTTATTAAAAACATTTAATTTTATACATTCATTTTTTTAAATACAACATTAAATTTCTTATAACTGAAACTACATTTCTCAAATAAAATAGTAGATTCAAAGAGTAAAAAATAAACATCGACACTATACACATCTTATTACCAGGTTGTTGTATCCATCACACAAGACATGTGTCGATAACTTGACTATATTCGCAGTTTCCCAAGGCAATGAAAATAAAGCTTGTTTGGAGCAATTTACTAAAAAATCTGATGATTTTTTTACCATATTTTCAATTTATTTCGATCGGATCAAACTTTTGTTAATTATGTCAATTTATTCATCATTTATATAAATAATTTCAAAACCATTTACCTAGATAGTAGAAAAGGGCACAGAAAGGACATCATTTGCTAATGATAAAAATCCATGCAAGCTAAAATTAAAATAAAATAATTTCAATAAAGTCGTAAAAATTATTTTCTTATGGCAACCCACTCAATTTGGATAAAGGAAATAACATTTATTGACATCTCGAGAGTAAAAGAAAAAATATATTTATTAACTTCTTTAATTTTAATATTTTTTTTATTTTTCACGCAAACAAACAAAATTACAGTTAAGTAAATTTTTCAGTCTGTAACATGGGTAGTTTTTGAGAAGACAGCTGTGACATAGACAGAGAGAAGGACACCAAACGTCTGTCACACTGTCTGTTTCACAGCTGTCCTCTCAAAAAAGGGGTTTTCTCTTACGGGGTTTTGCCATTTTAATATAAAATTCTAAAAGTGGCTCCAAAAAATCATCTCTAAATTTTTTTCAATCGACTAACGCCGATCTAATTAATTTTCCAAACTTTATAATTTGCTCATTCAAAAATGTTTTGTCGCCGCCTTGGCCACTTAATTTCCTTTAAAAAATCATAGCAAACTAAAAATTATATTCCGTAGAACATACTTAAACCCTGATAAAAAACAGACATTATGGTCAACAGTCATACCATCTGTTCATCTGTTTGCCACAACGATTTTTCTACAACTGTTCGATGTTGAAACTTGAAATTTGACAAGTAATAATTAAATTTAACCCAAATATTTAATAGTTTATAAATATTATTAAAAATGTAATAGTTTATAAATTATTAAAAAATCGCCATACAAAAATGTTTAAAGCACAAATTAATTACCCGCATGGTATGAAAAAAATATATCCCCCCATAGAAATAACAGAGTTTTGAAATGCTTACTTAAATTTATGGAAAAACTATGCCAATAATTCTAAATCTCATAGTTTTATAAGAAATTCACGATATTTTTATGCGTACAAAAGACGTACTACGCAATATTTTTATATTCACTGATAAATAGTTTAATAAAAAGAGTAGGCCAAACGTTTAAACTTTATCACATACCTAAACGTATGCTGAACCCTCGTGATGCGAGTCCCGCTCGTAGTTAATGGGTTATACTATTTTTCACTCCCGCAATCCTTACCAATCTACCCCTTTTATCCATAATCTATAGGTGCCTCATTTCCCCTTAAATGGAGGATCCCTTTCATTCCGGTATTGATTATAACTGATAATAAATTTGGAATTCAGCATCACATCGAAGAGAAAATTTCTATATTTCATAATGTACCGCTTTTTCCACACGGACGGCGACCCCACTCGCACAGCACGAGCGTCCTGCAAACGAGTGTCTGCCTATTACTTTGACACTGAAACGAGCCTGTATCAACAGGGTAAATATAGGTCTGTTGCCGCTCTGGAGGACGTAGATATGATTATAGAGCTTGATGTCACCCCGTTCTAAACTGTTGCATGTGAATGCTGTTGGGTTAGGTTATCATAGTATACTCGTCTCTGGATATTGCTTTTCAATTAATGAGTTGAATACACAGATCAAATTAATTGTTTGCAAACCATTCGATATTAACATCGACGCTCTACGAGGGGTAAATGTATAAATATTAAAACCAATATAATTAAGCAAAATTACCCTTTATTAAGAATTTTATTTTTTTATCATTAAATTTTCATTTATACTGTTATTTTAAATTAAGTAATAAATAAGATCTTATGTAGTTTACTATATCCCCTTACCTGATTTATTGAATAAACCGAAGTTCCGTGTATACGTATAAAAACATATTTTATTCATAAACATGTTCCATTGAACAATAATAACAATGGCTACACCAATCTTCTGTTTATCATTAACATGCTCAAGACAGCTGTAATTTCAATCGTCAGAACGGTGAAACGATTGTACGAATATCTTCTTCTTAGCCGTTCACGCCGCCGTATCCCACGGATATGACGACCGGAACGGCTAAGAAGGGAAATAGGCGTTTCTGTTATACGCTATTTAATACCAATTTAATACTGTTTTATCTGATATTATCGTACTATTATTGTTGTAATCCGGCAATGATTTTACTCAGTATGGTTTCACACGCTACGAATTGAATGAACCGTATTGATATGGCAATATCGTCTGTTGCCCGTCCGTACATCCGTCTGTCTGTCTGTCAGAGGTTCCTAGCTTCTAAACGAAATAAATAAAGCTTAAAACTGATTTAAAATGTATATTTCGATGGGACTCCCAAATAAGTTCAGCGGTCTCAGTTTTTTTTACATGGGCATGTGGAACGGTACGTTTTTTTACATAAGTTTCCTTGAAAATACCTCTTCGAGTAGAGTTTTGATATTTCGGGAAAATAACTATTATTAATAAGACGGACCTTTTTAAATCCATTTATGGGTAATCCATTGCTAAATGTCAAATACTAAACAATTATGAGTAAAGGTATATTTAAGAGATTTACGATGGACTAGATTTACGATGCTGGGTATATATATAGCGATATATTTACAAATACTTTTACAGAAATGCTGCGTACCCTTAAATACTTAAATTTACGTACGTAAATAAATATTAACTGAGACGCAGCGAAATCTATTCGGTCTTAAAACGTTTTTTTAGTATTTCGCGTGATATGTTCAGCCCAGTTTAATTTTTAAATGCATATACGTCTCATTATATCCTCAAATTTAGTTTTATCTCATATAGTTTTGCATTCTTTGGGTGTGACTTTATTATATTTATTTTCAATGTGCTTTTAATTTATTAAGCACTTTTCTAATCAAGACCGATATTTTTCTGTCATCAGTTATTTCCGGATGTATGTTACCTATTTGGTCAGGTTTAATTTTAGAAAAAATTGGACTTAAAATTAATCCACTCTAAGCGTATTCTTGGATTCACTTCAAGCTATTGGCTGTGTTTTAACTCTTTTCATTTGTTGGCTTATGTATGCATGTAAACTTATGTTATATGCATATTTTCCATATACGTTTATAGTTTCTTTTTATCTATTGGTTTGTCATAAATTTGATTTTTAAGATATTAATTTCAAAACCTCTATGCAAGTCTTTGCTTCCGATGGTATTTCTTTAAGCACCTCGTTCAGTTCTACATCCACTGGAGCAAGTGTAACGATATCACCAAGTCTTGTTTTTAAATTCTCCAAGTCCGCTGAAATTTTAAAATCGAAAAATGTTTCATCCTATTTCCATGTGAGAATCTAACGGAACAAGGCAACGCATTTCCGAATGAAGATGGAAGAAAGTATACATAAATCTTTTTAACAAAATTGTTCCAACGACTTTTAAGGGGCACTAAAAAAGAAACCAATCGAAAATATAAAATAATAAAAAGCTCCAAAAATCTCTAGCGCTAGTAATATTAACCAAATTGATTTATGTTAAGAAATCATATTTTGCTGTAAAAAATCCAATTAAGTGCTCATATTTTTATCATTTTTATCGTATTTTATCTTGGCGAGTCCTTTAGTCACCTTTTGCGACCAAAGGACTCTCCAAGATAAGTGAAACGGGGATTTACTCTTCATTATTGAGGACTTCTGCCACCAATTTTCCATTCGCATTATGAGACTCTGGTCAACACATATGACCAAAGTACTTACGGAAATATGTCAAATGGACCCAAACTTGGTATAAATTTATAAGATACTTTGCTCTCTCATGTATTTAGGAGTTCCTTACAAGATTTCAGCAGCGCGTTATTAGATCCTGATCATATTTATAGGGGTCTTATCTGAAATCATTTCCTTTCAAACAAAAAAGAACCCTCAAAGTCGGTCAACGCGTCTCAGTTACAACTTTGATTACATTAAAAAAATACGCGTCCTCCAAACCGAGAACATTCTCCTTTTTTGTAATCGATTATAAATAAAACAGCTTATCGAAACCACGAAGTTAAAAAGGCGTAGAGATAATTTTTAAGATCAAATATCTAAGCCATTGTCTCTGAACTACTTGGCAAGGGTCTAAACACCCCAGATGAGTCGCGACATCTCGGTGCCGTCGACCACGGCGACATTTAATCCAAGTTTGTTATTAGCAATCACGTAATTCCTCAGTCGATGTGACAATGAGTTTGCTAAAAGTTCACGATAATACGTAAGCTGATTAAGATGTCCACCAGATTCTGCACAGACTGTTGCTGCATGCTGATTGGAACGTCAGTCATTGGTTAAATTAATCTCATCGGCCAATAGTTAAATTTCGTACCCTAAATCCATTTCTTTAAAATTTGAAGCGTAACTAACAAGCTTTCCTTTACAAAATTTAAATTACGCTAGCCAAAAGCTGTGACGAACCTAATTTTTGCGAAATATTTATATTAAAAATTATAATTGTAATATAAATATAATATGAATTTATTATTTAAGATGGCAAAATGTTATATATCATAATTAATAATAGATAATTCTATTTTAAGCTAAATAAATCGATTCCTAAAAAAATTTGCATGAAAGTTTTGTGTTAGGCCACGTTATCACGTTTTGCTATTAGCGCGTTTAACCGCGACCAAGTCTTTCCAAATAATCGAGTTCGAACCGATATATGCATTTACATATACATACACACTTACGTATATAAACACGTATACACAGTAACCTATATATATATATATATATATATATATATATATATATATGTGTGTGTGTGTGTGTGTAACCATAAATTAAATATATTGCATAACTTCATGTTAAAAGAATATTTGACGCTACTAATTTTCTGACGTAATATTCCCGCATATCTTACGCGAAAGAATGTATAAGCCTACTTTTCTCGACGACCACATAAAATAGGGTAATCGTATTCATAAAACTTGTGATATTTTAGGTCATCGACAAGAACACACACTCATTCATAAGCGACATACACTAGGTGACCATTTCCTTAAGCTGAAAAATCTGTACAAATATAGCCCCATCTCTAAAATGACAAAAATGGCATTCAAATAAGTAAATTTATTAAAAACATAGAAACAGTATTTAAAAAAAACCGTTAAGTGGATGTAGAAATACGCATACAGTAATGTTCCTTATATGTGTACATATTTTGAAATTGACCGCTAAACCGAAGTCATTTTACTTTAAAGTTCTGGACAGATTTTTCAAATCGGCGGTTGAAAATTTTGAATGCGGGGGCACTGCACGTCAATTTGAAACGTAATATGTTACAAATGGGATTTAAAAGTGGTAAATGGTAAATAGAACCTTAATTTAATTTTGAAAGACCTTTTCAATGATCTCGATGAGGTGCGCGAAAAAAGAAATTCGCCCTCACTTTACATACATGGGTTGCAACATAATAACATTTTTTACACAACATTTTGCGGTATATTAATTGAAATGCCAAATTTTTTGCAAGTATTTACTTGCAAAATTTAGTACACTAATAACTGAAGAAACCGTGAAGCTGTGAGGTACGGAAACCATAGAGAGTTATAATGTTTCGAATCGAAATAAGAACCTTTTTTAACTCGAACTTAATGCCCCACCACCAAAGTCGGTTGATTTATTAAAGCTGATTACCCTAGCGATGTCTCGAGTAATTAAATTGGAATTAATGAATTTCATTATTAATCTTTAATTGTTATAAAAAAAGTTTTTACAAATTATTATTTTTTTAATATATTTAGCGTTAATTTTGTGTAAATTAATTATAATTTAATTTTTCACAAATAAATGAAACTATGTGATGTAGATTATTTCTATTTTATTAAATTCTTTACCACGATCTAGGTTTTGTTGTATGAAAACCTCTTCAGTTAGGCAATTTGTAAAAAGCTCAAGCTTTATGCAAGTAAAGCTAAGCTACACGTATAATATATTGATCTTATATTTAAGTATTTTATTGTTTATACTCGTAAATTATTCACTGTTACCGAAAATTAATAAAAATAATATCTATATACTTTTAATAGAGAAATACTGATAATAATTTTGAAATTGTTTATAAATTGTTCACTGTTACCAAAAATTAATGAAAATAAATACCTATATACTTTTAATAGAAAAATACTGATAAATATTTTGATTTTCATTAACAATGCGGAAATCAAACCACAGAGATCTTGTAGTGTACTTTATGAAAACTATATTGAAGTAAAACTTCTTTACGCATGCTTGACTTGGGGAGTAAGCTGGTAAATGCGTGACGAGAGTGTTACGGAAAGTGTAATTGGGCGAGGCGAACGGAAGTTGAGAGGGAGACATAAGTTAGTGACGTCAGAAAGAGAGAGAGTTACGTTTCGTATATTACTGTAGGGATAAGGCTCTCTTTCTTTCATAGCCAGTTATGTTTCGTATATCTAAGACACAGTGCAAGCCTATTGCCTGTATTACACTGTAGGAGAAAAAAAGAGCAGTGCGCGCGCACATTTTCTTTCTCTCTTCCTCTTATAGCCAGTGCATGAAATATATATATGCGAGTTTGCTAGCGTTACACGAATGGTGATTATTTTGTAATTTCATTTCGTTCTTGAACAATATTATAAATTATTATTTTGTTCAATACATTAAATATTCTATGTATAAAGTGAATAAAATTGTAAATTCATTTTAAAGTTCATATTTTGTGAATTTGAAGTTTTATTTCAGTGGTGAGGTCTAAAGCACACTCGTTTTTTTATCATTGTTGTCTTTCTAAACCATACAGTCCGGTATATTTTGCAAAAAAAACAATGTGACAAAATTGTTTCCATACCAATTATGATTTAGTAATGAAAATTCCGTAAAAAAAACGTTTGAGACTTTACATCTAGCAATCGTTTTCTAATAGCAAAATTATTTTTAAATCGTTTTTCTTTATAAATAAATCAGCCCTTATAACTAAATTATGAATATTATTTTATTTAAAAAAAGAAAAACATTGAAAAAATTACTTTTGCTAAAGTGAACAACCATCTAGGCTAATATCATTATTTGTTGAGATCAGTAAGAAACATGTTAAGAGGAACCATTATTTGATATAAAACATAAAGATTTTGTACAAGTCAACAAATACTAAATCCCACAAACTATGCAATCAAAATTAGTGGAGAACGATGAAACAGATAAATCGAACGTCGCAAACGAGCAAGTCGCATCACTATAAACGACACAAACTTCGGGTTGTCCTGAAACTTTCTTCAAACTTTCGCTATTAACGAAATCTTCATTTGTAACCAACGCTGGTCATGATTGAAACTAAAACTTGATTACTTCTTTCACTTTATACACAAAAGCGAAACTTTATGTTCTATTTACGTTTACCTACTGTCTTTTCAGCACTAAAAGTAATAAACTTACGTATCTATAGGGGAGCCGGGGTTGGAAGTCATATTTTTTTTTCTTTTGCATTTTTAGTGACTATATTTTTAGTTTGGCAGTGACATTTGTACATTAACAGATAGTGTTCTAAAGCAGTTTAAAAATCAATAATGGTCAACAATATAAATTGAAGAAATATTATCATTTTTGTGAAAAAATGTGACTTTTCACCTCGTATCGGGGATGGTTGTCATAGTACCGGGGGTAGGTTGTCACATACTAAAGTAAGAGGGAATACAAAAAGAAAATTTGTTTAAATCAACAGAGTTATTATTAAAGATTTTTTTTGTACTTAAACAATTGTACATAATAAAGATTGGGATATTTCTTATATTTTAAATTAAAAACAAAATATTCGCTTTGTGCGATAAATTTGTAACTAAAAACGGACTTCTGCTAACGAAAAACAAAATTATGATTAATCAGTCATTAATTTGTTTGGACGTAAGTAATATTTTTTATCAAAAATACCTAACCTAATGAAAGTCTAAAAAATCAGTCTGAATATTGCAAATCACAATTTTGTTAGATATAACTTGGAAAATCAGGTGTGCATGCTTCATGAGCCCATAATTTGTAATCCTGGTACTGAATTCAAACTTCCCTAGACTTGCTATCCGGAGACAAACATACCAACCAAAGCCCTTCTTCCTCTTTCTTAGCTTCATCGCAGGTAACTCTTTGCTTTTTAATTTTCTTTCCTTTATAAACCTTCTTCTTTTCCTCATTCTCACTAAACAGACGTTTCTATACCTTCTTTTTCACTTCTTACTCCTCCATTTTCTCTTCTAAATACTTCTCCGGTGTATCTGTTAGAATTGCTGTTTTACATTTCCTTCTATTACTATATCTAAAACAAAGTTTTATATAGCAAAACCTCAAAACAATCAACAAAAAAGACAGCACCCATGCCTGCGGCTGGTTGTCACATGTGACTACAAGCCCCCGTGTATTTGAGACAACCATCCCAAAGCATATTTTAGAGCATAACCTCCAAAAATATATTTAATTCCATGTTTATATAAAAAGTCATTTAGCAAATTCATAAAACACGTGTCTAACATCTTATGTACAAGAAAAGGTATATAACTAATCAAAATTTAAGTATACTTACAGGACACGGCACAAATGACTAAAAATTACTTTTGTGGTACGAAAAAAAACAATTGCACGTGTCTCTGTGACGGCATTTGGGAGCGGACCGAAGTGAAATAGAGGGAGAAGTGTTGCTCGCGTGATCTCTCAACGCCGTTCGACAGACTCATTCATTTGTTAAATTCTCTATTATAGCCGTTGTGACAACCAACCCGTGAGACAACCATACCCGGTCTCCCCTATTAACGCCATTTTGTGCGTTTAACCCGTTTAAACTAAAAATATGAAAATAGGTTTCCTCATTGTTTTTTTTCAATGGACAGGCAGCCTGCTAAATTTTTCAGTCTTCTTATCAATTTTTCAGTTAACTTATCAGGATTCTCATACTCACAGACCAGATAGAAGATTAATTGAAAAGAGACAAATCTTTTCTACAATTATATAGTACAACTAGCTGTGCTCCACAGTTTCACCCACGTGAAATTCAGAATAAGAAAAAAAATTCTCCCACATGTTGCTCTTAATTATAAAGTATTACCAAACCAAAATCCGTCCAGTAAATTTTGCATGATTGAGGCGCAAAGTAACAAAATTTCTAAAAAAAAGTTTTTCGGTTTCTGTTAGCATTCTATATGCTAAATCAAACACTCTTTTTAAAATGTTTTCCATGTACAGAATTTACTCTGTTACAATTTTAAATATGTATAAATTATACTTAATAAATAATAAATTTATATAATACTTGTCATCATCAATATGATTAATGCTGATAAGTACTTTAATAATTTCAAAACTAAATATGTTTAAATTTATGGCAAAGAGTAACTGGCATTATATAAATACTTAAGTGTAAATATAAATATAGCTTCATATATATAAAGATATGCATAGAAAGACATATTGCCTTAAACACTTCATGATTTCAATGTAACCGGACATTTCATATCCGGTTTATGTAAGAGACTATCCTGGACTATATAAATTTGACATAGGCATGAAAAATTTATTTGAATAATAATAATTCTATTTTATGCCAAATATAATTTCGTAAAGATATAAAATTAAATATATATTTATCATGACTAATAATAAATACTTTCATAATATTAATAATTTTATTATTGTTCGAAGCAAGCACAAACAATACTAAGAGTCCGAGATAGTTTCTGTATCGCGTAAGAGTTTCTACAAACAAAACATACAAATGAACAATCCCATGTGGACATAAATTTTGTTTCTTAGGTGTAGTATCCAACCAGAAATATTAATTTGTCTTCGACCGTAAAGGAAATCTCAAACTTCGGTCGTACAATGTCTCCACCGAAAGTCGAAACCAAAACCGAAACTTTTCTTATAAAATTTTAACTATCGTGTTACTGAAACGTATGTTACAGACTGTATTATCAACATACATAAAAATTAAGATATTTTGGTACTCCTGGATATTTCCTCAGAATGCAAGTTTTAAAAAATCAAATATTGTTTTTTCAACGTCAAAAGACACAAGACACTAATAGAAACAAAGCACTACGTTCCGCCCAAAGTAAAGGAGAGGAAAGATACATATAAAAGCTGATAAAACCAATTGCTGACGCTCGTGTATTCTATTTCATTTTAGGATTTTCAGTTGAAATGAAAGAAAAGAAAAAGCCGGACGTCAAAATCGATATAGACAATCTGATCGAACACTACTTAGCTCCAACAAATAGCCTATCCACCCGCAAGAGTTAACGCATGTCATTAATAAAGGACACTAAATGTACATATAGACATAATAATATACCGCCTGCATCGTTCGACATACTTATCGAGCCCTTAAAAGGAAAACTGCCCACAAGCACGCGTCACGCGCTGCCATTTACCGCGAGCCGCCCACGCGCTCTGACGCCAGCACCGACCTATTCGACGGCTAATTGTGCTATCTGGCGCGCTCTTTACTTTCATCACAAACCTCTCATCCTACGTCATATTTGAATAAAATCAGGTTAATCTAGTCTGACGTGATTGCTTTATCATTTGCGCGTTTTACTAAAATTACCTATTGTACGAGGTAAAGACTTTTATTGAACTTTAATGATTAATCATATACAGTATCGCCATTTGCAGTAAAGGTGTATAAGTAAATAAAAGAGAGTTGGTATCATTACTTGCTTCTGATGGTTTGCTGTAGGGGACGGATAAAGCATAACACTATTATCATTACGCTGCGCAATGCAGTATCACGAGCCGCCGTTTTGAGATTATAGATAAAATGTAATCGAACTCCCGTCAGCGAGCGACGCACCGCGTGCGATATGTTACAACTACAACTAAAGTGTCAGAACGTTGACCTCGGACAGGGTGGAAAATTTTAAGTGAGGACAAATGGAAGTTTCCACTTTTCCCTCTTTAGGTTTGTTGTCGCAACTGGCGTTTTCTGTTTTTTAGATTGTTTACAACTATAAAAAATGATTCTGTCGAATGTCACGGAACGAAAAAGAAACGAAGAGAAAAATGGAAGGTGATTAAAGATGCGAAAAATACTACGTTCCTATAATCTAATAAGGTCGAGATTGCTAAAGTAACTTTTTAAAAAAATGTTATTCATAGAAAAAATTAGATTCCTGCTATTTGCTTTTCCCCTGATTTTTAGGAAAAAATAAACTAACTTGCTGCAGAGTATATTAATCGTCTTGTTTCAATAAGAAAAAGTTTGCAAGAATTAGGTTCAGTTGACTATAAAAATGAACATTGAAAAGCAAAGCGAGCTTGGATATAAGGAAAGGTTATTTTCTAAAGAAAAATATCCAACTAACCTTTAGAATCCCAAAGCACGTAGCTCGTTATTCTGCGTTGAATCAAACACAAGCAAATTGTTAATACTATAATTTGTGGAAAATATTTCCTGAGGATGATTCAATATCTACAGATGACATTTACTGGCGTTTTTAAATTGAAATAGCTAGCAGACATTTGTGTGTTTCTGGGTATGAATTAAGATGATTTTAATCATTAAAATGTTATCTTATCTCGACCATGCTCAATATATGGACACTATTCCAACGTTAAATAAAATGTTAAATGTCTTACACTGCACGGACACCCGATACCGCCCGGCGTCATCGAAACGATACGACTATTTTTTCTCTTTCAAAGTTATGCTTTCCGTTTCATAAAACTCGAGAAATCGAATGGAAAATACCAGGTTAAAAATACGTACGGACAAAATGTTATTTTATTCATAGGAATAAAGTAAAACTATGGAAATTAATATTGTTACATTAAACAAAGTATAAAACCTTACTTGTTTATATTTTCTTTGAATGATACGAATATTATACAATCCTAAACATTATATTATATAAACCTCTACCACTTACGAAAAATCCTTCACTGTCCAAGCAGAAAAAAATTGGAATCACCTGGATCCTGATATCAGGAAAACCACGTCTTTAAACACTTTCAAAGATCGAGTGAAAAAATCCGGCAACTCCTGAAACCGTTTCCTTTGTGTCCTTGCCCTTTCCTGTCTTTTTCATCCCAAATCATGTCAATATTTTGTTTTCTTTTTTATTTTACTTTTGTATTTTCTTTTGTCTAATGTGCTATGAAGAATTTTCATTGTAAAATCTCTTAGTCTACCAACTAAATTTCAATACAAATTGTTATGGTTGACTGGAAGAGATTGCTCATGTTGCAATAAGTCCGCCATAAATACTATACATAAAAGTTAATAAATAAATAAATAAAAATATTATAAATATTTGTGTCAAGATTTTTTAGCGTTTTCCCACTACCGAAGTACATTTACCTTAATTTCCCTTATATTTTCCGTTATCTATATTAATAAAGATATTATTTATATATATATATATATATATATATATATGTATATGTATATATATATATATATATATATATATATATATATATATCACATTTAATCAATGTGCACAGTTCTGAAACCTTTAGAATAACTAATAATGAAAATAAATTATTTAAATTAAGTAGCTTACACATCATATAACTTTACTTTATTTCTTATTTATAAATAGGTTTTATAAACAGAAAAAAATTGTGCATGTACTTATGTAAACGCGTTAAAAGTTATGCTTCTTTGGTATAATGCAAGAATAACTTTATTTACCGCGCAAATAATTAAAGGAAATTAAATAACAAAAGGACTGGTCCGTGATTATAAATACGGTCGGTAAAATCTAAATTCAATCAAATAATTAAATGTTAAATAGATTATAATTTATAACGCAAATAAATACATACCGAAACTTATCGTAAGCACTATTTCTTTTACGAATATTCACAACAAATAATTTTTTTTATTATATGGACCACTATTAAACCTCGGTTATTAAAAATATTATTTAAAAACACAGATATAACTTAGATTTGTATAAATATAACACGTGTTGTGTATTGACATATACTTCAATAACTATCATGAATATAATATCAGTCACTACATGCATGTTAAGTGAGCAACTTCATTCTGTCGATTTTTGTTGCATCGTGCGGCCGGAGCATAAAATTTCACTCTCATAATTTTATCATAACGCGCCTAAAAAAGTATAACTTCAAAAATGTTTGTAACTTTAATAATAATAATAACATTTTTATTTTATATTTAAAATTGTAAAGTGTACTATACCTCCCACTCCACAATTTACACAGTGTTATCCAATAAACAGCCACACGCTTCCTCCCCGGTGCTAGTCATACAAAAACAATACACATAACAAACTTGCAAAGAATTTTGTGCTCTAAAATTCTTTGCAAGTTTGTTATGTGTATTGTTTGTATAATAACCTCTTACGACATGTAAAGCCTAGGTAGCCAAATATTCGCAAGACTGATTTTCGTGACTTTTGACCCCCGATACTAGCGGAACCGATATTTTATGAGATTTTTCATTCCATCTGCAGAACGTCCAAACATTCGTCTATTCAAATTTTTAGCGTTCTTCTCTTTATTTCATCTTATTTGGCTGTACTGTTTCAGTATGTGACTATGGTCAACGATAAATAACTTTTCAAAGTTTATACAAACGTTTAAGGATGATACTTTGTTCAAAACAATAATATTAAAAGTGTTCCTTGTGTGTGTTTTTCCTTATGATACATTTACAGAATAGAGACCGTGCAAGAAAGATTTTGTACAACTCAACAAATACTAAATGGCATAAACTACCAAATCAAAATTAGTGTAGGACGATGAAACAGATAAATCGAACGTCGCAAACAAGCAAATCGCATTACTATAAACGACACAAACTTCGGATTGTCCTGAAACTTTCTTCAAACTTTCGCTATTAACGAAATCTTCATTTGTAACCAACGCTGGTCATGATTGAAACTAAAACTTGATAACTTCTTTCACTTTGTACACACAGGCGAAACGTTTACCTACTATATTTTCAGTACGAAAAGTAATAAACCTACGTATCTATAGGGGAGCCAGTGACTTCCAAGTCACATTTTTTTGTCTTTTGCATTTTTAGGGACAATATTTTTAGTTCAGCAGTGACATTTATACATTAACGGTTCTAAATCAGTTTAAAAATCAATAATGGTCAACAGTGTCCATTGAAGAAATATTATAATTTTTGTGAAAAAATGTGACTTTTCACCTCGTATCGGGGATGGTTGTCGTAGTACCGGGGGTAGGTTGTTACATACTAAAGTAAGAGGGAATATAAAAAGAAAATTCGTTTGAATCAACAGAGTTATTATTAAAGGAATGTTTTTGTACTTAAATAATTCTACATAAAAAGGAATGGGATATTTCTTATATTTTAAATTAAAAACATAACATAATATTCGCTTTGTGCGATAAATTTGTAACTAAAAACGGACTTCTGTTAACGAAAAACAAAATTATGATTAATCAGTCATTAGTTTGTTTAAACGTAAGTAATATTTTTTTATCAAAAATACCTAACCTAATGAAAATCTAAAAAATTAGTCTGAATATTCAAAATCACAATTTTGGCAGATATAACTTAGAAAATCAGGTGTGCATGCTTCATGAGCCCATAATTTGTAATCCTGGCACTGAATTCAAACTTCCCTAGACTTGCTATCCGGAGACAAACATACCAACCAAAGCCCTTCATCCTCTCTCTTGGCTTCATCGCAGCTAACTGCTTTTTAATTTTCTTTCATTTATGAACCTTCTTATTTTCCTCATTCTCACTAAACACACGTTTCGATACCTTATTTTTCACTTCTTACTCCTGTTTTTTCTCTTCTAAATAGTTCTTTACCAGTGTATCTGTTGGAATTGCTGATTTACATTTCCTTCTGTTACTACATCTAAAACAAACAAAGTTTTATGTAGCAAAACCTCGAAAAAATCAACGAAATAGACAGCACCCCCAGCACTGGTTTTTGAAACAACCACCCCAAAACACATTTTAGAGTATAAACTCCGAAAATAAATTTAATTTTATGTTTAGATAAATCATTAGCAAATTCATAAAACACATGTCTACCACCATCTTATGTACAAGAAAAGGTATATTACTAATTAAAATTTAAGTATACTAAATTACTAAAAATTTGTTTTATTGTACGAAAAAAACAAATGCACGTATCTCTGTCACGGCATTTGGGAGCGGACTGAAGTGAAGTATGGGGGAACGTGTTGCTCACATGATCCCTCAATCGCCATTTTGTAAGTGTAACTCGTTTAAACTAAAAATATGAAGATAGGTTTCCTCAATTTTTTTTTTAAATCGACAGGCAGCCTGCTATTTTTTTCTAGTTTTATCAGGATTTTCATACTCACAGACCAGACAGAAGATTAAATGAAAGGATTATATAGTACAATTAGCTGTGCCCCTCACGTGAAATTCAGAATAAGAAAAAAAATTTCTCATTTGTTGCTCTTAGTTATAAAGTATTACCAAGTCGTGCAGCAAATTTTGCAAGATTGAGGCGCAAAATAACGAACAGACAAAATTTCTAAAAAAAAGTTTTTCGTTTCTGTTAGCATTCTATATGCTAAATCAAACACTCTTTTTAAAATGTTTTCCATGTACAGAATTTACTCTGTCACAATTTTAAATATGTATAAATTATAGTTAATAAATAATAAATTTATATAATACTTGTTGTAAATAATTTATAAAAAACATAATTAATGCTGATAAGTACTTTAATAATGTCAAAACTAAACAAGTTTAAATTTATGGCAAACAGTAACTGGCATTATATAAATACTTAAGTGTAAGTATAACTATAGCTTCATATATATAAGAATATGCATAGAAAGACATATTGCCTTAAACACTTCATGATTTCAATGTAACCGGACATTTCATATCCGGTTTATGTAAGAGACTATCCTGGACTATATAAATTTGACATAGGCATGACAAATTTATTTGAATAATAATACTTCTATTTTATGCCAAAATATAATTTCGTAAAGATATAAAATTAAATAAATATTTCATATATTTATCATAACTAATAATAAATACTTTCATAATATTAATAATTTTATTATTGTTCGAAGCAAGCACAAACAATACTAAGAGTACGAGATAATTTCTGTATTGCGTAAGAGTATCTACAAACAAAACATGCTTAATTCCATGAGGGTATAAATTTTGTTTCTTAGGTATTAAATTGTCTTCAACCGTAAAGGAACTCTAAAACTTCGGTCGTACAATGTCTCCACTGAAAGTCGAAACCAAAACCGAAACTTTTCTCATAAAACTTTAACTATCGTGTTACTGAAACGTATGTTACAGACTGTGTTATCAACGTACATAAAAATTAAGATATTTTGGTGCCCCTGGATATTTCCCTTACCTCTTTTACCATATCATATTGCAGTAATATAAATTACCTATTTGTATATTATCCTTGTTGAAAATTTATGATTCATATTGATCAAACTTATGAAGAATGAAAATTATTTTCTTTTAAATAAGACTATTTATTAATCATTTAAATAAGAATCAAGTCAAATTAACATTCCTAATTCAATATGAAAATAAAGTTATTTATTACACTTGTCATTTTTCGTATATACAAATAAACGTGAGTAAGAAATAAATATATGCATTATTATTGACCACGGTTGCGATTTTTTCATAAAATTTGAGGATGCATTTTGTAAAAACCCAATATCGTTTTTTTCATTGTCAAAGGACACAAGACACTAATAAAAGCACACCTTCCGTCCAAAGTAAAGGAGAGGGAAGATACGTACAAAAACTGATAAAACCAACGATGACGCTCGTGTATTCCATTTCATTTTAGGATTTTCAGTTGAAATGAAAGAAAAGAAAAAGCCGAACGTCAAAATCGAAATAGACAAACTGATCGAACACTACTTAGCTGCAGCGAATAGCCTATCCACTCCTATACCACATCCCGCAAAAAATGCCAATGAGAGTCCGCACGAGTTAACGCATTTCATTAATAGAGGACACTAAATGTACATATAGACATAATAATATACCGCCTGCATCGTTCGACATACTTATCGAGCCCTTAAAACGAGAACTGCCCACAAGCACGCGTCACGCGCTGCCATTTACCGCGAGCCGCCCACGCGCTCTGACGCCAGCACCGACCTATTCGACGGCTAATTGTGCTATCTGGCGCGCTCTTTACTTTCATCACAAACCTCTCTTCCTACGTCATATTTGAATAAAATCAGGTTAATCTAGTCTGACGTGATTGCTTTATCATTTGCATGTTTTACTGAAATTAGCTATTGTACGAGATAAAGACCTTTATTGAACTTTAATGATTAATCATATACAGTATCGCCATTTGCAGTAAAGGTGTATAAGTAAATAAAAGAGAGTTGGTATAATTACTTGCTTCTGATGGTTTGCGGTAGGGGACGGATAAGCATAACACTATTATCATTACGCTGCGCAATGCAGTATCACGAGCCGCCGTTTTGAGATTATAGATAAAATGTAATCGAACTCCCGTCAGCGAGCGACGCACCGCGTATCGCACGCGGTGCGTCGCTCGCTATTACAACTACAACTAAAGTGTCAGAACGTTGACCTCGGACAGGGTGGAAAATTTTAAGTGAGGACAAATGGAAGTTTCCACTTTTCCCTCTTTAGGTTTGTTGTCGCAACTGGCGTTTTCTGTTTTTTTAGATTGTTTACAACTATAAAAAATGATTCTGTCGAATGTCACGGAACGAAAAAGAAACGAAGAGAAAAATGGAAGGTGATTAAAGATGCGAAAAATACTACGTTCCTATAATCTAATAAGGTCGAGATTGCTAAAGTAACTTTTTAAAAAAATGTTATTCATAGAAAAAATTAGATTCCTGCTATTTGCTTTTCCCCTGATTTTTAGGAAAAAATAAACTAACTTGCTGCAGAGCATATTAATCGTTATTAATAAGAGAAAGCTTGCAAGAATCAGGTTCAATTGACTATAAAAATGAACATTGAAAAGCAAAGCGAGCTAGAATCAAACACAAGCAAATTGTTAATACTATAATTTGTGGAAAATATTTCCTGAGGATGATTCAATATCTACAGATGACATTTACTGGCGTTTTAAAATGGAAATAGCTAGCAGGCATTTGTGGGTTTCTGGGTATGAATTAAGATGATTTTAATCATTAAGATGTTATCTTATCTCGACCATGCTCAATATATGGACACTATTCCAACGTTAAATAAAATGTTAAATGTCTTACACTGCACGGACACCCGATACCGCCCGGCGTCATCGAAACGATACGCCTATTTTTCCTCTTTCAAAGTTATGCTTTCCGTTTCATAAAATAGAGAAATCGAATGGAAAACACCAGGTTAAAAATACCTATGAACAAAATGTTATTTTATTCATAGGAATAAAGTAAAACTATGGAAATTAATATTTGTTACACTAAACAAAGTACAAAACCTTACTTGTAAATATTTTCTTTGAATGACACGAATATTATATAATCCTAAACATACCTCTACCACTTACGAAAAATCCTTCACTGTCCAAGCAGCAAAAATTTGGAATCACCTGGATCCTGACATCAGGAAAACCACGTCTTTAAACATTTTCAAAGGTCGAGTGAAAAAGTCCTGCATCTCCTGAAACCTTTTCCTTTGTGTCCCTGCCCTTTCCTGTCTTTCCCATCCCAAATCATGTCAATATTTTGTTTTCTTTTTTAATTTACTTTTGTATCTTCTTTTGTCTAATGTGCTATGAAGAATTTTCATTGTAAAATCTCTTAGTCTACCAATTAAATTTCAATACAAATTATTATGATTGACTGGAAGAGATTGCTCATGTAGCAATAAGTCCGCCATATGTACTATACATAAAAGTTAATAAATAAATAAATAAAAATATTATAAATATTTGTGTCAAGATTTTTTTAGCGTTTTCCCACTACCGAAGTACATTTACCTTAATTTCCGTTATATATATATATATATATATATATATATGTGTGTATGTATGTATGTATATATATATACATATATACATATATATATATATATATATATATATATATATATAAAAACCTAAATTAAATGTAATGTCACTCGTCAAAGTTTTCATTAGATGCGTAACGATAATTACGTTCCTAAATTTTAACAATACATATTTTTAGCAATTCATTTATTATTCAAACGAACTATGATCATTGATTAGATTTTTTTTCAATGTAACGAATGAAAATAATACGAAGGCAACACCTCGTCAACAGCCAACCAGAATGCAAATTAAGAATCTTGTTAAGTACGAATGGACCTCGCACGATGAGGGTCCCGTACACACTTAGGTACATAGAAAAGTTTAAAAAATTAATAGCACACAGTATTTCTATTAAACTATTTATAAAAAATTATATTTTTTCATGCATTATCTAGTATGTTTTTTATAGGCGTAAAAATATCTTGAATAACAAACAAATTACCTCCAAAATCATCTCCATTTTTTCCGGTAAAGTTTACATAGACTTTTAGTAAACCTGATTGTTTCTTAATTTTAGGTTTAGCAATTTCGGAGATGGAATATTTTTAAGGACATTTCTGCAAAATTATTTTAACTCACCGTTGCAATTGACTCTGCACACAACAGAAAGCAAAATCTTTTTTAATCTAAATATGCTCTCCAATATTCTCAGACAAATATATTTTTGGATCTAATGGGAAATATAGGATTCAATCCAATATTCAGCCTTCTACGGAAGTTTCCGAGAAAAGCCGCTGTAAGAGACACACATACGATTTTTTTTCGCTTTGAGGTATGAAATTAAGGTTATTAAAAAAATACTAAAAATCATCACGCAATATTCAGATAAACTTATTGACAGAGATACGAGAGGAACAATTATTTCCAGCAATTACCAGCCGTCAAATATCTGGTTGATAAGAATATATCAGCGATGAATAGTAATTTCATTGTCATTTGTCATTTTGGTTGAGTTTCCTCAACCTACACCGTAACATTTAAAAAAAAATTAACAAAAATAATAGTCAAAGTCCAGCTCCGAACACGGTTAAGTGAGTGTGTTACTATCGTAGAGATTAACCTTATCGATAATAACGCTACCGTAATTCAGATTACAATAGTCCCCGGTGAAAGCATATCGTAGATAAAACAAACAGCACGTAGGGTACTTATGATGCAGCATAATGGTGGAAGCAGATGTAACACAATAAATGAAACCGTTTATTGCCTTGAGCAGGCCTTAACTTCTATGTATCACTGGCGGTCAGCGCGCGACTTTGCTCGCCTGACCATAACTCATAAAGCATTGACTCAAACCGCACGCTGCGAAAAACATTTTTCACGTTTAGTACAGTCAAGTCAGGAGTAAACCTCGGAATGAAAGGAGTAAAGCTGAAAGTTTGCACAGACGTCAATGTTAACGTTTGGAAGTGGACTTGAAAATCTCACAAGATATTATGTCCGTTAGTCAAGATATCATAGGGTACAAAAATCGGTCTTTTTAAAAGATCTTGCTTCTGATACATCTTATCTTTTTGGAGGTTTAATGCTTGCGAATAATGTAAATAATAGATAAATTCAATATGTAAGATGAATTAATATTTTCTTGTGTTCTGAAACCTCTAGAATTACTAATAATGAAAATAAATTATTTAAATTCAGTAACTTACACATCATATAACTTTACTTTATTTCTTATTTATATAAGATCGCTTTATCGGTGCTCCACCTTCATTTTTTTTATAAAAAACATGGTTGCCTTTAATAAACTTATAGTCGTACTGAAGAAAAAGTCGTCTTCAAAAAGCGAAGGGAGAAGCGATTCTCTCGTTAGTTCAACTAGAAAGTGGAATATCGTTCCACTACATAATACTAAACGCATGAGCGTCTCTTCCTCTTTGACATATTAGACTCTGCTTGCATTCATTCATCTTACTTCCGTTGCTCGATGAACACTGTTTGTGTGAAAAATTTCGTGTCATCACTTTTTCGGAGCGCATTTAAAACATTCTTCCATGGCCGATAAAGAAGTTGCATTTCAAATTTTTTTTTAATTTCATTATGCGGTATTTTGTCGAGAAGGTATATTAAAATTTAGCTCAAAACTATTTCTGTTTACTCGACGCTATTACGCTGGAAGTTCCGCGTAACTTTTTTATACTCCCATTATACTTATTCTTTTACCCTTTTCCTTTCTGTGTAAATGGGGGTTTTATATTTGTTTCTTACTGTAATTATTTTAAAACTATTATAGATTTTTTTATGGAAAGTCTTTACACCTGTTCAATATCCAGGAAGTTACAGTTTTACTATATATTTTTTTAGTGAAACAAAACAATATTAAACAATGATACAATTTTCTTAAACTCTGCAAATTTTATTTTCTGTTGGAGTGAAATTTTCACTTGCAACATCTGTTAAGAACCTCGTCGTAATCTTGACAAGGAACACAGCCAGGTTTTAGAAAGGTTTTCTGCCTCGAATTTCGGCTGTCACACAATTATTTTAAAGCAAATTATTGAATCCTTTTTATATACTTGTTTTTACGGGTATGTGGTCACTTATTTCATTACGTGAGTAATTTAATTTTGCATCTTTTTAAATTTCCTTTCCTCAGAAAAAATTAATTAAAGTATATCTCTGAATTCGATTCCGTAGCTTTGGTTTTTCCTCAATGCTACGTTTTTCTCTTCATTTAATTATATTTCATTGGGAAATCTAATTAGTTAAAGGATAACAGAATGTAAAGCGCATATTGAACATAAAATGAATGTGGAATATTCACAATGTGCCCTCTATAGTACATTATACGAGTCTTGTGAAAATGTTTCATTATCACGCCACGGACAGACTGTCTTATTACGGCAATGGGCTGCGTCACGGAGAATATCCCTTGTGGCGAAAGAATTTTATTACAGTCTTATATCTAAAAGTTCATATCTCGTCAACGTCGTGATTGAGTTATAAAAGGGTGAATACTTTGTATGCTATCCCACGGGACCACTGTCCAATTTGGCAATTCGGGACGCACAGCGTGCCTGTCTGTAAGGAAATTCTACAAGATTGATTTTAACATTAACATGTGTTAATGTTAAATCAAACTTGTAGAATTTCCTAACAGATAATACTACGTGATCAAGTAAAAACGTAATGAAGATCATAAAAGATGAATGTTATCCCTTAAGAACTACTTTAAATTTCAAAATATAAAGTAGACTATATATTAATCCAGGTTATCAACTCGTATGCCAAATTCTATATAGATTCATTTGGAAGTTACGCAGTTATAAGAGTCACAAACATCCATCCACTCATACATCCAAGCAGCCATCCAAACTTTCGCATTTATAACATTAGTCAGGATTTACAATAGTTTTTATTTTTGTGAAGATCGTCCATTTTGTTGACGAGATCTTGTGTCCTATTTTATACAATATTGTATTTTACTATCATTATGGTACATAATCGTAAAAAAGGAATAAAACACTACATATCTTATACATGTGGATGTTATTACATACTTTATTAAAGTCTCTTGACCTCCCAAAATATTGCCCCATAAAAATGACAGATATAATACGTGAAAGGCCCTGCGGCGGCTTTGCTCTATTACTTCGTTAGTTTTCGTGCTCGCCCTAAATATTTTGTTCCTCGATAATGTTCGTAACGGAAAAGTTGACACGAACATAAGAACCGCGTTCACATATGTACATGGTGTACTCGGTGTTGATAAATATTATGCAATCCTTCTTTCTTTAATACATTCCGAAACTGTCCATTATTATTTAATTAGAGACTAGTCTTGTTTAAAAAGATCAATACGATTTTTTAGAAGCGGGAGCTAACCCTACATATCTCATTTGATATCATTTTTTTATCTGAGAATCAAATGGCCTGCAACGCCGGTTGTTCAACCCACTATACTTAATCTCTTGTTCATTTAGTCTCTTATGAATAAACAGTAATTCGGCAAACATCTACAATACGCGAACTGACCTTGCAGCCTATGTGCCTCAAGGAGGAGTTCTTTCTCCTGACCTCCTCTCAGTATTTATTGATGGTGTTGTTAAGAATATCTGTAGCAGTTATAGTCTCTACGCTGATGCAAATCTATGCACATTCGGATCTTTATTCCATAATAAAAACCATCGACACTCTTAATCATGATCTTGCTTCAGTTAGTCAGTGGGCACAAGAAATAGATCTTTTAGTTAACCCAAGCAAGTCTTAAGCTATCGCAATTGTTATCAAAGACTTATTTTAAAAACCTAACAAAATAACCTTAGTGATAAACAATACGATAACCTAATATATGTCAACTGTTAAAAACTTGGGTTTACAAATCGATTAAAATGTTAATTAGCAGGCTCAAGTAAATGACGTAATTCGCCGTGTTTTCGGCCTAATACTCTCTCTGAGCATCTTCAAAATGTTTTTCCGACTAAAATACAAATTTACCTTTGTCATTCACTCATTATTACCACTAATTGATATGGAGATGTATGCTATCGTAAACTGAATGAAGAATATTTAAAAAAGTTACAACGCCTTCATAATTTATACCTTTGTTTATTTTCAACCTTGACAAATATGATCATATTTCTCAACAGAGGTCTCGTTTCAAATGGTTAACGTTCCGCGATCGATGCCAAGTTCACTTACTTACACATCTCTCTGATATATTAAAAATCCTCAAAGCCCATATTGTCGTATTGGCAAATATAAAGATTTATTTGCTCACGGCATTGGATTACGCTCTGAAACTTTTCTCTTACTTATCCTCAAACATACTTGTACGTCTTAAAAAATCCTTTACGGTTCAAGAAGCAAAACTTTGGAGTCATCTAAATACTAACCCAAGGAAAATAACCTCGATAAATGTTTAAAAGGATTGTGTGAAAAAGTTCTGTCTCTCCTGAAACCTCTTCCTTTGTGCCGCTGCCCCTTCCACTCCTTCCTATCTAAAAGCATATGAATGTTTGTATTACTTATTCTTTTGTTTTTTTTTATTTTTTTTTATATATATAATTTTCATTGTAAAATCTCTTACAGTCCACCAACCAAATTTCAATACAATTGTTGATTGACTGGAAGAGATTGCTCGTGTAGCAATAAGTCCGCCATTTGCAATATGCATAAAAGTTGATAAATAAATAAAAGTTGATCAATATGGTATTAAGAAAGTATTTTTACCGTTCCTAGAAAACAGAATAATTGCAAAAAATTTCCATACTAGACAAATAATAACAGACTTTGTTATCATAAACTGAGAAACAAAATTCAGAAATCTTTGAAGAATCAAAGGCTTCTAAATTTTTACGCATTTTCGTACTGCTAGAAAAAACTAAATATATAACTTTTTTTTAAATCTGTACCTCTTGAATGAACAAGAAATCGCACGTCAATTGCTATCATTGCTTTCGAGATTATGCGACAAATCTCGCAAAAAAGCAAACGTTCTATAATCTAACATAAGTTCATTATAGTGCAGGATAGTTTAATAATTTATACATATAGTTGTAAAGTTACTTTTTTCATGTAACAATCATAATTTACGTAATACTGAAAACCACATAGTTGATAACAGCAACATTCTACATTTTAACCGCGGCACTCGGTAGCATATTTAATAATAAAAACACGGTTGTAAGCAAGAAACAACAAAGTTATCACAGAAAGTTATATAGTTGACAAATACACATATTACACGGTAGGGGGTATCTCAATCACATATTAATTTTATTATCATATTAAAATAACACTTCCCCTTAACAAAATAAAAAAATGAATGTATTACTAGTAGACAAGTAAAATGACAAGTTTTATCATAATGGTGTTTTAACAGAACCTAAACTTTTGATCAAAATATCTGCTAGCATTTCAACTGTTTCCATTTAAGCTATTTTAATAAAACAATTACAAAACTAATAAAATGGTATCTAATATTTACATGTTTTGATCTCCTATGGAAAATAGAAATCCAAGCTAATTTTTGAGGGCTTTCGCAGTCATAAAAGAAAACAACAGGATCCGATTTTCCAAGGATTTCAAACAGTAAATTCTTCACATAAACTGCGTCTTTACTGTCTTCAAACATAAAAATATACTCAGCTTCTGTACTGGATAAGGCTACATTTCTGTGCTTTCAATCTGAACCCCAGTTTACAAAACCTACAATGGAGGAGTCATCTTTGCGTAAATCATAATTTTTTGTACTTTTTAAATATTTAATTATTTCTCTTTGCGTGCTTCCAGTTAGTCTCTTTGTAAGAGTTATTAAATTGACTAAGTTAACTAACATTAAATGCAATATCAGATCTTCTTATAACTGTCAAGTACATCAACCCCCCAATTAGTTGTTGTAATTGCAAACATTCTGCGTTTTTTCTAATTTTATATTTGCCTCCATAGAAGTTTCTACCGTTTTAGAATATGACATATTAAATCCTCTTAATAAATTATCTATATATTGTTCCTGATCAAAACTTATCACATTTTAGTTACTTTAACTCTTCAACCTAGACACTGTCATAGTTAACATATTTTTTTTTAATTTTAATTTTACAGTCTAACTCTTCAGCTAACTAATCAGTAGCTTAGGCCCAATTAGAACATACAAAAAAAATCATCAACGAATAATGCTATGATAATCTTTATTAAATAATGCGAATAATGCTATAATGATTTTTGTAACCCAATTGAATAATCATTGACTCTCTAATACCAAACTCTGAAAGATTGCTTAAGGCTGTATATAGCTTTATTTTCACCATCATTACACTCAAAAGCGGTGGGTTTCTTCATATATACTGTTTCACTTAAAAACGATTCAAAAAGGCTATGATTACATCAAGATGACATGTATCTGAGTTCAACTGTGCTGCTAAAGCAAATAATAACCTTAAGGTAGAGTATCTAAGCACAGAGGAGAAAGTTTCAAGAAAGTCTTACCAGCTTTCTGTGAGAAGCCTTTCATCACTAATCTTGCCCGAGAACGCACATTGTTATTACTGTCATATTTCTTCTTTCTCCGCTTACACTTGATCACTGTACTGTCTTGTGCAAAACATACTGCCGTTGTATTCTTCATACTGCCGTTGTATTCTTCAAAACATACTGCCGTTGTATTCTTCATACTGCCGTTGTATTCTTCATACTGCCGTTGTATTCTTCATACTGCCGTTGTATTCTTCAAAACATACTGCCGTTGTATTCTTCATACTGCCGTTGTATTCTTCATACTGCCGTTGTATTCTTCAAAACATACTGCCGTTGTATTCTTCACACTCTGCAATACATAAGTTACTAAATCAATACTGATTAGGTTCTCTCCTTGTACGTTTTTGTGGCGTTTTCTGTTCATTCAAATCAGCTAGCTTGATCTCCTGATCTGAAGTTATGTCGAGAAGGCTATTATTTGAGGTAATCACAGAAGAAGCTTCTGAGCTCAGGATGTAGGTTTCATCTTTTTCATTTACTTCTTCTGAGGTTGAACTTTCTTCTTCTGACCTATTCTTCTCAGTTGAAGACATGCACTTGTATCATGTTCTCATCCGAAGTTTCCACGATCACGAAGTTTCTGCTAGTTGTCACAGCATTGGTAGTAGAGTATCTCTCTATACTCTCTGCATAGCCGACTAAAATAAACTTCTTAGAATTTTTTTCCAATTTCAAACGTCTTTTCCTTTGGTACATGTACCAAGACCCTATTTTTAAATATACGTAAATGGCTTAAGTTTAATTTTTGGGCTGTCCATACTGCGTATGGAGTCTTGCTGTTCAGTTTAGTAACAACAAACCTATTGCTTAAGTACACCGAAGTATTGACGGCCTCTGCTCAAAACTGTTTATCTAAACCCGCATCGAAAGTCAAACATCTGGTCTTTTCAATTACAGACCTATTAATCCTCTCACATAGACCGTTCTATTCAGGCTTTAAGTATTAGTAATCAGGTGAATTATTCCTTGCTTCTTCAAGTACTTCTAAAATTTAAGGCTACAAAATTCGCCACCATTATCTGTCCTTAGAATGGTCATCTTTATGTTTTTCTGTTTTTTCAATCATACACTGAAACTCTTGAAAACACTTGAATACTTCACTCTTAGTCTTCATAAAATACACGAATTCCATCTTATTGTAGTCATCCATAAACAAAACATAGTATTTGAGGTCCTATGGAGATTCTGTTGATTGTAGAATCTAAGATCCTTCAATCGACAGATTCTCCATAGGACCTCCCACATCTGCGTGAATCAGTTCCAGCAAATCCACTGCCTTGAATGAACTCTGCTGAAATGGCATCTGGCTTGTTTCTGCTTTTTTCCTTCACAACAAATGATGCACGATGATTTGTCTTTGTTTGCTATTTCTGTGTATGAAATTCCTTCTACAGCTCCATTTTTCATTTTATTTCGGATGCTACTCTTTATTCCATTCCAAGCGTACGTGCCAAATCACACACGATGCTATTGCAATTGGTGCTAATATCTGTTCTGTCGGCAATGTATTTAACTTATACACACCGTCAACTAATTCTACCTGGCTAACGAGTTCATTCTGTTGATTATAAATAAGCCAACATTTTCTTTGAAGATCACACCGTTACCATTCTTAATCAACTGACTCGCGGAAAGCAAGTAGGTGGTCAAATCTGGTATAAATAATACATCCGTAACTGCGATGTCGTATTCCATCCATACCATTCACAACCGTAACGATATTTACCTCGCCAAAAGGTACGATATTTACCTCGCCAAATGGTACGATATTTACCTCGCTAAAGTTTTTGTCTGGTTTGCAATAATAATCTCTTTCGTTTCAAGTTGATTTGACGAGTTCACGAGGTTATATTCAATTGTCGTCATCTATCGATATACCAGCTCAGTTATCGATTGACCAGCAATCTCGATTGAACATGCCGCTCAGAAAAATAGCGTTGAAAGCATTGGTTTGTTTTCTTCTGGTATTTTCTGATTGCGGACACTGATTTTTATAATATCCCATCTGTTTACATTTATAACATTTAACTGCTTTTGTCATTGACCTTTCTGATTGTCTTTGCAAATGACAGCTTTTGTGACTGGCATTCCTGAATCGATGTAAACCGGATGCTGTACAAATATTCGCACACACACATCAACTTAATTTTAATGACGTCTACACTAATCTCAATTCCAGAATGCTCTGTAGCCACAATGTGCATACTTTTCAGGCAATCCTGCTGACAACAATGATCCAATCCACTCATCAATTAACCGAAATCCTGTACCCTGAAGTCGCTGACATGTTTCTACAATCTGAGTCACATACTGAATCATCGAGTTTTCTAGCCAAATATTGATGAGATTTCTTAGCAAACTGATCTCCCTTGTCTAGCCGGAGTCATCAAACATATCTTTCAGTTTTGTTCACAGTTCGTATGTTGTGACTGCCTGTTTGGCCTGTGCCCATAACCGAATAATAAAAGCACATTGGACAGAAACGAATGATAAAGTTATATATTTTGACAAGTACCCATCTTACACAATAGAGAGCATCTCAATCACATATTAACTTTGTTACCGTATTAAAATAACAAAATTAAACTAAAACCCACTAATAAATCAATCGATTTAAAACATTAATCATTAATTTTAGGGACGTTACTTTTTGTTTTTTATCATTACTCATCGCCTTACAGAAGAAATGATATCATACGAATATAACTTGCTATCACACGAATATGACCTGTGCATAAAACTACCTTTCCCTTTCGTTTCGTTTTTGCCAAAAGTGTAATTTGATAGAAATTTTCTCGAAAACGATTAAAAGTTTCCACACGGGCAAATTAGGGGATTGGATTATAGAAGTATGCGTGCGTGCGTGCGTGCATAATGATAGACTATCTTGCAAAAGGCGAAATAATAAACTCAGCAGACCATTGTACCCTATTGCTTTAATTGCGTAAAGAAATTAAAGAACAACATCCAGGTTTGCTCAGAAAGAAAGTGTTGTTTCACCAGGATAATGCACACGTTCATACGTCTATTGAATCCATGGGTTCGAATTAGTGATTGTGGTTTTGAATTACTGCCCCACTCGGCTTATTCTCCTAATTTGGCACCTTCCAACTTTCATCTGATTCCTAACCGAAAAAACACCTTGGCGCCCTGAAATTTTCGTCAAATGAAGAGGTCAAAGACGCAGTGAATCAGTATTTTGGTGACCTTGAAGAATCATTTTTTAAAACTGGTATAGAAGCTTTGGAAAACAGATGGAAGAAATGCATTGAGTTAAATGGAGATTATGTTGAAAAATAAAAATATTTTTGTACGTATTTTATTTTATTTTCTTGTTTAGGCCGCAAACATTTCATTCCTCCCTCGTACCATAATTTTATAAGGTCCACATTATTACCGCGCGCGATCACTGTTTTGATATTTATTTTGACAGTGAACACGAATATTGCTTTACCAGAATTTATCCCATATCCCTAAGAAGCTAGTTATTTATATTTCGTCTTTCTTCTACACGAAGAAACAAATATAGGTAGTAATTCTTTTCATTCACCTAATCTTTTTTTATCGTCTTATTTTTCTAAACGTTTTGCCTAATAGTTCTAGCTTAGCAAATTGCTGAAAATAGTTAAACATAACAGCTTATCATCATAGTTCATTCCTACAAGACTGAGGTCTTTGGCACTGAGAAATTGACTAGGCTCGCTGCCAAGTAGAGATCCTAAATAAACAAGTACTGCTCCGCCGACTACTGAATTCCCATGTTCTAGAAATAAGGCTTACACGGTCAACGACCGTTAATTTGGTTTTCGCTCCATTAGACTCAATGCTTTAGAACAGTAAATACATTTCGGTGGTAGAGCACTAAATACATAGAAGCGATTAAATTTATTATAAGGAGACGTTGCCATGCACAAGTCTCAGCCTTCTCGAACGATTTTTTCATCCGAGTATTAATAAATCTAAAAAAATAGTTATTTTTAATCTTTTCGCTTGTATAGAGTAATCGAAGTAGTTCACATTTATCTCGCAAACAATTTTCGCACATACCTCAAATGGTCGTTTAATTTCAAATGTATTAGTCATAGGATTAATTTATTAATCTTGAACCATTGCAGATTTTACTTATCAAAAATCAACATGATCTAATAAATATTATACCTAGTATAATTTTATAAGAATATGCTCAAATTACTACCGTGTTTATTATAATTTTCAAAAAATACGTTTTTAACAGGCATAAGAAAGAAAATAAACAAGGAGCAGCGGTAGAATAAAAATGAAAAATTGTAAAAAGTATAATTTTCACACTAAGTTTTTTAAATTCAATGAAACCTGTTTTTTTAATTTTTTCATCTATATTTTATGCACTTTACAATGGTTATAATATTAGACCTGGAACTGCACGTCATTCTAGGAATACGAACCTGTAAAAGTTCACTTTTATAATGCTTTTTTGACATGCATTATGGATATATTTTGCTCGTGAAAAAGAGCCATTTTCACAAGATCACGCCTCTAAAATAATGTAAAGTTCTAAGATTGTTTCGTCAAAGTATAACCTCTTCCCCGTCACCATCACTGTGATATATAATTTTTTCATCGCTTGTTTTCATTAATGTACTGCGCCTTTAACCTTTATCATCCGTGTACTGCTCATTGATTTAATCATTTGTCTCCCTCTCAATTTCCCCACGAAATGTTAAAAAATGAACTAATTATTTCAGAAGATCGACAACCATGTCATTTTAGGATAAAGGCTTAATCGCTTTATTCCTTGAACACAATATTGTAACAGTCACTCTTTTTTAAATTTGCTACATTCGTCATTTCGGTCCTGAAGATATCAGACGCATTGGAAAAATGTGCAACTCCAGTGGACATAGATTAAAAAACCAATTTTCTTTTAATTTATTCACTTGCCTTCGTACGTTTGAAAGATCATAGAGCGGGAAAATCTTCTCTTTTACCTTTGTACTGCTTGTCTGAAATTCAAAAATCATGGTTGCCATGAAATTGTTGATATTCTACGAAGTCTCCATTATACCAGGCCACGAGGTCACTATTATAAGGCATCATGATCAAATCAATATCAAAGTTCATTAATGTTTTCCATAAAAAATGTTGTTTTGATATTCTGATCCCAATATATATTAGTTGACATATTTTCGTCCTCATAAATTTGCTTAGAAGGAAATTAGTATTTTGCTTAGACGAAAAGGCGTAAGAGACTTCTGATTTATTATTTGTTGCCTTAGAAGTGAAGCCAAAGTGATACTGACAGCGTCTTTCATATTGACACAAACCGCTCCGTTTTTTTTTTTATTTTTGCGAAAAACGAAACGGCAATTAATATCAATGTTTTGTGCATAAGTTAATTAAAAACGAGTCTTGAAAAAAATTCAAAAATTTATTGAAAAATAAGCCAGTTATAGGCTTTTAAACTTGAAGATACGGATAGGGTTGGGTATATCCCTGTCTCTTTTTCTAATGTGCAATATCAAAAATGACATCACAACACAGTATTCCCGTCCTTGTCTAAAGATTAAATTTAAACTTTTATAACTCGGTCAATTTTTAAGATTATTAAAAAAACTTTTCACTCTTCATCAGCTTGTACCTTGAAATTATGATTAATGAAATAAAAAAAATTTTGTCAAATACCCAATTAAAACCAAAACAGAGAATAAAACATTTTTTCTAAAAATTAAAATCGCGGTTAACAAATTTTAAAAAAAATCTATAATTAAGGTATACTTTAGGGTAAAATCAAAGTTTTTATTACGATATCGTCGTTCGCTGGCATTTATAAAATACCGTTCATATCTTAACCTCACATGAATACATTCTTCATTCATTAAAATGCAATATGTGGGGCGAAATCATTTTATTGGCGCGAGCACATAATGTTGGGTTTGCAAGTAGTTTTTATGGTTTCCAATTCAAATAGATGCCTAATACTCATATTATTTGGATTACCTGTTTAACAGATCATCGCGCGCAGAGTAATTTTTCTCAGAGCGCGATCAGTAATTTTTTTAAATACAGATTACCATTTCTTTTTTTGTTTTTTTCTAACCAAATTTATCTTTGTCAATTATTAGTTAAAATAATAATTATTCCATTATAATAATCATATAATGCATTGTTGGACAGTAAATTTTATTTATGCATTTTAAATATTCACATTATACTTCCAATATTGTAGCATTATGCTTGTGATATCTCTTGAAGATAACACAATATAAAACGCAATATTTTGAGGTTTTGAGACGTTGGTTTTTGAAAAAACGAACAATGATAAAACTGTTTTGTAAATCTGAAGAATAATCATATCAACCGAAAACCGATTAAATAAATTTAGGGAATATCCCTTAGTAATATTGACTGAGTTTTAGGTGCTCTCCAGTGACGTGATTTAGTTGGCCTAACCATCTCATCTGTAAAATAAGATTCTGTATCCATACAACGCAAAATTTATCTGTAGTTGGTCTATATACTTTTGTGGAAAACATATATATACGAATACATATATATAAATATGCATATATATATCAATTATATGCATATATATAAATATGCATATACATATATATAAATGAGAAGAACATAGATGGAATCAGACAGCTATCTATTGTTATTCAGGTGTTAACAAATCACACCTGACTATCTCAACCATCAGATAATATTATGTATAGAACTTTTGATACCTATGCAATCTCTGAGTATCTATAATACAGTTTTTCCAGTTTTAATTTCTACTTTAGGTAGAATGAGTGTTTTATATCCATTAGATACAGCTAAGAAAAACTTTATTGTAACCCTGTATGCACCAAGTACTATTATGATGGGGCAACTTATATTAAAAGGTACCATGACCACATTTTGCATCAACTGTGACCTGAGTCTACTAGCGATCGATCAAAATCTTTACCCCAAGAAAGTAAAGTCTCAAAAAAACAATGTTAGTCACCAAATTTTTGGTAAAATATACTCTCTATAGTTTCTTCAATAATTTGTTCTATTAAAATTATAAGCCGTCACTTTTACTACTGTCGCTTGATTATGAAGTTATAAATATACTATCTTGACCTCACTGAATATTATTTAAACAAATTTGAACATCTTCAACATTTTTGCATTTAATATATATTTGATCTTAGATATTACCATACTAACTCATAACACTTGCATCTTAATTGAATGGAAATATGCGACCGTGGTGAAGCTAAGTATGAACTACTAGAATGCATAGGTTTCTTACTTTCACGCCATTGCTTCGATTTTATGCATCTCAAACTACTTGGTTGTTTCCAATAGTAATATGCAATATTTTCACATTATTTTTTAAATTACACCACTCTCCTTTCTCTTTTCCACGCAAACAAAGCTACACGTCAAAGCTGGTGACATAAACACAGCGAAATTAAGCAAGTAAAGCACATAATTTCTTAAAAATAATATTTTGTAAAAATCTTTTGAGAATTACATTTTGTTAATTCAATATACACCCAAGTATATCTACTCTAATTTTATAAAAACATGTTTGCAGTTTCATACATTTATAGGATGTAATTTTAAAGTTTTTTCAAAAAATTTGAAATTGTACCTAAAAATTTTTTACTGTTTGAAAGATCCGATTTTCAATTACAAATTGACTACATTTTATCTGACATATATAAAACACAATGTCTCTCTGTCTTTTTTTGCTTATAACTTGAGTTCTAGTGTATGGATTTTATGTGGTTTTCACCATTATATAGGAAATTTATCTTGGAAGGGTTTCCGGTATATTTATCTCCATGTATCCACTCATAGTTAACTAATTGGGGACATTAGTTTACTTTGATGCTTATGATAATGTGGACATGTAAGTGTACTAAATGTTCTAAATACAACAGTTAATTAGGAAAACAACTGCATAATATTGTTTTTACACACACACATATAAAGGAACAACATCTGGAGAATTTTTGTGTGTAATATATTAATATATTAGTGTAGATAGAGATCCATAACCTGGGGTTTACGGAATTATATTAATATTTATAAAGCATTTCTCAGAACACAGATGAACACAAAGAATGATGACTGAAAGTACAGCAATTTTCCAGAGAGAGGCTAAAGTTAGAGGCGCACGAGAGAAGCTGCAAGCAAAAGCTAATTATCGATAAATAATAAATTGTCGAACAGTATTAATAACTTCTTGCCAGATACTTCACTATGAATAGAAATTAGTGTATTTAGGGATGGATCAAATTGCAAAATGTCCAATCATCTTTAGAATGCCTAGATCAATAATGAGTATACACATTTCTTCCACATGATGTTCTTTCTCTCTGTTCAGTTCATTGCTGTAATTAACAATTACAAAATTACTATTTAACATTACTATTAGAATGTGATGCTTCTTCAGGTTAATTAAGCTTTCCAAAGACTACAGATTTTACATTTTTGAATTTTACCCACTCACAAATACATCAATATAATATTATCATTTGAGGAGGGACACGTAATAAATTTTAAAAATTATAGAACCATTTCATTCCATGGAAGAATATCTGTCAAACAGCATTTTGTTTTTGGCTGCTGATACCCAAGCTTTAAATGAAATTTTCTACAGGAAGAACATATTATAGAAAATAAGATCTGCCTTTTACATCGTTTGTGAAAGAATTCAATAACATCATCTTCAAAAGTGAGTTTGAAAATAAAGTGAATATTTGTAAAAAAAAAGTAAACCACATGACAAGATCACAAATGTAGTTTGATAAACCTTATCTATTATCTTACATGCACAATCACCATATAATGATAAACTCAAAAATTTTATAAAAATGTAAATAGCGGAATATTAAAGGAATATCATGAATCTACAGAAAAATTTCATTTCAAACCACTGAAATTAATTTAAAATTTTATTTTACTTAATGAATCACTAAAATTCTCTTTTATTTGATTCCATTAATTATTTCCTTATGTATTATATACAATTTTAAAAGCAGAAATACTGATAAGACATACCATATACATATCTTTACAAATCGTATAATAGCTATCTAAATATGCTCTTAGTATTATTCCGTCATTGCGTATGTATTATATTCAGTTATCAAACATGTATCAACTGTACGACTAGAAGCAAACATATTTAAAAAGATTTTTCTTATTGTGTATCAATATCATCCTCAGACCAAAATGAAATTAATTGCTGATATTCAACAAAAATAACCAGGGAAATTTACCGTATTAAATTTGGTGGTAGTTAGTTATGACCTCATCATACCAAGGTCTAAATAAAACACTTCCTCAATATAATTTACTTTATTACCTTTAAAAATAAAGTATTCCATAAAATACAAAGTACTAACACCTCAGGCAATATCTTTTGCTCGACCAGTAAATACTTTTCAGTTCTGAAAGAGTTTGAAATTAGAAACTAATTCATAATAGGTTCCAAACCAGAAAGGGTCAAAAAATAAAGCCAAGTTTATAATATCATCCACTCAGGCATAGACAGGATACAAAGTATCAAAACTATAATATAATTTTGGTTTGTAACACATTATTGCCAATATCGGCCTCTTCCTCTTCCACCCCATCCTCCTCTGCCTCTGAAACCTTGGCCGCCGTCTTGATAACCACCTCCCCCTCGATTACCACCTCCACGATAGCCACCACGGCCTTGATATCCTCCATTACCACGAAAGCCCCCATTTCCTTGAAATCCACCACGATTACCAAAAGAGGGCATATTTCCTTCGCCTCCTCCCATATTATTATCATAACCTCCATTTCCTGAGTTGCTAGACCCGCCATGTGAGTTGTTGAAGCTTCCTCTGCCTCCAGAATTGGCAAAACTACCGCTGCTATTGATGCCAGGCCCTGGGAAAAATCCACCTCTGCCAGAGCCGGGTCCATTAGAACTCCAACCACGGCCACGTTTTACCCCATCCATACGACCAAGAGGAGTCGGTGCAGCACGTGTAATTTTATAATCACCTGCTTCAAACTCGCAAAGAGCCTTCAGGCAATCCACCAACTAAAACAAAAGTCAAACTTTTGAACCTAATGTTCCAGGAAATAAAGAAAACACACTGGCGGAAAGCTAATCATAAGTGGATTTAAAATAAAAAATAAAAAATGTTTTGTAGATACTTTAATTAGATCACTAGTGCAATATCCCGGCATTGCGTGGATACTAATAAGTCCAAATAAGAGCTATTATAAGGTGTTACCAAGAGTTTTACCAATGGTTGTTATGCAGAATTCCTGTAATTGTGTTATTGGCCATATGGCGTTTAAGAATAACAAACAACCTGATTTATAAAGTAAGAGATATGATTATAAAATGAAGACAATATTTAATTTTCTCATAAAATATTTATTTAATCTTCTGGGATCTTTGATGGGAATGGGATATCTGGGATAGATATCCCATTCCCATCAAAGTAATCACTTGTTATACACCAAGATCAACATAGTTTCCAGTTGGAAAAACACTTGTAAAATACTTATGAAAAATCTTTATGAAAAATGTTGTCCTTTGAAAATTCTTATGAATTTTGAAAACAGGAAAAATCGCAGGGTTCTGGAGAAAAAGGGTGGGTATGACATCACAGCCGTACTATTTTGACAAAAAATTGTTGGATAAGCATAGCGGTATGAGATAGTGTGTTGTCATTTTCTGTGGATTACCTCACAGAATTGTGCTAAACTGTAGATAATACTCAATGTTGATTGTACAACCAGGCGGGAAAAAATCATGATGAACTATTCCACTGTAATTGATGAAAAGGATTAAAGTCTTTTTTCAGACACGAATCTTCAGATAACTTCCATTGAGACCTTTTGTTTCAACATCACAGCAATATATCCATGTTCATAAACAGTTATTTGCATTTGAGGAAGTCTGGGTCATTGTCGATGCGATTCAGCAATGGTTACGATGGTCATGCTCTTTTGTTAAAAAATTCGACAGCTTTGCATTAAATTTTGCTGCCACTAGTTCTAAAAATTGCTTCGAATGAACCGTATGATATTCCTACTTTTTCAGTAACCTCCTAAATAGTGATTTTGAAAAGCATGATCTCTTTAACTTTTTCCACATTTTCATCAATACTGGATATGCTAAAGCATCCAGTGATCGAATCATTTTCTTTGTTTTCTTGATCTTCCATAAAACAGTTGAACCGTTCATAAAGAAACAATTTTTAAGTTCGCAGAATGGAAAGGTAGGCCATCAGTAAAGATGATGAACGGAATGATAGCTAGTTAAGTAACTCATTATTAGTATAAATACCAAGTTTTATCATAATCGGATCATTAGTCTTTGAACTATCGTCAAACAAACAACTCAATCTGGAAGAAAGAACTATGAAAAAAATCTAGTACCGCGCCGTAATAAAGTTCCTTACCAAGCAAGGAAACTTGGTTCAAACCACACTGAAAGAGATAGCATCCGTTTACGGGGACTCTTGCGCGGGTAAAACCATGGTTTACAAGTGGCATAGTTTCTTTAAACAGGTTAGAGACTCACTTGAAGACGACCCATGCCGGCCGATCGAAATGACTACTCTGTAAATTATTGAAAAAGTTGAAAAATTAGTATTGGGAGATCCCAGACTAAAGAAGAAACAGCTTGCAGAGGTGGTTGGAGTATTGGATACAAAAATTTTTTAAATTCTCCTTGATCATCTTGGCATGACTAAGGTCAGCGCAAGATGGGTGCCGAGAATGCTCACATCGCCTCAAAAACGACGCAGCGTGGAGTGTTCTCGCACGTTTTTGGACCTCTGTAGTGAAGACAAGGATGGACTATTGAGTCGAATTGTTACTGGAGACGAAACTTGGGTTCATCATTATGAACCTGAGTCCAAACAAGACTCAATACAGTGGCACAAAAAAGGCACACCACCACCCAAGAAGTTTAAGGTGTCACAGTCGGTTGGAAAAATCATGGTGACAGTCTTTTGGAATACCGAAGGGATCCTGTAGACGGATTATAGAGATAAAGGTGTTTCCATTACCGGAGAATACTATGCATCAATTCTAGAGAGTTTGAAAGAAGCAATCAAAGAAAAAAGATGGGGAAAATTGACCAAAGGTTCCTGCTTTTGCACGACAATGCGGCCGTTCACACGAGCCGCGTTGCACTGGCTGCCCTGCACAAGGTGGACTTCGATATTTGGAAACACCCCCCCTACAGTCCTGACCTGGCGCTCCCAGTGATTATTATTTGTTCCCAAACCTTAAAAAAGAACTTCGTGAAAAGAAGTTTTCAAGCAATAAAGAAGTGAAGGATGCAGTTTGAGCTTATTTTTCGGGCAAAGACGAAACATTTTTTATGAAGGTATACATAAGCTAATTGAAAGATCTGAAAAATATATTAGGGTAGCAGGTAATATATTGAAAAAGAAAAATAATTTGTAAACTCAATAAAACTACCCATTTAACTAAAGTATAATTACATACTCATTCTTAAACGCTAACATTTTTAGATAAAACATGTTTATATATAAGTTAGATTAATAAAATAATTATTTGAGTTCTATGTAATTAATGGTTCGAATCAAATATACCTAACCTAAAAATTAGTCGACCTTGGTTTATAACAAAAATGTTATCAAAATCTATTGAAAATATTATATTAAAAATCAAAATTTACAACCTTAGATGTACAGTTGGATACAACATAAAATAAATAATTGGAAATAAAACAATATAACCAAAAAATAAGACAAATGATAAATAAAAGGGAACGAAGATATACACACATATAAAATATGGCGAACTTGATGATGGACATTATTAACTAAACCCATGTTTTTATTTGAAAATATAAGCTCATCCATTTTTAAGGTAAATCTCTTTCTTCTTTGGTTTGTTAGAAACCCTGCTATTAAAAAAATCAAAGAATGAACGCAAAAAGCTCAACAACTGATCAATGCATTAAATCGATGGCTGGCCAGACACTCCCGTTCGCCCTTGAAATTTGCAAGTCAACATAAGTAACAGGTATATAAACAATTATATGAAATAACTGTGATCTGAAGCAAAAAATTAACATAGTTTACCAATTCATCAGGCTAATTATGTAAATATAAGTATATCTATAGTAAATAAAAACCTTCTGCTCGCTGGCGTTAAATTGTGTGGCATTCTCAGGCTGTACAGCAGTGCGCTCCACAAGAGACTCAATAGCGGGCCGCAATGCCACAATCATGGCTGCATGATGCGGATTCATTTTAAAATTAACCCAATTATCCAATCGTATCACGTCATCAATCTGAAAATGGAATCTTTCATTCAGTTAAGGTGTAGTTGTTAAATAGTACTATTTTCATAATTATATTAATATTTAAATCAGCCATTAATATCTGGCTCTATTGAATGAATTATATAAATGGAAACAATATTTTTACAAATTAATTCCTTACTTTCCATTTTTTTGTTCTACATAGAATTATTACAAAACCAAAGTAACTTATGAATTACAAAAATTGCCCTACTGATACTGTCATCCTAGGTTCTAATTCAAATAAAAAAAAGTGATAGTGAGAATTCTCCCCTATAAAAAAATAGTGACAAATTGTTTACTCACATACTCAACCTTCCGACATCCAAAGAGTAGCAAGTGAATTGGTGCCACCATGCTGGTCTGCTTACAGCTGACGGCACGCGTCCTCACCTTTTCTCCAAAAACAAAGAACGGTGAGGGGAAACGCTGCTCCTGATTGCTACAATTCACTGAAGTCTTGTGAATGAGAGCAGCTTTACCTTCAGTTGTCAGAACCTATTTACAATATGGATGTTGGAAAACTTCAATGAGACTAGTATAGTTGCTTTGGTTAAAATCGCTACACTAAAGAAATTTAAAAGAACAATCATTGCTTATATCCTAAACGATTGTCAATACAGACCAAGTGGTCAAAAAAGTTTGCAACTTAGAAATGCAGCTTTCCATTCTACACATTTGGAAAAAAGAACAAGGAAATCTAAACATTAGACCCTGATTTGTTTTCCTGTGATTGTCAAATTCCGAAATGATCACATTAGTCCTTTTGTACTTTATCAAAACTGATCATAAAAAATATAGTTTCACATTTCCTTTTACTGCATGGAACTCTTTAAATAAAGCAAATTCTGAAAAATTATGGGGTATCTATCACATTTTGTATTACTATTATGAAGATAATGATTACTTTGTGATCACAAACAAGGAAAAGAAATATAGGTTTCGCAAATGAAATTAATCTCATATATAAAATGCTTCAATTTACATAACACATATATTTCCATGTATTTTCTGAAAAGAATTATAATATTGGGTAAGAGGATGAAATTGTAAAATAATATATAAAATATATTGACCATTTTATTCACAACTTTAATATTCACTTTAGTACCTTTCGTTTGCCTTGATGCACGCACACATTTGGGTATAAGCCCATACACATAAGAGCCATTACAAGATCGAGAGTGGGATCGGGTCCATGTGGTGACCAGAACTGTGGTAAACAACATTCCTCAGGAAAACCACCAACTGTAGTCAAAATATCTGTAAATAAAGAAGTAATTTACATCATGGATTTTATAAGAAAA
The DNA here is from genome assembly GCA_039881145.1 of Druceiella hillmani. NCBI lineage: Eukaryota > Metazoa > Arthropoda > Insecta > Lepidoptera > Hepialidae > Druceiella > Druceiella hillmani. The sequence continues at coordinate 9,556,601 of JAYKKI010000002.1, forward strand.
TGTTCAATATAGACAATAGACATTCAACATAGACGACATGCATTGTACAAAAATTTATATTTGTCCATCACTGTATTAAAACGTAAAATCATATCCTTATTCTTTAATATAGGAGAACAACAAAAATGGCCTCTCTTGACAAAAATAAAAGGGAATTTTAAAAAAAGCTAGTATTTCTAGAATATAAAAAAGCAAAAAATTCAGCGTTTGGCAATCAGGAAAGCGGAAAAAATAAAATTCAATTTGTAACGATAATACAAAACAAAGAATGCTATAACCCACATATACATATATATCATTAAATACCAATAACATTTAAAATGACAATGAAAATCTAACAAACCTCTTGAGAAAGCTCTTTAAAAGATTGATGAAGATTGCTTTTTTTAAATTAAGTAAAAATAAACTCCGAACTGATATTAACAATTGTGCTACTGTTGTCAAAATGAATGTCTGATTCGTTCTTTGTCGATGACCAGGTTGGGCCTTCGTATTTCAAGGATTAGTATGTTACATGTGTTTACAAAGATTACATCGGGAAATAATCTGCACTTTGCTTCATCTTGCTGGGTCAAAGAAATAGAATTTACAAACTGTTGTGAAAAATTATCTGACTTTTCTTTTCTCCACTTCTTAGAATTTCATTAAAGAGTATTTAACGATTCATCAGCAAGGGTGCTTGTTATTTTACTCAACATATCCTCAGCAGCAAAAAAGACTTTTTCTGCCTCTATATGCTCATTGGTATGATTGATTTTAAACAATCATAAACAAATTCCAAATACATTCTGCGTGATCTTTCTGTTTCAAATAAAATCATCTTTCTTACTACAATTTCTAGAACATTGATATTAGATGGTACAATATATTCAACTTCACTTGACAAGCTGTGTACTACTTTATCTGTCTGAGACAATGGTGCCGACGAAGTAGAAAGTTGCTCGTCGACATTGGTTTGTAACAATCGTCTTGTGGTAACAAGTGCCAATTTTAAAATTCCTGATTTTTGTTACGTGTAATTCTCTTGCCGCTGGATTTTATAGCACATATTACCTTGTCACTTATTATGATAAAATGTTTCAACGATATTTTTACATAATTTCTCTGCGTAATATCTTTTTCTTTTTAATTGTAGGGTTACATGTATTCTTTCAAAGAAGCCATATCTTCTCAATACTGTAATTAATGAATGATGAATGAGGAATGATCTGTAAGAGTGTTTGGAAAGTGATCCGGGACTTTCTGTTTCTTATATGGAGCTGGCGATGGTGGCTGTAATTATTACCACTTCATGTAAAATGAATTTCTGATGATTCCGTGTATTGATTTGCAGTGTTTAGTTTTTAAGCGGATATGTAAACACTACTTCGATCTTCCTGTGGTTTCAATAAGAGCAAAGCATATTTTACATTTGATCTTCTGCGAACCTGCTGACTGATAAAGTAACTCCTAAACTTTGCTAGAAGATTCAAACTCTTTATATACTTCATCTGCAATTATTCAAAATAATAGCACTATGTTGGGGCAATAAACTAATATTTAATTAATTCTTAGGAGAAAAAAATGTGTTCCATACGTGATTACATTTAGGTGTCAAACTAATAAGAAAACAAATGATAAACATACATAAACAATACGTTCAAATTCAATCAAAACATTAATTCATTAACTCTCTCTTCCCTCACCCCTCCCTTTTCGCACAGCACCATGTCTGTTTCAATCAGTCTGCACCTTGAAGTATGCCGAAATATACATGTACACTATTGCTCTACAATGCTACTTATCCTATAGGATCTCGTACTTGTATTCTCGATATCGCAACTTACTAATATTAATGCATGATCGCAGTACTTCAGGATCCTGGTATGTGAAACAAACACCGATATTAGAGCACCGCTACAACCGTTGTGCTAATTGCACCAGACGCTCGTCGCTTAACATCCTAGGTCGCTTAACATCCTTGCAAAGTCAGTCCCACAACAGGTCAGGTGTGAAAAACATGCTCCGTGAAACGTATGCGCAGCGAATAAACAAGCGGTTGTCCAAATTATTTGATTAATGCTAATTACTTAGATAATTTACACTAACAGTTTTATTTAATTGTTTAGTTAATTACACTTGTTTTTCAGAATGATTTTATGTTTTTTTCAAACTCGCTTAATTGTATTAACACTGTCTCATTTACGTTTATATTGAATTGAATATTTCCTACATAATATAGTTCATTGACAAGCAAAATTCTCTGACATTACCTAATATTCCTAGTTTACCTGAAAGTGGCACCTGTACAATAAATAAAGTAAATCACTATTTATTTATATACGTTTCTCAAAATTACTTTAATTAAAATTATTTTAGACATACATCTCCCAAATATTAATAACAAAATACTTACTTTTAAGCTGATACTTCGCCTCAGATGTAATTCGAAGTGTGGTGTGCTGCACGCCCTTCCACTCGCACCATCTTATCTCCGCATCCTCGCCCTTTTGACTTTCTCGCTCCCACATCTTCAAGACACCAGTAGAGATAACAATTTAAAATTAGGTTGCAAAGTTCTTTTCAAAAGAGATATCTATATTATTGATTTTGCTAATACCCTACATAATGTGTTATAACATTGGCTTGCAGAACTAATTTACACAATAACGACTACTGAATATATACAATATGTGTCATCACTATTGCAAAACACATTTTTTTAAAAATCATACCACTTTTTCCGAAATTTAAAAATCGTCCTAAATCATTAACATGGGAATGCATGAACCTATATCTTTTAATTTGATAAATTTCAAGAAATGTGGTAATTTTGCATAAATACCCTTCTTAGCAATTGATGGTGAATTTAACTTTTCTAACTATACCTTTTGATATTTTTTGTTGTCACTTAGATGAATTACGACTTGCTTCTTAATTATAATATTAATTATGATTACAAAACAAATCTGTATGATTTATTAATTTTTTAATATGGTAACACTCATAAATGTCTACAACCAATCAGAACGTTTGAATCTTTGTAGAGATAGTTATTGTTTGCGAAATGACAGTTGATTCGTGTTATTGTATAATGTACATCAGTGGTTTTTTGTAAAACATTTGTTAATTAGTGAATGTCATTTTTAGTGCAAGTGAATATTTGACATGATTTAGTGTTCCAATTATAATACTGGCAAAAGCCCTTAGGATAAAATTTAGGTAAGTGCAGAAATACATTCTAAAACAGAATTACTTGAATTTTTCATTATTGTGTACTCATGCACAAACTAATTTTCAAATATAAATATGTATATCACTAATATATTGTACAACAGCATACTTAGTAAATTATAAAAGGAAGCAAACATATCAAATTAAGCGCACATCTTTTCAATTTATTTTCTTAATTTGCTAGTTATTACCATTGTAATATTTAAGTGATATATGCTGAATTAATTAAGAACAAAACCCATGTTTTGTTCTCTAGCTTTTTTTTTCAAAAATAAATGACTATTCATCAACATGAAATGTCAACACATTTGAGAATCTACAATACATTACACATTGCCAAACTGCATTTGGTGCTATGTAGACAAATAGTAAATACAAATAAACAAGTCATAAAAACATTTCCTTAATCTACATAATAGATATTGAATGATACAGATTTGTGGAATGGAATGTTGAGATTTGGGTAGTAAAATAAGATCAAGGTTTGCCTAGTGAGAAAGCCTCGGGATTCTATTTTGCAATCTAGAAAGGGAGAAAAAGAAAGACATCGGAATGTAATATAGAAATGTCTGCAGTGTATTTCGGGAGAACAATAATAAAGACAAATCAATTAATGTTGAAAATGATTAAAGTTGATAATAGTTAAAAATTTGTGGATGTACACCCAATGGTACGAAATTCTGTAACTTCAGGAAGCTATTGGTTACAAGAAATACAGAAGATAAAAGTTCTCAGGGCAGATTACAGTCTCAATAAAACTAATAAATCAAAGAATCTAGTCGGTGAAACCCCGTCTTGATGATGCAGATAAAAAAAATTTAGAAAGCTAATCCGAATTCCAAGCCGAACAAAAACAACTTCAAAAGCATCTATATAAAATACAAGGCCTGTCCAGATAGTACCCAAGTTTGTGATGTAGCAGAGACAGAGAGCTAATTTTAATCAATGGAGACAGCAACTCCTTCAAGTACTCATTTTTGAAAGCTTAAAAATGACATATAATAAGATTGTATTAATTTTGTGCCAACTCTGATCTATTTTCTTGGGTCACTACTCCAAGGGAAGGCTAAGCTTTCTTTACAATACGATCTCGAAAACTGACATTTACACGACAAAGGGCCATCAGTAAGTAAACACCTGTAACATTGCGCTGTTCGGTGGCTCTAGTACTCTTTCATTCAAAGTTACAACCCAAGTTCAGATGCTTTCTGGGCAGACATCATATAACACACAATATAAAATGAAATAACAGTTTATATTTCGACAACATATTTTGAAATAAAATACTTCTTAAACTCGTTTAACAGTTGAAATACACGCAAAGTACGATTAGAGTTTGCAAGACGTGCTGCAACCTCACAGCTGTAAAAGTATTCATGTCAGATGGACTCATTCCTTCAAAGCCAAAACAGTCATTTGACTTCTTTAGAAAATATCTTGTTTAACATCTAATGACCTGGTTAACATCTAATATGCTATACCCATCTTAAGTACATTAATATAATTACAAGTTATATATCCTATCCTATAAAAATGTCAGGCAACTAACACTATTATTTACAATACACTCAGAAAAAAGAACCTGCAGCAGCCTTGCGTATTTCAAGTAAACAAATGCACCATATATCTAACACACACCTGGAATGCATTCAACATAGCGACATGATCCGAGCAACGTTCGCCAGCCAGTGCTCGCTGGTGGAATGACAAGCGTCTCTTCCCATTTTCCAACAAGAATATCTCTGGAAATGTTGTTGAGTTGGCTGCCATGGTTGTCAAAGCATCTCCAACATTCAGCACAAAGCCCAACACTACCATCTTTCCTAGCCGGGGCTCTGAAATGACATCATTTATTTCTATCAATCTAAAAGTATTTTTCACCCAAAAAAATAGCAATATCTCATAAAATTTTTATCCCTATAGTTTGTATACTTAATAATATAATATGCAAACTTATTGCACAAATCTCTTACAATAAAAAGTGATAAATAAAAGGTATTTAGAATACTGAATTTAAAAAATGGAACTTTCACAAAAACTGAAAAAAAATGCCAAATTTCAGATGAAAAAATATTTCAATTTACTTAAAATTCATTAAATAATATAAATTTACAAATGCACTGGAATAATTTATATTAAATTCTTAGTCTAAAAACTTAATATAAATTAGTTATCCCTTCTGTGGAGAGCGTTCCATGAGGTATGAATAACAAGATGGCATATTGGCATTATACGGAATTGCATTCCTGTTCCACATTAAAATAGCTCCAAATAATATTGTTAACTAAAGTAGAAAAAATAACCTTTCGTACAATATTTTTATCCAATTGTGGACAAATAACTTGAACCTTAGAAGAAAATATCTTCTTCGTTAAAAATAGTATAGTAGCTTTTTAAGTTGGGTTAGTAAAGAAAAAAGACAAGAATGTGGAGGAGAAAAACTTTTAAACATACTTTTAAAAAGCCAGCTGTAAAATGTTAGTAATATAAAATAATTAGTGACAGAAAGCAATTTTATAAAATAAAATATTTTGGTTAATTGGTCTTTTTGGGAACCAAAGTAACCATAGACACTACGGTTCAAAAGTTTGAAAGCAAATATACATTTCGATTTGTACAATAACATCTATTCAGATTATATTCAAAATACTCACTAACAAATTCAAAAATTTATAAGAAACATTTTGTTTCCAAGCATCATTTCTGTTAGTAAATTAATGACTTGCAAAGTTTTTAACTGTCATTGTTTATTGCACAAAAGAAAAAACAAACTTTTCTAAATCATGCATATATTTTTTATACTTCTAACAATTGTTATTAAGCATCTGCAGATGAAATATAACACATGTATATCTAGTAGTACAGTGCTTCTCGTGTCCTTCCTAAAAAATGTTATACAGAAAGAAAATTACCGAAAAAAATCACTATTCCCCAAAAAGGAATATTTTACACCCCTGCTTAATATCGCAAGACAAACAGCACTGAAGACAAGAGAAAAGAGTGGCTGACAAAGTGTGATAATTACATTAAGGTGTTATCATACCCTTAAAAACATCTTCTATTAACAAACCTCAAAGGATATCAATTGCTAAAAAACAATTTTGACACCTAAACACAAAACAAATATTGTGTCAAAATAATTCATTTTATGCTAAAAGTCATAAAAATAAGACTACTGAACAATGGAACTATGTCCTTTAGACAATGGTCTTTTTCTAGTAGTAGAATTTTCGGGAAGCACTCAAAGAAAGGGCATTCGCAACTTACATCATGCCAACAGTTAAACAGGCCAAGGAAATGTGCAGGTATCAGTTAGTTACGGCAATGAAATTCTCAGAAAATTAGTAAAAATAAAAGGTACATGCAATAAGGAATGATACTTAAAAATATGGCAAGAGCTATTCCATCTAGCTTTGATACTATTGGGGATAACTTTGTTTTCCTAGGAGATAACAACCTGAGGCATACTTCTAAACTATGTGAACAATTATTAACAAGATAAAAGTAGTAGAAAATAAAGAAGTCATGTAATGACTGTCTCAATTTCCCTATTTGTCTCTCATATAGCTTATCTGGATGAAACTGACAGAGATTCAAAAATCATGCTCCATCAAGCTTTCAACAAATCTAGCAAGATCTTCAGATGAAATAGCAAAAATTAGGCCATGAACATTTTAAGAAATTATTTAACCACAATTAAATGAAACTATGTGATGTAATATTATTTCTACTTTCTTTAAGTTCTTTACAATAACCAAGGTTTCGTTGTATTACAACATCTTCAGGTGGGCTATTAGCAAAGATTCTTGAATCTTGAATCTTTGCTAATAGCCCACCTGAAGATGTAATACAACAAAGCCTAGGTTGTGATAAAGAACTTAAAGAAAGTAGAAATAATACAACATCACGTAGTTTCATTTAATTGTTAATAATTAATTTCTACAAAATTAACGCCAAATATATTCAAAATTAATTAACAATATGCATAAAATCTTACGTGGAAATAATCGAAGCTAAAAGCTGACCGCCATTGATAAAGCAAGAATTTAATTCACATAAGGTCTTTAATTCACTTTTGTATGCCATTATCTAATGGCATAAGGATAAGGAAATTATGTAATTACAATAAAACTATATATACCACATTTTTTATATTAATTACCCACCAGTTTCCACCTGCTTCCTGCTTTTGCACGGTAATGTAGATCATAAAGAATATGTATTTAGCAAATAAGGATCTTTTACTTCTTTCTACCAGTCAATGACTTCCTACAATCTCCAAAAAACAACAAAGATATAGCGTATAATGACCATAAGGTGCTTTAAACGACAGAAATAAGAACTTTTGGTTAGATATTTGTCAATATCAATGTGGTAATTTACCGACAGAAAATTTTATTTTTTTTAAATTAAAAACTGCAATGGTTTTATGAATCGTTAAAATGCTACAACAAATAGAAGCATTAAAAATAATTTTAATCAAAATTATTATGACGAAATCAATCAAAATTATTTAAACACTATGGGGACTTCACACGACAAAATGACTGCAGTGGAACCAAAAATTGATTAATTATCTCCAGCTGGCATTGAAAGTATCTTATTTCTAGTTTTAACCCCTAACCAGTCATTATTCAATAAAAATATGGACAAATTTTTCAAAAAGAAACCCAAAAACTTATTAGTTTTAGTTCTTTTTAACACCATTTTAAACTGTTTCTTTCACCATAATCGTAAATTTGGGGTTCTTTTTTTTCAAATATCTTAAAAACTTTTAAATATTGAATACATTTTCCTCTTTTATTCCTATTACATTGATTAAAACTACCGACTGACAAAAATAAGAAAAAATTTTATGTACAAAAATATTTAAATACAATCTAATTTTCAGTTAGAAATTCACAATGCTTAAAGTAGGAACTATTTATTTGTTGCAATCTACAAGACAATGTCTACAAACAACTACCCATAATATTTGTACCTCCCACTGATTCTAATAAGTATTGCCACCAAACACATAATTGGTTCGCTACGCTTGTGCGGTTCTTCATAACTTGCAACAATTATATATGACACTTTGTGTAGTACTTCACAACTTGCAGGGATAATGAAATACAAAAAAAAATAAAAGACCATAAGAATGTCATTGTCATTTCACCATAAGAAGCCCGTTTATAAAATAGAACAAAATTATACACTATTGACATTTTCATGATGTTCACTAAAATGTTTTACGATATGTCCACAAATGCTGGTGACAGGCAGTGAGATTTATTTGAAACTTTTGACAACAGACAAAAGACAGTACTGTTTAAACGCATTCAGTATTCAACTGCACACTCACAAATTAAGTCTATTAGAATAAAACTTTCACCTATAGGCAGCTTGGCCAATATAGAACCAAGTGGTGTGAGTTTATCCTCATGGTCGAGACAGCCTAGATCGCGTAACAAGGCCTCCGCCTCTATTACTGCGTCTAACGGTGGTGGCTCCGGCGCCTTCGACAGAAAGTGTCCAATGGCACCCAGTCGTAGTAATTTTATGCTAGAGACGACAAATATATCAATCTATTAGAAATATACACTTACACAGATTGTCTCACTGAAAGTAAGCTTCTTAATGTGTTATTAACTTGTAATTAATACATATAGATTTATTCAGTTTATTCAGTAAAGTAATCTTAGTGCGTAATTCGAGCATATAATAAATAATATAATAACAGATTTAAGAGTAAAATCACTTAAATAGCCAAGTAAGAAAAAAATGGCATCTTAATAACTGTTTAGTGTGAATATAACCTAAGCACACTTAAAAAGTCTATAACTACAAGGAATTTATTTACCCATCTAGCACCCAATATCGGGCCCGTATACGAATTTAGGCAGATAGCCCGAGGATCCGATATCGAACCCAAAACTGACGCTCGTAATCGCCAAATTTTTGAAAAACATAACTAAAGAATCATGAATTCTACATTATGATATTAGTTCATTTTACTGCGCTGTTATATCGGCTAAATGACAAAAGTATGTTGCTGAAATCACTTGTCGCCCAATTCTAAACTGCATATTTGTTTCTGTAAGTTATCAATAAACTAGCTAAGTTTTGCGATACATTTTATATTATATATGAAAATAATCTGCATTTATTGAAGATTGTTTATTTCATTGATTTTATGAAACATCTAACAATTACACTGTATTCAAACATATTCAAGTATGAGAATATTGACAGTATTTACTTTCGAACTAATTTTGATTATATATACATGTACTGCAAAATAATTTTGTAGTCAGTTAATACAGTAATACAGTAATAAAAAATATATTTCCAACAAAAATTGGTAACGGCTTATCGTGTTTGACTCTTGTTGCAATATGATGTTATTGTATGTTGTACTAATTACAGATATATTGTCCATATATAAACGACAATATAAAAACATGTTTGAGTCATAAAAAATTTTAAAAAATGTTTTGTACTTGGATACAAAGAAAGTTTGGTCACGAACATATTTTATAACTTGGAAAATTACACAATTTGATAAAAATGAGATATTCTTTTATAAGTACTGGTCTTCAAAATTTCATAACCTAAAATTTGATATATATAATGTGCTTTATCTTATTTGTAAGACGCATACACAAAATTATGAATGTGAAAGAGAAGAAAGAACTTTGTCTTTTTTCTTCTTCTACTTTGACTCAATTTAAAAGTGCAGCAACCCATATGGAATCATAATCGTTTATTTGAATACAATATACCGTGATGCTTAGTGGTGAAACAGTTATATTGGAGAATTTCATGGGCACCAACGATCTAATCTTATTGCTACCTGCAAAATATATTACACACCATCATAACACCAATACTATAATTCAACTCTACTACAAAACTCTACTACAAAATTTATTAACTTATACCAAATGAGGACCACCAAATGGTGGCAAATGTTGAAATAAGTTCATTGTCGTTCATCGTAGTGTTTACACAGCGGTCTGGGATGCCCATTAGCCGTTATATAAACAAATGTGTTTACAAAGACTTTAGAAGTTATTATAACTAATTTTATATGATTTCTTCTCGACAATCTTGAATAATTTTTTTCGTAAGAATCATGAGTACATTTTATATATTCATAATTGTGAATAATCTACAGTATTTTTTTAATAAACTGGTGTTGAAATTGATTTGAAGTTTACTGATTATTTTCTGTTGTTACCTATCATTACATGTTTTGATAGAAACACTGACACCAATCATGTGCAAGAATAAACAATTTTGATATTGACAGTATTTTTAAACAGTTTTTTTTCTAAGAAGTTCTCAAAGTTGAAGGAAGGCCTTTAAATATATTTGTTCAGTTTGCTAGATATATATTTATGTTTATTCTCCTGAATAAAATATATTTAAAAAAATTATTTTATTTATACCTAGTTTTTATTAAAATTGAGCCCAAATATATAGTAAGTCGCAATTAAAAAGAGTGATTATCACACGTGTCTGGTAATTTATTTTTTTGTAGATACACCTGATAGTGCTTAGATGGTCTTTAAACTATGTATAATATATCACCAGCCATGCACTATTATAATTTTTTAATTCTACAATTAAAAATTGAACAAATCACACCACACTAAATATATATACACATGCATTCTCACTTATTCAACTGATTCAATTTTTTATTGTAGAATAGCTATCTTGTCTCTGTGCACAATTGATGCAATTGAGTGAAATTCAAATGTGTTTGTGTGCAGTATGCAAATGGGCTGATCAAGAATTCAGTTAAAAAGTCTTTGATAAAAATGACTGAATATTTACCCAATTTTTATTTTACTGAGAATGTCAAGCAAAATTTTTGGTGACCATTACTTTTTTTGAAACTTGTTTAATATATACTTATTTAATCGATACAATCATTTTCCACATAGTTTTAACTAAAAATATTATTCTTATAGCTTAGACTTTTTTTAACTCATTTACGATTTCTCGCAATGAAGTAAACAAAATTACTAATCTATAAAGAAATTTTTTGCAAAAAAAATGGTCACTTACAATTTTTTCTTTAGGTCAAATAAAAGCATAAGAAAATTAGATGAAATAAATATTATTTAAAAGTGCAAAAAACCTTTTGGCTTGTAAATTAGACTTTCCACAATTTGTTTTTTTTTTGTATTGTTTGCAAATTACTCATTTCAATAAAAACCAAACCTTCAAAGGGCAATTGTGACCTCCTTTTGCCAAAATTACTGCTGCAATTCTTCATGGCATGTCCTGGATGAGGTTTTTAATGATTTCTCTAGGAATACACCTCCATTCGGACGTAAAAACTGTTTTAGGCTCTCGGATGTTCCATGGTGCTGGATGTACAGCTCTAACACGTCGTTTTGCTGAGCACTTTGTGACTTCCTTCTTCACCAAATAAAGAGATTTTGGTTTCATTCAAAAATCCTATTCCACTCCACATCAGTCCGTGTCACATACTTTTGAGCAAACCTCGATTTTGCAATACAGTGCCCGTGCATTATTTTAGGGACCCTAGCCGGTCTTCAATTGTGGATATCAACTTCTAAATGTCTCCTCCTGACAATCCACATACTTACACTTACATCTCTCACTTATTCGAGATTGTTTTTGATGTTTGTGTAGAAAGACATAAGCTTTCATAAAGCTTGGTTCACAATATATCGATTGTCTCTGGCCTCAATGCACTATTTTCTTCCGAGATCTGGTTTTCTTTTGAATTAATCCCTCTCTGAAATATTTTCCAGATCCTCTGAACAGTAGAACGACTTCCACCAAAGCATTTGCAATGCTTTGGTGGAAGTCGTCGAACTTAGCATTGCGCAAACCTTCCTCAAGTAGTCATATTAATAAAAACTGTTACTTTGCCACTGTTAGTTTGCCATAGTACGTTATAAAATTTGTCACGAAAAACAAATTTAAACAATCTATATCAATAATTAAAATTACTTACAGTTATTTTAAATAACCAACACAAAATCTAACCACATAATGCTTACAATTATTTTAATTTCAATCGAATATTTTAAAAATAAATTTAATATTTTCAAATTTAGGACATTTTATCTTACCTGCCAATACTCTTCAATATGCAAAGCTTAGGTGCCTATTCTTTTGCAAAAGAATGTAATGTATTATATGCTGGAATTGTCTAAAAAAAAATGCTGTCAATCTTGTGTTATATGTAATCTAAATTTAACCAAATTTGGCGGAAGTAAATAGGTTGTTTCTTTCTAATTAAGTGTATAATAATTTTGAAACATTTTATAAACAAAAATTTTAGTCGTAATAAAAAATATGGGAATCATGTCTATGAGAAGAAAATTTTAATGATATTGATAGAAAACTGCCAAATCAAAAAGGAACACTATACCCAAAAAAGTACAACGTCAAGAAAATTTCTGTCGCTAGATACTCAACTTATTCGGTAATGTGTCAGATCAATCAAATTGTAACAAAATTATCTTTTTTCCATTTGAATATAAAAATTTTATTAACATAAACGTAAGACCCAAATAAACTCTTCTCACCTCAGTGCTAATTCGTGCAGTGGCGTACGGAACATCTCCGGCGTCTGATGCTCTTCTAGGCGCTCATATCTGGCTTGTGAACACAATGTGAAACAAACACCTGGCCTTACACGACCGGCTCTCCCCTTCCGCTGTGAACATACATTTTCAAATTTCGTATTGCAGAAGAAAACACTTAATATTTATTTATTAACATAAATGTATTCCTATCAAAATTTTGATGAGAACAGTTAAAACCATTTTCCAAGACAAAAAAGTATCACCATATGAATTGGAAAAAAGTATCACCATATCACATGGAATTATCACCATAACAACATTTTAGGATATCCCATTGCTTTCTACTCTTTTCTTTTTATATTACCAAATATCATTCAACAATTTATTTTCCTTAAAAGTTGTAAAATACTTCTGTGAAGGTGGAGTAATCATCCAAAATGTAATTCAATAATCATCCAGCTAAGCACAGCTAACTAAGTAAGCATACAATGATTTTATCTTCCACATGCGGCTTTATTGATACAGCAATGATTCATAACTACTAAGTAATGTCTCCTATTCTTTTGCCTTTTAACATACATTTTGGTTGATCTCGTTGGTTTTTGCCTGTAAAAAAGTATTTTTGACGAAAAACCTCTATTTTTGCCAAGTTTGCTCTAAAGTCTAGGAATAAGTAAAATAATAATAAAGGTTTGATCTAATTTTGATATAAAAATTAGATCAAACCTTTATCTATAATTCAAGCAAATTACTTTTTATTGGTTTCATATATTTATTTCATGAAAATCAGCTTTTTACGACTCATTCTTGGACAAAATCGCGAGTTTAAAAATTGCATATGAAAAATTGTTTAGAATAAATCCTCTAAACTTGTCCCCCTTTAGCAATTTTAACAAACAATGAGTTGCGAAAAGCAGATTTTCATTACAAAATAAAATCCAATGAAACCAATAAAACTGCGTATCAAAATCATGGTAAAGTTAAAAGTAAACTTATTAAAATAGAGGGAGGAAACTTAAATGTCTTATTCATTCCCTAAAACTATTAAATAAAAGCTTTGATTAACTATAAGAGACGCAAACAATATATAAAGCAAACTTGAAGAACCATTCCTTGTGTGAACATGTTAATGATTAACATTCGGAAATAAATATTATATCACATAATCTTTTGCCATAGACACATTCTTAGAGTAATATTATCATAATAATGGTTATTTATGCCGTAAATGCTTACCTGTTCCAGATTAGTTTTGCTAGCCCAGACCGTAGCATAACTTGTCATATTGTTGTGCGATGTAAAAAGCTTCATTTTTGCTTTGCATGAATCTATCACAAACACCACATCATTGATAGTGATGGATGTTTCAGCAATGTTTGTTGACAAAATAATCTGAAATATTACACAAACTGCGATTAGACTAAAAATTAAAATACAATTGGATCCCATTACCCTGTAATAGAACTGAATCTATTTATCAAGCCTCTGATATTGGGGATACAATCCTCGTCCACTTTCGTCAACTCGAAATATTTATTGTTCAACCCCGAAACCTTGGGTTATTCTAGGATCCAGTGAGAAAGAAAGAAATTAATAATAAATACATAAAAGTACTGAAATTTTATTTTTCAGCTCCTTTATAATACGTTTGACTATATTTTGCTCATTTCTTAATTCTTCCACATTTTGAGAATCATTAACTTCAATAAACTAAAGCAAATTGTAAGTCTTTTCATTCATCATCATCTAAATTAGCCACAGCCGATCTACTTGATTTTCTTGTTGTAAAGTTAAATGTTTCCCATGGACGAAACAAAATTGTGTAATACAATTAGTTTATTAATTTTTAATATTATATTTGTAACATCTGTTACAGTAGCTAAAATATTGGTTTTGAACAGAATAACAAAGTGTTCAGAGAATTTAATATATATTGTATGTACCAAATAAGTGAATGCCATACTTTGTAACAATCTCGAAAATACTAATATTAGCAACCTTAACCAGAAATTAGCCAGGATACAGGAATTCCCAGACGTGAATTCCCAAAAATGTTTCTTCCAGTGATTCTTAATTCTACCTTTGTTCTTCTTTACCATCTTTCATCATCATAATTATCAGTCTATATCTATCAACTGCTAGACATGGGCCTTTTTCAAGTCAGGCCACCACACAGGGTCCTCTGTCTTTCGCATCCTATTGTTTTCTACCAACTTTTTCAGATTGTCAATCCATCTGTCTGTGAGCGTATCACACTATACTTTGAAGTTCATAATTTCCACTCGAGGCACTCATCTATCCCAACGGTTATCGGTCTTCAGCAAATATAGCAACCCATTGCCACTTTGCTTACTGACATTAAGCACTTTGTCAATCACTTCTCTGTCCAAGTTCCTGAATTCGAATTTTGTCCTTCAGAGACACTCCAAGCATACTTTTCCATTACTCACTGAGTAATTTGAAACTTATAAATCATACAAAAAATGAGTATACACATTTCAACGCCGTAGGTCATTTCATTTAGTGCACAGGTTTTCTGAGATTTCATTCATAGATTTTCTTATTTAGTTAAGAACAAAATTGTTCTCATTTTAATGTAAAAAATATATTGAATTAAATTTTTTATTGTCCTTTTAAAGTGGGGGTATTCACTTAAGTTGCCGTATAAATAATATATTTTTATTGGTACTTGCTGATTGTTGGAAATACTAGGTACTGTAAAGAGATGCGTTTTATGAAATTCACATGATATTTAGAATAATAAATTGTACATTAAATTTCACTTGAAAAGTTTCAACTCAATGGATGGTTATGAAATAATTCAAATTTAGAAATAATTACTTTCTTAAACTTATTACTTTTAAGTATGATTAGTTGTCACTTGATTTAATTGATTAGATGTCACTTGATTAATTACCTTAGTAATCCCAAGAGGAGGTGTAATAAACACTTTCTTCTGATCTTCACGGGGTATCTGTGAATGGAGCGGCAAAATCAAATATTCCGAAGTATTTCCAAATATTTTGCTTTGCGCTAAGTGTCGTGAAAGTGCAAATATAAGATTCCAACCAGGTAAGAATATCAACACTGCACCGCTCATGTCCTCGTTTCGTATATGCATCAGAATTGCCTCTATCAATTCAAAGCTTAGCTGCAACATAATAAAAATAAAATTTAAGAAAAACTCAAAAACTACAGTGATACAGTGATTCTTCAAATCATACGATGACATTAAAAAAAATTAAAATTAGGTTTTCTTAACTTATCTACAATTAACATTTTGAATTTTGTTATTACGTGCTATATTTTAACCTAATTGTCACGGAATGTTTCCATTTAGATATTCACTCATACAGACTTGCTCCAAAATAGGTGTATTCATCTCCTTCTAGTTACACTCCACTGATGGCCAACACAATAGTCAAAAGCAAATAAAAAACAACTAATTACATCAGTGTAAAAAAATTCATGAAGATGTGAAACTTTACTTGATTACCCAGAAGAGCAATTCCGCATAGATAAATGGCTAAAAGTTGCTCAATCGGGATCCCCACAAAGATCCTGTTAAAAGCTTCCCAGATAAATAACCTGTAGAAACCGTATCGCAATCACTTTAATGGTATCCAAGTTTAATGTTTCAAACAAAGAAACAGGCAAACATTGGACTTTATATATCAAAAATATTGTCATAAGCATTTGTATATCACACAAAAATTTATATTACGAATCATATTTACCATCGTAATAAATAGGAGTGTTCATTATTTAAGGTATTCAAAATAGATAACAAAGATATTATCACTCTAAACAACAAACTGCAAAGTCTATTAATGAATAATGCCAGTAAAATTCAAAACTTTATATATCCTTATAAAATTCTGGAACTGATCAGCTAGACCAAAATCCAATGATATCATGTAATCAAATAACCAAATAAGTGTTACAAATTAGTACGTAACAAAAAACGAATCTGTTAGAGAAAAATGAGTGTGCCAGTACTTGCAATATCTTTATAGTGCAAAAAAGTTTGTTCTTGCACTTAATTCAAGTGAATTTGAGAGAAGCGTGGTGGCGACTTTGGTATTTTTCACATATGCAGAGTGATGGGAAGATTGCATTCAATGGTACTCAAAGAGTTTATATACATATTCGAGCTTATGGCTGCTTATATTATTAATATCTTTGTCTAATATTCCCAGCAACTGATATTAAAAAATAACATGAGTTTACATGTATTTTTCCCGCTGCAGTTTTTAATGGCCTCAACCACTGGAACTATGAACAAAAATGAAGGGAATAAAATTAATTCAACATATGCTCATATCAAAGAAACTAACAAACATTCCGATGGAAATTACAAAAAAGGAAAATCCATTTATCAACATTCAACCTGAGAGTAGAGGTTAAACGACAGATATTCATATTGGGGTTCTTGGGGACGCTATTATTTCAATTCTACAAAAATAAAATTATGCTTACATCTCTCTCTGATATATTAGCCATTGCATTAACTGTTTCCGCAGAATAATCCGACGATAATGGTGCTCTATTCATGTCCTCTTCCTGTTCATCTACACCAACGCCTGAAATTGAAAGTCATTTCCAATAGACACATTCAAAATTTAAACTATTTTACAAACATTTTAAAATCCCATTGTAATAATGTCATCAATTATGAAAAGAATTGCCTATTCACACTGATGCGCAAAAAGATACATAAAACCTTCCCATGGAAGGTACATAAAACAAGTTTTTTTTTTATCACACTTAGTGGATATTAATTGAAATTTTCATATGAAATAGCTACAGACGGATGGACGAACATGACAACTATAATAGTCCGTCGTTTCTCTATAAAACTACAAAAAATAAATACATCAAATTCTCACATGTCAATGTGTATAATGTGTACATAAAATACTTGGCCATTATTTGAATATTAACATTTGTATAATATTGTGATCTCTATCTAATGAATTCCTATACGTATTAAAATATTATTTTTCTAATGTCAACAAAATTTAAAAATACAGAAAAATTTTATGAGTGTTTTAAAAACTAGAAGATATAAGGTTGATAAATATTCGCAGATCAATTATGAGAAACTTTTTGAATTGATTAAAAATATAATATCTATCATTAATAAAGTTGAAGGTATCCTAGAAGATAGATATTTTTTTATTATTTTAATGGCATATTTCTGATTTAAAAATTACCCCTTTGTATGGGCGAATAATATCAATATACACAGCACCACTTTAATGATACTTTTATCACAAATATAAAATATCCCAGTTTTCTAGTTTCTTTATGGCTGTTTGCTTATAAATCTATATTCACTGGCCAGTTTAATGTTTTAAGCAATCTGAAGTTTATTAAGTAAATGTTTAAGAATTGGTACCACTCACCTTCATCATCGTCTTCGTCATTTTTGCCCACCTTGTTACCACCAGCCCGTCTCTTACGTGTGTCCTTCGGTGGAACAAACTTAGCCATTTGAACAAAATCCTCTAGGAAATACTGACTCACCGGATAAGTCCTTCCAGGCACTATAATTTTATCAATTATTGTAAATTATTGATGATTATTGCTTTTCTAATTATGCTACAATTCAATTAACCTTACCTTTAATTATGCTATTATTAAATTTTACAATAAATTCCCTATTTTATCATTTTTTTTATCACCAGTATTTTGCAGCCCTTAGAATTTCCATTTAATAGAATTTCTAGAGATCTTATGATTGATTTTTTAACTATTTATTTATATCTTCATAAATATTTCCAATTGTCAGCACATCTATTATTTTGAAATTCTTAAAGATAAATAATAAAATTTAAAAGACATTCGCACACTAGTAGTTACTAGTAGGCATGGCAATGTGTTGAAATCAATTTTGAAAAAAAAATTTTAAAGTCATATTTCGCTCAGTATATCTGAACTTAAATATCATTAAGATTCATGGGATCGCCGTTACAAAAAACGTGGCACTTGCAATACATATTTAGCATCTTCCAATATTAACCCTATGTGGTGTCCACCACGCGGTGTCAAAAATGCGACGTTGCCGATATGCATTTGCAGTCAAACATATGGAGAGTTGCGACGAAAATTGAAACCAAACAGTTTAAATTGTCAAATATAACGTATTGCATTACGCATGTGCTGCATGCAGTATATTGCACGTCCTATTTACAAATAATAAAAATGTCAATTTATGGACATCGGAGTAAAATCATCATGAAGCTAATGTCACAAAATATAGGTAAGTTTTATGTTATATTTATGAATCCAATAACTTATTTCAATACATATATGCATTTGTTTAGATAGTGTGAATATTTTTTACCTGTTTTTAACATGGAAATGATCACTTTAATAGTAAAAGTATTTTCGATCCGAAATTTATTTGTTTTTAGGGTTTTCCATTTCCAAAGTATCTGAATGGAACTGTCGGTCTGTCTGTCCGTTTGTCAGAGGCTTAGAAAACAAAATAAGATATATACTTAAAATATATATGTAGTTCGATAGTGTTAAAAATAGTAAACTATACATTTTGGGGAGGATCTGCATGCAAAAGGAAACCTTCATATCGGCTTGTGGGTTATCATAACTAACCAAGGAGCTCTATTTTTGCGAATAAAGTACAAAACTATAAATTTTTATTTTTGTGAACAAAGTTCAAAAGTTTGATTTTTAAAAATTAAATTTTTAAATCAAATCGATGGCAACGAGGGTCAATATTTAGAAATTCTTTCATTTAACTTATCAGTTCTAATTAGTAAACCATTTCAATAATTTATATAATATCTAGTACGTGTTCTTGTTGAATAATAATGTACAACATTTTAATTTTTTATTTGGTAAACTATAAAAAAAATGTATTTAAATTTTTTTTAGAATTTCAACTTGAAATATGGGCAAATATTTCTTAGGCATAACAAATATTAATTGATAATAACTACACCAATATAAATTTGAATCTTTGAAGAATACAATGTAATAAACATTTTCTAAAATATTGTTTAAATGTCATGCCATGTTCAACTGCGTAGCATTTATTGTGTCTCTTAAGTCACGATACATGCCATGCAGCTGATGCTACAAGTAAACAAAGTAAACGAAACATTTTAAACCTCTAGAATGTTATTGGCCTTATGTTAGCTTTATTGGAGGGTAGACTGCTCTAAAATAAAATTAACTAATTTTATTACCTAATTGTGTTTCAGATGAAATTAACAATTCAAAAAGTATAAATAAAAGACCTCCATTTAAAAATAAAAAATCGTCCATCTGTTTATATTCAGTAAGTATATAATATATAGAGCAAAATGATTTATGCGTTTATATTTTTATTTTTCAACTTAACTATTGTTCATATTTTGAATTTACAGAGACTGACTTCATGTGTAAGTTCATATAATAACAATGTCGATAACCTCCCACACCCTGCTTCTATGGGCAATCAACAGCACAAGGAATTTCATTCAGAACATCAGAACAGTCTGTGTTTTCAGAAAATATTGTTAGAAACACGCCCAGCGTCTCTGGACTGGATCTTTTCCCAACTGCACAAACAGATAATTCTGGATCCAATGCATTTGACTCGACAACCATCAATTCATCTGTTTTATACTCAATCACAAGAGACTGCCACTACTATTTCTACTGTATATCCTGCTATTATTTCGTCCTCAACTATGCAGAGTAGCAATTCTGCTATTTACCTTAAACGAACTTGATGTTATTCTTCCTCAACAATCCAATACAAAAGATCTCGTTACTTCTTCCGACTACAATTCTCTAATGTATTTATCTTGTGTTTCGTTTGTTAAAATGTTAAATGACGTTCCTGAGAAAGATTCTCTAATCTTTCTAGCAACTTGAGTATATCGTATCTATCAAAATCTATTGACACATGCATTTGTTTTTCTCCCAACAAAAATATGAATAATGATAGAGATTCACGTAATAATAACAGCGACCAAGATAAAACTTGCCATATACCTCAAAATGATGAGTCCCAAGGTAAAGGAAAAGAATGAAACTACGATGAGTCCCAAGGTAAAGGAAAAGAATGAAACTATGATGAGTCCCAAGGTAAAGGAAAAGAATGAAACTATGATGAGTCCCAAGGTAAAGGAAAAGAATGAAACTATGATGAGTCCCAAGGTAAAGGAAAAGAATGAAACTATGATGAGTCCCAAGGTAAAGGAAAAGAATGAAACTATGATGAGTCCCAAGGTAAAGGAAAAGAATGAAACTATGATGAGTCCCAAGGTAAAGGAAAAGAATGAAACTATTTTTAATGATGAACCATAGGTTCTCCTAATGATAGTAATTCATATTATACATACACGTAAACATACATACCTCCAAATGGTAAATCGTCAAACAAGAAACAAGAACCATATAAAAATGTAAGTAATCGACCACACGATTCCCCTTTTAATATTAATTCATATTGTGACGATAACAACCGAGATTAAATACACATACTTCCAAATAATGAACCATCGAGTGAAGAAGAAGAACCACACAATAAAGGAGATCAGAATAAAAGAAACTTATCTAACAAAGAGAAGCAACCATTATTGATTGCCAAAAGAAGTTTAAGTTGCCAGTTAGAATCTGAACAAGAGGCTTCTGTTTCTTTTCTGAGTCCTTAGTTCTAAATCTTTCAAGACATAATAAGGCAACATACAATCGAACCGGAAGTTCAATAAATATTATCTTATCCCAAAAAAGTTACAGTAGAAAGAATCTTCTTTGTAATTTGCGAAAAAAGGGCAATTATTATCACTAATACATCAAAACGTGTAAAACCTATGAACTCCAAGCACTTTTGGCGAGGCAAGTAATCGGGTATTTGACAACTAAATATGGTCAAATATCCTACTTGCCTTGCCGAAATTGCTTGAGGTTTCATTAAAACATAAAAAGAAATGAGACCCGACATCCACAATTACTAATGCTCAAGTTCAATCCCAAAATTTTATGTTATGTAATTTAGATACACAAAACATAGATAGTTAATCCAAACCGGCAGATGATTTACAGGTAAATCATTAGATGATATAAATTTCAGTTTAAAAGAAAGTTTACTGAAAGAGGTTAAAGAAGAAACTGAAGATTTTACAGAATATGATGAAATTAGAACTTCTCTGCCTACGTCTCCTAATAGAGAGAGTAGAACGGCCGTGTTACAAAAAAATTAATTAAAATTATGTGACGTGAGTGCACGCATATATATACATATATATACATATATATATACATATATATATATATATATACATATATATATACATATATATATACACATATATATATATATATATATATATATTAGTGGCATATATATTAATGGCGAGAGTTTTGGTCAACATATGATGTGGCTCAGCACACGAAGAGATGATCTATGGTTATCTGTTTTAATTTATTCAGTTCGTGTTGAAGTTATAACACTTCAAAAATGAAACTATTACAAATACAAGAATTTTTCTAATGTTATTGTCAACAGAACTGTTAAAAGCACATAGATTAGCGCGAGCAGAAATTCCGTCTCTGCCTAGTACTTTGAAAAAGGGTTTATCTGATCGCAAAGTTCCAGGTCCTTCAACATCTAGCAGTGGCTTACAATCAATGAAATGAGGAAGATGCTATTTCTGCCCACGATATAGCGATAGAAAAACGACAGTTAAATGCCACGAATCTGCCAAATTTATCAATTATAAACAAAAAAAAATTGTAGTAATTGTTAACAAAATTTGTATGTATGAAAAATATTATTTCTTTAATCCTTAATTTTATCACTCAATTGTTATTTCTATAGGCGTAAATTTAATGATTTATTTAGTTGACAGTTATAAAATTGCTAGATGAAGTAAACAAGTTTGTTAGTAGGCAAACAATAATCAATACAAAGCCATATGAGTATTTAAACAGTTTTAAATACTCACATGGCTGTATCACATAGGTATAATTTATGATTCAAATGAAGAACATCGATTTATAACTTATTCATAATTTTGCGACTATAACTAGTAATCACAATCACAAATCACAACACACTAAAAGAAAATTTTTAATTGGACTGGACCAGGTTGTTGTCAATATGAATCGGATGATTGGCGATAGAGCAATGAATAACACTTGTAATTTTTAAAACAATATGTACTTACTTCCCCAAAGGGGCTTAACCGTACTGCGTCTTAATTTGCGGGGTGGCGGGGGGGAAGTCCCTTAAATTGGGTCATTAGACAATGTTGAACTCGGTTTTTTATTTGAAACGAGTATAAAATAAAATACGGGGAATTATTGTAACGCTACTAATTAGTACACAGAGAAGTACTAACTAGTAGCATTACATGATCGATACGTTATTTTTATTGTTTAAGTCAAGATACATACTTCCTTAATTACGGAATTTTACCTTTGAGTTACAGATTTATAAAAAGATCAAAATCAGTCCCGTAATTACGTTATTGCAAAGTTACGGAATAGAAACCTTATTTTCAATAATATATCAGTATTCATTTATGACGCATCAAGTTGAAATTGCAAAAAAAGTTGATGAAATTTTTTGAATTGACAGCGCAATTAAATATTACTACTGAAATAATATTCCTATTAATTTATTTGGAAAATCTTAATTTTTTCGAACGAAAATATATTGCCCACTATATCTTTCATAGGCACCAATTTAAAAAAAAATGTTTTTTTATTTGATATGACTACAAACTAACAAGTTCCGAAATTTTTCCTTTGCTTGCACTGTGAGATCTTCTTGCCAAATTTTATGATTCTAGGTCAACGGGAAGCGCCTTATAGGTTTGGATTTATTTGCGAGTGTCAAAATATGCGGCATAAATGGACTTATGTTTTTATTGCGTTGACTTAAGAGCTTGAATTTTTACAGCGTCAAGGGACCATAGACGTAAGTATTTGCTATTAATGTAAACTCTATACCTCCTCCTCACCTTCCTAACCTTCCTAAGGAAAGAGGCACAGACAGGCGAACAACGAAGTGATCCTATAGGTATTTGTTTCCTTTCGAGGTACGGAATCCTAAAAATGGTTTAAGAAATAATTTCATTTTAAAAGATCGATCTAATGACACTTCACTCCTTGGATTGAGTGGAAATAATTCATGTTCTCAACTTACATGTGAGGGGGATTATTAAAAAAAATATTAATTGAACATCTACTTGTAAAATGGCATGCGAGTAGATCTAAAATTATATATGCACATATATATACATATATAAACATACGAAAAACAATGAATATCATGGACTCAGAAAATTAGCAACACTTTTACCTATTGACATTGAGGAGTGTTTTTATCTTATCTTTTTTTATATGGCATTCCTTCTCTCCACAGACAACCTTTACTCAATACATAGCCTTTTTTCCTCATAGCCTTTCAGCTTTTCTTATAGCCTTTTTTCCACAGTCTACGTGTGGGGGGAAAGGCTATGCAACACTGATTAAATCATATTTCGGATATCTGTCATTGCTGCTTCTTAACAAAACTTAAATAAGACGTTAAGTACAATTAAATCAAATGCATGTGTATATATATATATATATACACATATATATACGTATATGTATACGTATATGTATACGTATACGTGTACGTGTGCGTGTGCGTATGCGTATGCGTATGCGTTTGCGTATGCGTATGCGTTTGCGTATGCGTATGCGTATGCGTATGCGTATGCGTATGCGTTTGCGTATGCGTATGCGTATGCGTATGCGTTTGCGTATGCGTATGCGTATGCGTATGCGTATGCGTATGCGTATGCATATGCATATGCATATGCATATGCATATGTATATGTATATGTATATGTATATGTATATGTACACGTATATGTAAATGTATATGTATATGTATATGTACACGTATACGTAGACACATACGCATACGTATATATATGTATATGTATACGTATATATATGTATATGTATACGAATATGTATACGAATATGTATATGTATATGTATACGTATACGTATACGTACACATATACATATACATATACATATACATATACATATACATATACATATACATATACATATACATATACATATACATATACATATACATATATATATATATATATACATACACATGCAACAAAACAAGCCCATACTTTAATAAGAAAATTTCTTTTTCTTTCTTTAGTAGGAAAATAATTACAAACTTTGTAAAGAATTATAATAAGTAAAAATTTCGATGGTTACCTTCAATAACTGGACAGTTGCCGAAGTACTTTGAAAACAAGGTTGTGTCAACAGTCGCAGACATGAGTATTATCCTTACATCTGGATATGTATGAGCCATATCTCGCAACAGCACTAGAACAAAATCTGTGTCGGCATTTCTCTCATGGACCTACAATATTTAAATACAGCATTTTTATCTGCACAAAATACCAACCAACTTAAATAAAATAAATCTATTTTAAATAGATATTCAAAAATAACACTTCTCTGACTCCTACCAAAGGTCACAGACTTTGGGTAACTGAATTCAAATCTTCCGACAGAATTATTCTATTAAGTGAACTTTTTGACTTAATTGGTCCATAACTTATGGGACAACCTGTATATCAAATTTTAGCTAATAACATTTTAAAGACTAATACTAAAGATATCCCATTTTTATCAAATTATATACTTTTCCACGTTATAAAAATTTGCTCGCGATCAAACTTTCTTTGTATCGAAGTAAAAAACATTTTTTTTTATTTTTAAATATTTTTTATATTTGAGATCATATTGACAATACATTTATAAATAATTTTATAATACATTTATGAATAAAACCGACCTCGGACCGTTTGCATAGATTGTAATAGACGATTTAAATGAAATATTACTAATCTATGAACCTAAGATATTGAAAGTAGTTAATATTTTGATAGTAGTAATAACATAAACCAAAATATTACCTGATCTAATATAATTATTGTGAATTGTGCAAACTTTTATATAATAGCATAGCAAAACACCAAATAAATTGTATGTTTATTTTCAAATATTCAAACCACAATTTCTGAAAATCTTGATACGATAGAGCAATTATAATTATAGCTTTGATTCATATATATAGTTTTGCCCTCGAGGCAAAAATTTTCCATCTTTTTTTTTGAAAAAGTGTTTTAACAGTGATTTAAAATTATATTAAGATTTAAAAGGAAATATTTTAAAAACAATGTTAACTCAGGTTCAAGCAAAAATTAATGTTATTGTGGTAAATGAGTTGAAAGTTAGTACTTCAGATTAATCTTTTTATTATACCTTACACAATCAACCAAATATGCAATCAACAATTGTCATTTGAATACTCTAAAACTTTAATCTACTACAAAAAATCAGACTAACCTCATCCACTAACACGTGGCTAACACCTCGCAATCCACCCTCCAATCTCCTTAGTAGAACGCCTACCGTGCAAAACATAATAGAGCCATATGGTCGGGGTAGAACTGATTCAAATCTCACAGAGTACCTGAAAAAATATTTTGTAACATTGACATACACTTCTTAGAAAAGATTAATAAAAAAAAGCTTAAAGGCCGTATCCAGATAAGGAAAGTGAATATACCCTAGACCGATTATGCTTATTGTGGATAATTTAATTGGCACTAATATGAAGACTATTTTTCTAGAATATTAGGCTAGACATATATAGCACCATAAATGTTATTGACTATGAAGACTACGATGACAGTTAATAACAAGTACAGAGAAGTGTACACTGGCTAAAATGGTATAAATAATGTATTTTCTCACACACGTCAGTGTCAGACACACAAATCTAAGTTTTTTAAATATCAAATACCTATTTCAAAAATTATTAAATTATATTTCTTAACAAAACGTTTAAGAATGTATAAGAAATAGTTCGTGGTTTTCTGTGGAGTTAACATATTAAATAAAAATAAAATTTTTTATTTTAATATTGTGTCCTATATTTTTGTTAATTCTTCCATAAATGTATCTCAGTTATATTAACGATACACAGGAACATTTTTTGGCTAGTGGCTAAAATTTAAAAATATGTTTTAGAACTCAAATTTAAACAAAAACATTCGTTTTTATTCTCATAGGTTAGGAATGAAAAAAAATTAGAAGCATCTGTTTCATTTCTAAAAAACGTGGAACGACTGGCCGCCCGAGGTCGTTTCTGAGAATCTGTTAACACTCCTGCAATCCGTCCTTTCATGATCAAATGCTCGAAAGTAAACTGATTCTGCCTGCGGGTGTGTACTATAATTTGAGTTACGCGCCTAATGTAAAATTTGTGACAACATTGTTGAATGTTGTTATTATTTATTAATGGCGTTTCAAAAAAATCTTTATTTCACGCAAACTTTAATTAATAAAATTCCCTATTTTTACTTTGTAAAATAAGATTCCAATTTTTCCTTCATACTTTATACATAAATCTGTACATAATGACTGTGTTCTTAATTTTTTATTGAAATCGGTAGAAAGGTTATTGATATATTTAAAAATTGCAAATCCACTTTTTTACAATAATTTAATACTTACATACCTATTATCTTCTGTTTACAATTTTTGTTCGAAGTGAAATCCATTATAATATACTCCGAAATCCATTATAATGCTCTCAAATTTGTGGGTTTTTCTAAGACATTGTAAACTTTCTCGTCTTGTATTTGTATTTAATTATTGTGGTCAGAAATTTTTTTGTGTGCTGGACAGACATGGGTCCATCCATATTGTCTAAGGCTTATTTAAAAATTTGGAATCAACTTATTTACAATAATTGAAAATTTACGTATCTAATCAATTTATTTACACATTTTTACGTCTTTATACTTAATGATATTTTAGATATTTTATAGAAGTGTTCAAAGTGATCCACATCACTCGCAATTGCAAAATATTTTTCGGGAATCACCACAACAAACATCACCTGTAAACAATTTATTTCACGACTATGAAATTATAATCACTTTATCAATTATTCCTCCTCACACATTTGCACTGAATTTCACTTGATGATAATTCTCTAATTGCATAGGGGTCAGTGTAAACCCAAAAATGGTTTTTTCGCCGATCATTATCGAGTCATCTATAACCTGTAGCTCACGTAGCGATACATACTCGCGTAGCGATACATCTCCATGCATTTTTCTCGCATCTGACATAAAACAGTCGAGAAAATTTGTAAAAAAATTCATTTTTTTTTCATTATATGATTTAGTTGCCGGTTCTTAATTGGTCCTCAAAATTCAGTCTCTAACCAAAATGTAGCCCTGTATACAGACATTTTTAAAATGTTTATTATAAACTTTTACAGGATATTTCAGGCTAATATTCTAGAAAAATAATCTTGATATTCAAATCATGAACATGATGCATGTAAGACATATTTGCCTTTGCTTTAAAATACCAAACATACTCTGTAGATGCATTCCATGAGAAGCTATAAAAATTTGGAGTTAGGTGAACTTTATGAACTGACATGTCAAATGGTATCTAATAATACTTAGACCCTTTATTAATAAGAAACACACACTGTAAAATTACGTCTCTTTTATTTTTGTTTTGGAGAAGTAAATTGTTAATATAGTTAAAGTTATAGAAAAAATATATAGTACTACAATTATTTTAGAATTTTGCTGGCCTTTTTGTAGGCAACACTTAAAATTACATACTGTGAAAAATTATCAGGTCATTCATAATATTTTCAAATTGTCAGCAAAAATACAAAAACATCATTTTCTTTGTAATTCTAAATAGTTTTTTGATGTAATTATGATGAATGTGGAATCAGATGAGTCTTATAAAAATTATGAGAGATTTAGAGTGATGGTCTATCATCAGAATTCAAGTACAAATATATGCGTATACATTTATTGCTTATCATACATGGCATCAGACAGAACGTTGAGTGTTTAGTAAAATATAGACCTATGGCTCTACGAGGCGTCGTGCTGCAGTCTGCAGAAGATTTTTGCAAATTTAGCATCAATCCTTATTCCAAATATAAAAGTCATTTACATTTCTAAGATTGAAATCAAATCTGAAGTTCAGTCCAAATGCCATGGTCGATATATTAGTATAGGGACACCGTAAGTCGCATACCATGTTTCCATGAAGTTATATGCGAATGAGGTCAAGTGGCAGTTAAAAACCATTTGAAAGATAAGACTTCAGTTTTTCAACTGATATTCTACATATTTTCGCTCATATCTAGAACATAAAATCATCTGTCTGATACGTAACATTTGAATTTTATTTTTATTTAATAAGTAACTGTTTGAATTTCTTAGTTTCTCGTTACAATAATACTTTCAATGTTATTGCTGATTTTTCTAATCCAAACTGGTTGTTTGCTTCAGCTAAATTGTAAAAAACAAATAGCTGAGTTAAATGTGTCGTAATATTGAACGTCAGGAATGTAACGCATCTTATTTGAGAATTATAAGTCTAGGATTTCAGATGAGAAGAAAACATTAATAATACTAACAATAAAAGGTGCATAACAGCATTCACTGTAACGATAATCAGCTTCGTACATGCATTAATAAAAGAGTATTGTATGTAGTACACATTTTTAAATTTTAAATCTGTGTGCGAATACCTAGAATGTAATTATGAAATGCACCAGTAGCAAATTTGCACCACATTTCCACTGTCTTTCTTTCACTGCAAACAGTATCTATTTATATTATTTATGTAAGTTTTCATTTTTAAATAAAAAAACAGCAACTTTTAAATAAGTATTTAAAAAAAATAACTATTGAAAAAAAACATAATATTTTACGTATCTTTGTATACTCATTTCACTTTCATGTTTCTTTCTGTAGCAAGGCCTTTTTTAACAATAGATTAAACCATTTAACATCTTTCAACATTATAACTGACAAAGCAACATTTCAGTAAGAAGACATCTCTAGTTAATAATACATGGTGTCCGGGAATAAGTTAAAATGAAATTTAAAAATTAAAAATAATATTCATAATTATGTCATCTTTTTCACACTTGCGCACATTGTTCAGTGCCGCTTGGGGGAATAACCCGCGAACAGCTGCAAATACATTACCACGGCGGGTAAACACCATATAACTCTTTTTAACACACCCAATACTAGCACTCCGGGCTGTGTTAAAAAGAGTTATATGTAATATTTTGAGTGTTTTACGTTTTATTTCAACTACAATTTATTCCTTTATAGCCAACGAATAGCATCTTTCTTTGTCCAATATCTATTCCCGGACATCGTGTATACAGTATAGACATATATTTTTTAGATATAGTAATATTTTTCATAGTATATTTTTTAGATATAATATAGTTAGAAATTTAAAGATGGCAAAGAAATATCTACTTTTTACTGCAAATACTGCACAAGATCCTCCATACAACATCAAACATACATTTTATACGATACAATCATGTACAACTCACCCAACAGTATTGCCGAGTTCTTCACATCGCTCTGCAGCAACACGCTCAGCTACACTGATGGCAGAGATCCTACGTGGTTGAGTCACTGCTATGTTACACCAAGCACCCTGACCAGAAGCTATATAATCATCCAGAATAAACTGACAAACCTGTAGCAGAATATTAGATTACTGAACATATATTTTAATGCAATTATAACAATGGCAATATGATCTAACCATTTTCAAGTTAATGAAGTTATTACTAGAAACCTCATCATATATTTAAGCTGCAATCAGTTATTATAGTTACTATATTTTAATGTTCCATAGGTACCAAAAGTAGAACTTTTAATCAAATTTAGGTATAATTTTAACTATCATTTTAGGATGATAAAATTTGTATATAATTTTATTATCTACTATATAATTTGTTATATATTGTCCTCATCTATTGTATAACCAGGAAAAGAAAACTGAAATTAAAAAGCAAATAATTTGTAACGACCCCTATAAGATTATTTATTTTGATGTACAAGGTTTTCACATAACAATGACGATTAAACTTTTTTGGGATAATGCTTCTGAGAATTAGGGCGTTCATAATTTCTGTTTCAAATATTGCTGATAAATATCCTAGTGTCAAAAGTAAATTGCAATTGTCAAATTCTTCCTAATGCTGCTAGAA